>CM037851.1:326461906-326583273 GCA_021234595.1 Delia radicum
GATTTACAATTTTTTCAAATATTTTGCCTCATTTTTAGAAATTTAACGTCAAAACAAATAAATTTTTTGAAAAATATATACATATATATATATTTTTTAGAGTGTAATCAAATTTGTGTTTGTATCAGTATATCGCATTTGTATTGCAATGAAGTTGGAAATTTTGGACAGATTTGGATTCAGCGTACATAAGTCTATTAAGAAATATTTTTTTCAAAGACAGGTTTTGCAAAATGTTGAAATTTGTTGAGTTGTGTATTATACAAGTACTGAAGGTTGTTATTGATATTAATCTTAATAAATATTCATTTCACATATAATTTTTATATATTTTTTTATTATCTTTTTCAGATTCCTAAATTAATGACAACATTTGAAATACAATCAAAGTCTTCATATATAAAAGGTACATTATTTAGTATAAAAGTACGCATACCAATCTTTACTCACACATTAACATTTATTTCTATTAACTTTGTTTATATATATGCTATCGAACATTGATCAAAATGTCAGTGTGTCTGGTAATTGTTTGTACAATGTTCGATGATGAACATGCAAATATTGTCTGTGTCTCCTAAAAAGCCACATAAACATTACCCACATCAATAAATCAAAGTCAAAAGGGCACAAAATCAAACAGCAACAACTCTTTCTTCTCACTTTCGTTCTAGACGAACATTTAACTAATAGAGAAATACATTGATTTTCATAACACAACATGAGCTTGTCCCGAATATTCGTCTTTAAGCGAAATTTGTAATGAATAAAAATAAAATTTTTCCAAAATCTTCATTAGAAAAGTTATCAACAGCGAAGAAAAGAGCAAAAATTAGCACAACTACAAAAAACGGAAATAAATTACGCTTTTTAAAAGAAACATTGAATAGTTTTTAGAAAAAATTCATTTAAAGCGAAAAATATTTGAAAAAGACAATTTTAAAGCTCAAATGTATAAAACCAAAAATTAAAAATCAAAAAATTTCAAAAAAGGAAAATTATTACTTTTTTGTATGGAAACATGTCTGAATTTAACGAAATTCAAATTTATTTATACTGAGGGTAAAAGTAATTGAAATAACAAACAATTAATAATTAATATTGACTATGTACTAACTTAGGGTTGCCATTTACTTTAGGTATTTCCAATATAGTTGAAAAAGCTTTTCGGGAAAAGTTGTATAAATGACGAACAGTTGCGAATATCGGGAAAAGCTCAGACTCGTTCATATACAATCATATATTTGTTTATGTTGGATTTGGCAATTCGAAAATGTTTGATATGGTCTCATACAGATTAATATCATAATATATATATATCGATTGATATAAACGTAGACGTAACATACATTACTACGTATGGTATACAATTTTACGTATGGTATCATATTTCAATTTAGTTTTACGTCAAATCTAAATTTCAATTTTGAATTGAAATTTAAATTTCTCTTTGGGCATGTTAAATATTACAAATAAAATTGTGGTTTGCAATGAACCCGATTCAAAATTTTATCCGAGAAATGGATAAAATATTGTACTTACGTACATATATGGGCCCATTTCAGATTAAATTCCATCCGAGTAACGGCGATATATAATTTAATCAGCTCTTATATAATAGTATAAAATTATATCTGAACTTATACAAACATATAAAAACTCAGTTATAGTTGTATCCGGTTTCTGTATTAAAAACTTCATTGAAATCCAATATATTTGCTGAAAAAATTACCTGCCATTACGGGGTTTGCTCCAACGTTATTAATCCTTTCAGACCTTAGTCACTTGCAAAAAGTTCACAACTCTGTAACTTGTACAAAAATTTGTAGACAATTCTTTTCCATTTGGAAATTTAATTTTATTCATAAAATGCTCTCGAAATTACCTCAAAAACTAAGTTGTTTATGAAAAGAAAATTTTAAAAAATTTTCAAAGATTTGACTTACAACTTTGAATGACAAACACTGAAAAAAGTTACAACAAATACAACAAAAGTTACAAAGTTAATTTAGCTGTTTACATTGAAAAAAGTTAAAGTAAAGTTAAAACGTCTAGTGTTTCAAATGAAATGTTGAATCATGCTGCTAGACTACACTCAAAAAAAAAAAGTTTGTAAAGTCAGCAAAAAATTTTGCTGAGTCAGCAAAATTTTTGTCAGGAGGGTGCTTGCAAAAAAATTGCTAATATCAACAAAATCTTTTGCTGAAAATCAGCGAGCTGATTTTTAGCAACAAAATTAGTAGATTCAGCAAAAGTTTTGCTAACATTTAGTGGATTAGAAATAAAAATGCCTTGCTAAAAATTAATAAATTTTTTGCTGAATTTTTGTAGACTGAAAAAAACTCAACAAATTTGTAGAAAAATTGTAATTTAGTGAATTTATTTGCTGAAAATCATAAAACATATTTTTGTGATTCTTTTAAAAATAATTTACAATAATTACGATATATAAAAATTTTCGATTGTTTGAGATAGGCGTGGTAGAGAAGCTTAAGCATACTTTTCTAAAAATCATAACTACATTGTAAGTTTTTATTGAATTAGACTGCGCAGTTTCTGGTAACACAACCTTCATCAATAATCCTTTTAACAATACTGTAATTATTTGTTATGGTTTTTATTGTTTGATTGCATCTATATGAAATGTTTATTTATTAAATGCAATCCTGACCGTGGCTTGAACCTGCTTTCTTTGCCAAATGCACTTCGCACTACACTTTAGACAGGCGCTTTAACCACTTGATCTAAAGTCAGGTCGATTTTTGCTGTGGGGTCGATTACACGGGGTCGATTTTACATTTAATTGTAATTGCAGAAGATAGCTAAGACAAACACCACAACAATTCACAATTGTTAGAAAATCATATGTAATCTAATTTCCACTATTTTCCCAAATTTTGTGAGTTAGCGACAACTATGATGTATTTTTTGGACATACGGTAGTTTGGCTATTCACGTAGTTAGGGAAGAGTTGCCAGGGAGCAAATTTTTGATATATTTTATTGGCGATTTTTTAATTTCATTTTCCCACATTGACGACATGAATTAATTTAATATCTGAAAATATATAGAAATAAATATATATAACATAACAAAAATTTTCTTTGAACTACTTACATCAATGTTTGTCTAAAGGACGCAACTGCCGAAGATAATTATAGATACGGAACGAAAAAATAAACAAAAACAAACAAAACGAAAAAAGCAACCCATTTTTTTGCAATAAGAAAATGGAACCATACAAATCTACCTAAGATGTGTGTCTTTGTCTTTCGCTTTACTCTGTCTACATGTCTGTATACGTTTGTTTGTTTGCAATTTGACCACACTAGATTATTAATCCATAAACATTTAGTTTAGAAATACATATAAAATTTAAATATTTTATTTTGTCTTTTATTTTATTAATAGGCAATTATTTTCACAAGCCGGTGACAACGCAAAATTTAAGTTGTTTTAATCCTCAATTTTGTTTTATGTATGAAAAACAGATACAAAAGTCTTCCATGGTTGATTTTTTTATATGTCTTATTAGAGTTGTACTTTTTAGTATCATTTTCCTCTTCTCTACAACATCTTCACATGCAGCGACATCTGCTTCATTCTGCGTATATCTTTCAATCTGGTTGTCGTCCACACTATTAATGTGCTTATCAGCAAAATTTTTTTTTAGCAAAATTAATTAGTAAAACATTAGTATATTAGTAAAGCATTAGTATAAAACAGTTAAGTTCTGATTAAGTATAACAAAAATTTTAGCTGAAAACACGATTTTAGCAAAAAAATTTGCTCAAAAATAAATTACCTGATTTACAAGACGTTTTACTAACTTTTGTACTAACTTATTTTTTGAGTGTAGGACAAAAATTCACATTGAGTTTGTGATGTAAACTAACAAATATCTCCAGAAATTCTAAGAATATTTCCCTCGAATATTCCCTTAGGCAAGAATGAAATTTGGGATTTTAGCGCAATTAATTGCTATAACCCGATAAAAATAAATTTTAAAATGAAACAAGTTTTTTTTCAACAGTATATTAAAGATTGGCAAATTGTCTAGTGTGACTGTGTGACTTGTGTTTTTCTTAAATATGATATAATATCTAAGTATATATTATCTTGCAGTTTCCAATGTCTAGGTATATATAATGTTATATTTAACTGGATTAATTGCATCTAATTCTAAATGCAATATAACTTTATTTGTTTTCTTGTGGGGATCAGCGCTAAAGGGAGTGCCGCACTTTCGAACTAAGCGGCAAATTTTATAAATTTTTATGAAATTTTTCAGAAATATTATGAAATATGTTATAAACGTTTCGTACATTCTATTTAAAATTATGAACACATCAAATAGATAAATAAAGGGTCCGCCAAATAACTTTTTTTTTTTGAAAATGCTATAAAAAAAACTACTGAATATTTTCTCAAATTTCTTTTTTATTTGAAAGTACAATCCTTCCGGTTAATAATGGAAAATAATTTCATTCAAATGGCTGTCTCGGCTGGCCATGCAGTACGAGCTTCATCTGAAAAGATGATTTTTTTTTCAAAATCGGCATCGAAAAAAAAAAAAGTTATATGGCGGACCCCTTAGATATATGGGGCGTTTCATCTCAAGTGACCCAAGTTTTGAGAACGGTGTCTTCCGATCGGAATGAAATTTGCACCAAGGTTAGTCCTATAGGATAGTAGTTTAGATACAATTTTTCAAAAAGATCGGTCAATAACTCTCTGAGTTAGAGGGGCTCAAATTTTGACATTTTGGCCAAACATGTGCTTTTTCTCATCCATGTAACTTATTACCTATTGTTCTGAGCAAAATTTGTCCTAAATAGTTTAGATAGCTATTTCTTCAATCTTTCGAAAAAAAATATGAAAAAAAAATAAATATGTTGAAAAAATTGTTTAAACTTTTTTTTTTAAATATGCCCAATTTTTTTTTTGCTCAAAAGATAGCTTTGGTCTTTTCCTTAAAGATAGCTTTGGTCTTTTCGCTTAGTGGCATGCGAGTGGGATATAAATGTTTTGTAACTCAAGACAAAGGTTTTTCAATTTTTAGCATATGCACTATTTTGAATTATTTCCTATTTGTGTGTAAGTGTTTCTAAAACCTTAAAAATAAAAATTATACTGAAAAACGACACAAATTAACCTTTCCGACGGTATGTAACATACCTAACTAAAATTTGATACCCCATATAGATAAATTGTTCTTTATTTCAGATTATCATTTTACAAAAATAACTTCTGGAAAATTTTAACAAAAGACATTGACATTTAGACGTCCGTCGGAGGTATGTTTGAAATTTTCCTACATTGTTTTACAATTTTTATTTAACCGGAAGTAAAAGTTATAACGAGTATAAAAAAAACACATCAAATAGTCTTTAAATGATGTTTGAGAATTTCAAATAATTTCAAATAGTTTTTTTTTTTAAAGTCTTAATTTCACATAAAAATTTTAAGAAAAAGCTAAAGTTTATTTTCACAAAGTCTATGAAACTTTTTTATGGAATGATAAAGGTCTATGAAACACTTATCATATATTTTTACGAAACTTTTCGTCATATTTATGAAAACTATATTAATATGATGAATAATTGATGACAAAAGATGTATGAAACAATATGATCAATGAAACTTTTTTTCCCTGAGTGTAATCAAATAACATCCTATCAAATAAATTTTAATGTTTTTGACCGAATTTCAACCAATGTTTTTTCTGGGTACGTGTAATTTTAACTATACATACAATCTCGTACATATTTACATTCGCAACTAAACAGATCTTGAAAATGAACAAGTGTATCTTTATTTTTGAGTGAGGAGGTATTGTCGTAGTGTGTGTGCCAGTTTATATATTGAACATAGTTTTGGTTACATGTAAATGAAATTTGTATGTATCGCATTTCTACAATTTCTTGTTGTTACTGTAATTGTTTTTGCTGTTGCATCATCAGAGCTTTCCCCCTACGATTTTTTGTGTGTGTATGATTTGCTCCAATGTATAATAAACAGTTAGTTTCTGTATCTCAACCATATTCCATGTGGTACAATAATACACATCAATAAAACGTGCCCGAGAGCTGTCACTAGGGAAAACAAAAAAATAATTTGCAATATTGTTGATGCTTTCGATAGCGTAGTTTATGTTGCTTTTGTTATTTTTATTAAGTAATATTGGATTCGTTATTCACAATTCGTTTAATCACAATGAGATTCAAATATTAAGTTTAAGCATAAAAAACTGTGGCATTATGAATTAGGAAAAGTTGTAATTTAGTTGTTAATTAAAATAAAAACCGAAAAACTAAATGTAGATAAAAATCTATAAAATTATGGAAAATTTTTTGCTAAAACTACAACAAATTAGTTTAAAGTGACGTTGCAGGAAAAACTGATGAAATTAGCAGATTTTTTCTGTTAAATTTTTGCATTATAAGAGTTATGCAAATAAATCTGTTGTGTCTACAAAAACATAGTTATATCTGAGCTTAATTTTAGTCAATTTAAATTTATCTGAAACTTTCAAAGCTTTTTTGAGATTTTTGTTTATGCGTATAAAAATCTGCATTTCTGAAATCAGCAGCCAACAATTTTTTTTTGCAAATATTTCTGTTAATTTTAGCTAAATTTGCTGTTATTTGCTTTCAACTAAATTTAGGGTAAAAATAGCAAAAAAGTTGTTAATATAATAGATTTAAATCTGCTTTTGTCTAGAAATATAATGCAAACGTTTTAGCTGATCTCAGTAGAGTTAATTGTTATTTTCAATTAAATAAAAATTTTTAAGTTTAACTGGTTTAGTTTTGCTGGTCTTATTTTACTAATATTTAGTAAAAAAATATGTGCTAATTTTACCAGTTTTTTACCAGATTATTTGAAGCAGGAAATAAGAACATGGAGCATAATTTTTACCGCTTCCCAATTTCTGCTGGGACCATATTCTTTTAGCATAGACATCCCAAACTTTATTTTATAAATCTTGGTTTGACTCATACGGCGATAAAGAAAGTGCACATATTTTTAGCAACAAAATTAGTAGTTTCAGCAAAAGTTTTGCTAAAACTTAGTTGATTAAAAATTAAAAAATCATTTTTGCTGAATATAAGTAGACTGAAAAAACTCGAAAAATTATACTTTAGTTAATTTATTTGCTGAAAATCCAAAACATTTTTTGTGATTCTTTTAAAAATAATTTACAGTACGTTACAAAATATAAAAATGTTCATATTCCAGCATTGACTTCATGAATTAATGTTATACATGAAAATATATAGAAATAATTATATATAACATAAACAAAATTATCTTTCAAATACTTACATCAACGGTTGTCTAAATGATGCATGAAAAAATTAAAATAATAAGAGAATAAGTAAAACGTTAATTAAATAAGCATTGATTTTTCCAAAGCTGGGAGAACCGACTGAGAAAAGTCAAAGAGAGCTTTGCAATGTTAAGCCATGTCTGGAGGTCAAATATTGTCTCTAATACAACGAAGGTTCGAATATTTGACTCGTGTATTAAATCTATACTTTTATTCGGCTGTGAAACATGGTTCGTTACCATGGAACTCACTCGAATGTTGCAAACATTTATCAACAGATGCCTACGAAACATTTTAATAATATTTTGGTCTCAAACAGAGTCAAACGAGAGCGTACTAAATCGAACCTGCCGAATCCCAATTAAAAACGTAATTAAGAAACGTAAATACGGCTGCATAGGGCATACACTCAGAAAAAATTACCTGAAGCGACATACTATTGTTGCGATACATAGCTGTTAGTAGAACGAAGTGTAATATTTATTTGTGATTAGACTGACAGTAGTTAAGTTCGAACTTTTCATCAATTGTAAATTAAAAACATGTCATAATGACAATTATTTAAATCCCATGATATATATATAATTTTAAATAAAATAAAAAAAATATCTGTCGGCTACACAATTATGTATATATAAGCCATATTGTATACAACAATATTTAGTTGTATCTTAAATGCATAGAAAATATTAATAATGTTGGACCATATTCAATCATATCTCAAACTAAATTCTTAATCTTGTATCATATATTGAATCTTACATAATTATATCTTACATCAATTAGTGTCACATATAAATATATCTTAAGTTGTATTATACATATAGTATATAATGTAACACACACAAAAATATTTTTTATGTATCACCATATATGTTACCATATAAGAAACATCTAATAATATATGACTGTGCATGATATCTTACATACTACATGCTATAATATATTTTAATATAAAAAACATAATAATTTTTTTTTATTCGGGTAGTTTCAGTTTTTATTAGTTTATCTTAAAACCATATGCATAAATGTTTCTAAATATTTTTCCAATTCACTTGTATATTTTATACTGATATAATTAAAAAACTAAATACACAAATAATGAAATCCAAACATCGCAAGGACCTCTGCTGGTCTTCATCTGCAAAATACTAATTTTAGACTTTAGTAAATTCAGCAAATAAAATTGTTTAAAATTTAGTATTTCATCACGTCAAAATAGCAAAAATGTTGACAAAAATCTCAATTTTAATTAAACTTTAGTTTAGAACTTGGAAATTTTAATTACTAACGGCTGTATTAATTTTTCTGCTAACTCTTTTCTATGCGTGTATTATTGTATAATCATAAAATAGGCTATGTCTTGAAAAATAAGCGAGAGATCCAAATTACAAATAATCGTTGCTCGCTGTAATAAATATGTAGCTCCACTTAGAATAATATATAGGCAAAGACCATTACAAATGTTGTTACAAACAACTGAAATATTACCAGAAAAAAAGGACGACTTACATTTCAGTAAATTCAATTAACATTGACCTTTATTTTTTATTGTTCAAAAAATTAACCACAATTGTAGTAAAAATTAACCTCATATGTAGTAAAAAAAAACTACCATTCATATGTTTTAATGTTTTTAAACAACATAAAAAAATACTGTATAAAATGAAAGTAAAATCATAATATGCACTCAAAAAAAAAGTTAGTAAAGTCAGCAAAAAATGTTACTGAATCAGCAAAATTTTAGTCAGGAGGGTTCTTGCTTATACTACCAAATTGATGACATAAATTAATATAACATCCAAAAAAAAAAAAAATAGAAAAAAATATATATAACATAAACAAAATTATCTCTCAATTTAGTAAATCAATTTATAAACGAAAGGAAAAAATAATAAAATATGACACATACAACCCTTTTTGAAATAGTAAAAAGAAAATATAAAAATCTACCTAAGATGTGTGCCGTTTTCTTTCGTTTTAGTCTGTCTACCTGTCTGTATATTTGTTTGCAATTTGACCACATTAGATAATTAATCTCTATAAACATTTAGTTTAGAAATACACATTTAATCTTTATTAAATTTAAATATTTTGTTTTGTTTAATTTGTTTCAATCCACAATTTTGTTTTATGTATGAAAAACACATACAAAAATCTTCCATGGTTGAATTTTGTATATGTCTTACTAGAGTTTTACTTTTTAGTATCATTTTCCTAGTCACTACTACATCTTGACATGCCGCGATATCTAATTCATTCTGCGTATATCTTTCAATCTGGTTGTCGTCCACACTATTAATGTGCTAATCAGCACAATTTTTTCAGCAAAATAAATTGTAAAACATTAGTATAATATTAGTAAGATACTAGTTCAAAACAGTTAGGTGCTGAATAAGTACTTATAACTAAAATTTTATTTGCAAACATAATTCTAGCAAAAAATTTTGCTGAAAAATCGTATACCCGATTTAAAAGACGTTTTTCTACTAACTTATTTTTTTAAGTGTAGCAATTTGGTGTGGTTTGTTTTTTAAAATGAACTACATATGTAGTCAAAAATTAAATTTCTTCTACAAATGTCTTTTTTTTCACTTAACTACAATACAACTCAAACAACTACAAATACTTACAGCAGAAGTTCCCTGAGTGTATATTTAAGCTAAAATTTGTATTGATTTAGCTTAATTCTTAACTAATCTAACTGCACTTGTCAAAGGGCAAACTTTGTAGCTAAAATTTAGGTCACCTAACTGTAGCAGACTATGATTCTCAACGTTATTGAAAAATCTACATGCTCAGGTACTATTTTCATGTGTGTTAGCAGAACTTTCCAATATTTTTTATGAGTGTACTTAAGGTTAACCCATGTAAATGCTACGTATACCTTTCATTATACCTAAAACCATTGCTCTGCACACACATACACAAACACATTTCAGTCCCACATATTTATATACTACGCATAGAAGATTATTGAAAAGGATCAAAAGTGATTTGTTTAAATGTATATTTAAAAGTATGTAGATATGACAATATGTGTAAAATGTTGTTATTGTTTTGCTGTTTTTGTTGTTGCTATTCTGCTGTTGACACTGTTGTTGTTTTTGATTATGATGAAAATTTAAATTTCATCAAATAAATGGCTAAGAAAAGTTATCATTTTATCTTTATACAGAAATCTTTTTTGTCAGTTATTTATTCAAGTGTAACTAACAATGTATACAAGGTAAATTTGTTTAAACTCTTGCACTTAATAGAATTTATTTAAACAAATCTTTATTATATAAATTTAATTTGTATTTTGTATATGTATACTAGGGTTATAACTTTGGATTTTTTTTTTTTTTTTGCATATATCAAATTTTACCTATCCTTGCCGTGAACTTCATAAAAAGTAGAAAAGCGATACTATTTTTTCGCGGTTTCTAAAAATCTTCTGGCATAAACCTTTTTGAAATTCGACACAATTTTTTGTTGTTTAGTTAATTAACACTTAGACAACAACGATGCATGTCGATTTTAATTTTTAAATTATACCGTTTTTGCATATTTTGATAAAAAATATTAAAGCGTTTTTCGCGATATGAGCATAAAAATTCGCAGAACATAGGGCATATAATGTCAAAAGTAATTTAAAATATGTTGTGCAGTAATTTAGGTCCATAAGCGCAACTTTAATTGAAAAAACGTAAAAATGCATTTTTAGTCAGTCGGTTTTTGTTTCAAATTAAACCGAAAAAGCAATTTTTATTATTAATATACTATTGCGTACTATTTACGTGGATATAGGTCAAAACTTTGCAAACAAAAGTTATAACCCTAATGTGTACACAAGAAATTTGTTTTACAATTCTTGAATAAATTGTTTCATCCCATGAAAACCTTATATTACACAGTAATAAGAAATTAAAATAGGTAACAGGTTACTTTACAATTACAATGTATATTTTTTTCTGTGGTATACCTTTGGGGTATGTTAAGGATAAGCTCGGGTCGTGGAGGGAATCAGAATTCTCTCTCTATTAGGAAAACTCTCTTGGCCAACGACAGGCTAAGAGATTAATCTCTTTTTCCAGTGCAGGATCGAGGAGACTCTTGTCCCTCGGGAGGGGTGACTTGAGTACCCTGGTGTCTTACCTGACTGGACACTGCAATCTTAGACACCACCTGCGCAAAAGGGGTCTTTCGGACACGGATGAGTGTAGGTTTTGCGAACTGGTAGCTGAGACATCGGAGCATGTTCTTTGCGATTGTCCGAAGCTTTGTGCCAAGTTTCTTGGCGATCGCTTTGTCTCCCCTTTGGACATAATGAAGATTTTGCCTAATAGGATTATTGGCTTTATAGGTAGCTTGAATCTTTAGGGTAACTTTAGGCAGCACAAAAGACCTAAGTTGGTCGCGGTGCATAGTGCCATATAATCTTATCTAATCTAATATTTTTTTAACAACCCAGCAAAACTTTTTGAAATAAGTACTAACGTTTTTGAAAACAAACACATTTTTTTATCTCTTTCACTACTCTTGTACACTTAAAGTGTACATATTTTTAAATAAATATAAAAATGCTGATGATGCAATAAAACTTTATATTTTTGTTCAAATGTGTTCATTAGGATGTTTGTCATTGAAAAATGTCTTTATGTGTCTAAACTGTTCATCAGGACAATATAGTCGCTATATTTGTTAAGAATGTCCGATTTGTTTTAACGAACATTTATCTCCGAAAAAAGGGACGTTTGGTGTATCTCGTAAGCTAAGAAAACTACAATCTCGAAATTTAGCATCATCTAATGACCAGAACAAAATTAAATAAATCATTTTATGTTATTCGAATATCTAAGTGGTAAACATGGGCTGGAAAGTTTCAAAAACTTGATTTTCCGGCCCATTTTTTCTGGTCGGTAGAAGAGGCAGATGTAATACATGTAAACATTTTTATTTTCAATTGAAGGACCCCAACAACAAGTCGTTAGCGAATGGCTTAACACATGGCTGTCATTGGAAGTAATTACCTACAATTGTTCTACAAATAAGTATTTTTTTCACCACTTGCATCCCTAAAAATTGGTAATGGGTCATAACTTATAAGTGGTTAATAATGACTTACTACACTAACTTAAGCAAATGATATGTACTTAACTGAATTGTCATGCCTGTATAGAAATAATGCTGTTTCCAGCACACAGTTAGCAGACAATTTTGCCGGGAGGAGCAAGTACATCAAGATAAAACCTTACAAAACATTCATCAATATTGCAGCAACTTACATGCACTAAAATTCGAAAATATGCAGCAAAAAATAAAATAGGAATGGAAATATGCACTGAAACCCAAAAAATATGCAATAAATATTAAAATAGGCACTTAAAATATTCCAATGCCAAAAAATCGTATTTAATACTTGAGAGTGTTGACATAAAATTAAAATCCAATATAAATGTCGAAGAAGATGACAAGATGATGTTTTTCTTTGAGCATGCGCAGCTCCAGCTATTAATATAAAGCGAAATTTTATACGCCTAAGTCTACAGAAAACAGCAAACCCATACAATAGCATATCATGGCGTATGCAATTTGCCTGTATATTAATTACTGGATCACCGCATGGCTTTGTAGTACAGTGATCTGTGAAGATTTATAAATTCTTTGTTTTGTTCATTTTAATTTTTTCGGAAATATGCAAACAAGTGGAAAAAATGCTAATATATACAATAAGAAGCATAGAATGCAAATTGGTAATATTTTGGGATCTTGATTTGAAATGCCCATATCTCAAAATGATATATAAAGCTTTTTGTACAGACTTATTTATAGTAAAAGGTTATTGAAGTATTTTGGCCTCCTAAACACGAATCTGAAGTCAATACACCTAAATTAAACCAGCCTCCCGAAATATAGGCCTAGTGTACTTCAACAAAAAAAGGTTCAAATATTTGGCCTATTTTCCATATATTGCTGAATCTATTTAATGGATTTCCAAGTTTTACCCCTTGTTTTAGTTATTGAAGTGCATATTACAAAAATGCTTTTAATGTATCCAAATTTTTGAACAAATCTGAATTTTGTAAGTACAATCCAAAAAAAAAAAATACAATTTTCGAGGCCCCTCCATCCATAGTTTTACCCAAATGAGAGTAAAATGTATGTAGGATTAAAATTCATAAAAAAATTAAAAAATTTTTAAAGACATCTCCGCAATATTGACAAATAAACCATTTCTGCTCAGGTAAGAAGGTTAAAAAATAATGGTCTCTAACTTGGAAAGACGTGCCGGTGGAAAGTTTTTGAGTTCAGATTCGAATTAAGGTGGCCAAACTGCTTTCAAAAAGTTTAATCTCTTCTGTACACTTGAATTAACTTTATTTTTACTTAGTTTTTATTCTTTTTAATTCTGCCTTTAGAAGGCATTATAAAGTTATAGACATTAATAGGCCTATTTGAATTTTCATGAATTTAGAATAAGAGATGATAATAACAAAGTGTGGGAATATTATAAGCAATGACCAAATTATACAAATACACTGTAAAACAAAAGTACACATTCAGAAATATATAAACTAATACAAAAACGATGAAACACTAGAAAATAAAAGCACGTAATATAAGAGACGAAACCCAAAAGTCGCATTTTATAGCTATCCCTAACTATCTTGCGATTGAGCCAATATTTGGTATACACTAGACTGTGCCAAATAAAGCGACTTTTTTTCCAGTCCCATATAAAAATTATATTGTCGGTCACAAAAAATAAATAATTGTGGCAAAATATCAGACCTCTATCTAGCGCTCGCAAAAATATGATTTTTCGATAAACAACATTTTTTTCGGTGCACTGATAGAATTTTCCTTCATAGTATTACTGAATCGATCTCATTAAATTTGATTCATTAATTTAATGAAAAATTATATTAACTAAACTAAAACTCATTACTGTTGTTAATTGTTTCATTAATTTGATTTTTTTATAATTTCATTAAATAAATTCATTAATGAAAATGAAAATATTAGTTTCTAACTTCAACTGTGATACTAGTTTTTAGAGGATTTTATTGTGATATTTACTTTTATTTATTTTTTACATTTGTTTTAAATTAATTTTATGTTTTATGTTGTGTATATGTAAAATATATTGTGAATTAAATGTTTAAAATTTGACAAAAAAGACTATATATTAATAAAATTATCCCTGAGGATGTTGGGAATATACAACGAAACGTCGGATGAAAAATGAATAAATAGTCTTTTATTTATTTTGAAAACAAATGACCTTAGAAGCCCACTTTAGATATTTCTAAAAATCTTAACAAATATTTACTAAAAAGGTCGATAATACTAATAATCAATTGAAAATTTTTCAAGTTCGAGGCCATACTCTATATTTCTTTATTAGGATATTGTCCTAACAAATAATCTATAGAGTTTTTGTTTTCAAATTTATTCTTTGACCCTTTCCCATCATCAGAACACGTTTTGAAAGCGGTAACAATCCCATGCCAAACATCAATCATTCATTTAAACTAGTTTACTCACTACATGAGAACTAATATATGAGCTTGAAGTTAAAGATTATAACCATTGATCAAAAAATAAATTGAAAACTTGTTTGTTAGAATAAATTTGAAAACAAAAACTCTATAGATTATTTGTTAGGACAATATCCTAATAAAGAACCTCGAACCTGAATAATTTTCATTTTCTTTGCACAATTAAAGGTCGAAAAAACATAATTCTTATTTTAATATAAATAAATTCATTAAGTTAATGAAGATTTTTGGAATCTTTTTGAATACAATTTTTAACTTTTAATATGAAAAAAAAAATAATAATCGTTTAAGTTAAACGCCCAATATTACAAATAATGTCTACTCAGTTTGCAAACAAAATTAACCAAACTTATTATTAAGTGTATAAAGTATTGATGTGAAATATTAATTGACTACCAAATTCTTAAAAAAAATTTCTTAAGTCAACATAAGTGATTTTGTAAAAAGTCAACATATATATAATGAACGCAAAGTTACACTTTTGATCAACAATTAAATTTGTTTTCAGTTTTTTTTTATCGTTTATTACATAGTTGAGATGTGGAAGGTAATTTAGAATGAATTAGATTTTCAAAAAAAAAAAAACTTTCATATCATCACCTAAAATCCAAAAGGCCGTAACTACACTTTTTAATTTTTTACCGGAGAGACAAAAAACATTATAAATACAAAATTACATAAGTATCCAAATTTAAAAATTTGTTTCTGAGAAAAAAATTCCTGAAAAATTGTTGTTTTTAAGTAGTGTAGTAAAGGAGTTTCAATCAGCGTAGTTTTTTTTTATAAACAACTCAATGTAACAAATAAAAAAGACCTTTGGTAAGGTTTTGGAGGAAATTAAATTCTCTACAAAGATCATCTGTCACCAAATTTGAGAAATCAACTCCGTTTTTTCTAGAGCCAATAAAAGTAATTTTTTTTTTTTTTAATTTTAATTTTCATTTACTTTTATTTTTTAACATAATTAGTAATTTAGGCAATTAGCAGTATATTTATATTCGTAGAACTTTATATAATTTTAAAACAAAAACAGTAAAAAGTTAAATTTACATTAAATACAATACCAGCAGAGGTACTTAACAAAATATTACCACTTTATAATTTTGTCTTCAATACTTTGCTACCTAATCCTCATTTTAGTATTTGCAGTATATACAACTGCTGGAGTGTATTTAAAACCTGCTAACTTATCTCAAGTTAACTAGAGTTTTAGGCTTAACTTTAGTTGTTAATGTCAAATTTACATGGAAAGCTAGCATGTATAAATGCTATAAAAGTGCAATCTTAGTAAACACTAAAAGTGTATTAGTAAACAAACTTAAACACACACTTTTATAAAATTCATATTTAAAAAAAAAAAAAAAAATACAGTTGAACGCTGTTAAGACGAACTCCTAGAGCCCAGAAATATTAGTTCATACATTTGAGAAAAAATATCTGAATGCTCGGCTTAAATTAAGGTAAAATTCAAAGAAAATTTTGCAAATTTTGGGAAATTTCAGGATGTTCGTATTAAAAATGGAAAATTATATAATATTTGAAATTATTGCCAAAACGTCGGGACAGAAATAGATTCCCAGCTTTTTAAAGCAATTTTAAATATTTTATCGAGATAATTATTATTTTTTAATTAATTTTTGATATGACGTATTTGTATTTTTTTTTCGGGTAATACGAATTTGAGAATTTTTTTACTACTTTTAAATGTTGATACATTTACACACATTGTGCCTAAATATTTATTTTTAAGCACAAACAAATATTTTTGCTGACAATATGTGTAATTATAATAAAAAATACACATTTGGTGTCTAAAATTATGCATTTTACGTTATATTACACAAATGTTACTTTCTTTATAGTAGCAAAGTTACAAGCATTTTTTAGAGTGTAGGTTTTCGAAAATTTAGTGAACAAACACATTGTACAACAAAACTAAATAAATTTTATAATACGGAAATACAGTGAAACTGTTTGGTTTTCTCAGATATTTTGAGATTTGTGTAGGTAATTATGGAATGAGTTTTTCTAACAGAAATAACGAGAATTCATGCATTCTAAAATTCTATTCGGACATCCGGGAATCTTCGGTATTTGTTAGCATTTATCATTATTATTTTGTTGTGAATTCTTTATGTTTATACATTTTTATGTTACAGTTATTAGGTTCTGTAAATATTCTTCAAGTAAATCCTTAGTCCAACAAAGACAAACAGAAAAATATTTACTTTTATTTACTTTTCTTACAATTATATTTACTTGATATTTGAACATCATTTGGCCTAAAATACAGGACAAAAATGTCTCAATAATATAAAAAAAAGTGCTAAAACTTTATGATATCGTATTTTACTTTAACAAGCAGAGAAAAAAAACACACACATACAATATAAAATAAAAAATCTCTTTATATTAGATAAAAAAAAATGCCACAAAATATAAATGCACAATGGAAAGTTTACAGGAAAATTCAGTCTTGTTTTTTATACAAATATCTCCAAATATATTAATTAGATTATCTCAATTTGCGAATATTATAATTTATTTTTTTATTTCATTGATACAATATTAATTTTACTATAATCGATATTACAAACTTACACACAGAAGAAAATTAAGCAATTTGCCAACTGAAATTCGGTTATTACAACTGAATATTGGTTTTCTCTACAAAGTTCGGTTAATACAACTGAATTTCAGCTTGAAGACCGAACAAATCACCTTAAATATGGTTGTAATAAGCGAATTTATTCGTTGTAGCCACCAAAATACATTTTTTCCATTCGGTTGGCGCTTTATTTTTCTGTGTGTTTACTAAAGCGGAGCATGAATGTCTTGCAAGACATTCACAAGACATTTTTTTTATACAAAAACAATTGAAATGGCTCCAATAATATTAAATCGTAAAAATTTTAAAAATTTTGACAAAATTAGAGGATCCCATGAATAAAAACATTTTAAGTTGAATAATCTGTTTTTTGTTATTTTAAGTATAAAACTCGTCAAAACTGGCATTACAGCTCGCAAGAGAAAATTTTGAAAAAATATTCGTGCGCCCGTTTAGTGAATACAGTAGACGCTCATAAATTAGAGCTTTCAGTAATTCGAACGTCCAGAAATTAGAATCAGTATTTGCAATACATTAAACCAAGGGTGCCCAAGCCCTATGCGCTTCGTGCTCATTTGTTTTTGTAAAAACACTTAGCTATAGGCTGTGTGTTTTAATACACACATAGAGCGCTCAGCACTAGCAATACGAAATACACAAACAACTTTGTCTCATTAGTTTTTTTGTCGTTCTTCACTGTATACACGCAAGTGCAAAGCAACAACACTTTCGTATGCTTTGCTGGTAACCACTGAAATATTTTTTTCTTTTTTCTTTGTATGTATTGGTTTTTCCAACAAAAAATATTGAATAAAAATTAGTTTTTCTTTAAATGTATTGGTGTTTGCTCTTCCATAAGGAACTCTTGGGTACTCCTGCATTAAACGCTCTGAAGTTCGAATTTTAAATTCTAATTTCTGAGCGTTTAATGTATTTTGGCTATTTGAACACAGGAAATCCCCAATTTATTTTTATTATATTTGAACATTGCAAAACTAAAAAGGGGAATCACCAAATTATATATGTTTTTCCCTATTTGTTGTTTTTTTGCCGCATTTATCTACATTTTTGGTTGTGAAATTTGATACGCGTGTACATATTTTGGCAGTCTCTATTAAAAAGTGAAAGCGTATCATTTGTCAAATAAACGTAAAAAAAAACCTTTTTCATTGGAAACTAAAGTCAAAATATTAGAAAAGCTTGACATAGGCGTTCAAGGGAACCAGTTAGCCCTAGATTTTAATGTGACAACATCTTGAATCATCTATATCAAATCACATAGAACTGCAATATTAAATGCTGTTTCCAAACAATAAGTTTTTGCTCAGCGCTGAATATTCAAAAATGTAAAATCGTCTGTATGAGTGGTTTTTAAATCAACGAGAAAAAAAGTGTACACTGACTGGGCCAATTAAGTAAATTTACTCAATTTTTTATTCGAAAAAAAACGTCCAGAAATTTGAATAATTCAGAAATTAGAATTGGCTCAAAAACAAAGCGGTTCTAATTTGCGAGCGTCTACTGTACATCAAATTTGTAAACTTTTAAACATTAATGGAGAGTTTCAATGATGATTCTTATTACTTAAGAAATTGTTTCATAAATTCTATTAAATGCTTCACTGGCGGAATGATTCTCTCATATTTTGAGTTTTAATAAGCTTTTTATAAAAATTTGCGTTAATGTTAATGTTAATGGACGAATTCCAGTGAAAAATTTCTTTAATGTATTGTCTATGAGAACAAAAATAAAATTTGTTTCTATTCAAAAAAAAAATAAAAAAATTAATGATCATAAACTGAAACTGAAAACATCTTAAATGAAATCTTTAAAGATCAACAATAAAACATCACTATGAAAACTAAATGATATTTTTAAATGGCTTATATTATTTTAATAATTAAAGTACTTTAACTAATGATTGTCGATATTTTTAAAATAAAAAGTTTATTGGTGGTTGAAAACTGTGAAAGATTAATTATAAAATTTAATAATTTTACTAGTTATTGCAAAAGTACTAATAATCATAACACTATTCCGGAATTTTAAGAAATTTTTTTTTTTTTCTTGATCAGAAAATTTTCACATATTTTCTATTCTCACTCTTGCCATAGTGAATCTCAACAAACGTATAATAAAATATACAAACGTACCACCACTACAGTCATTTATTTGTACTACTATTTACAATAAGCAACTTCAACAGGAAGAATTCTAACAAATGTTCTATGAAAGAAACCAGCATGAAGACAAAAATTGAAGCCAACAAAAGTTGCTAAACATTGGGACAATAAGCGAGGAAACAACAAAAAAAAAATAAAAAATAAAATAATAATACAATGATAACAATAAACATTTTTACTGTCCTAATAAATGACAAACAATAGAGACTTGAGTCAAGACGAAGCATGTCTGTATAAACATATACAATCATACGCTATGACTAGAGTCTTCTAAGCTTGTTGTCCTTTATTGTGATTTGGCAATTTTCATTATTTTATTTGTCCATAAACTCAACAATATTTTACCCAAAAACGAAAAAAATACGACCTACTAAGGAGGAGGCCGTTGCTGAAGTATTTTAGCATGCGGAGTAGATTTTAATATAGCTTTTAGCATATTGTAAAATGTTCCTGCTAATATAAGATATGTATATTAGGGTGTCCCGAATAAAACCATAGGAATACCACTCAATGGATGCATATTAAAGAGCAAAATATGTGAAAAATAATTAAAACAATTTTGAAGTGAATCTTTATTGCCCTGCCAGCAGAGCTTTGAAGAATTGATTCAATTTGGCAATGAATTCCCTAAAATTGAATTAAATATTGTAATTCGAATAGTGAATTTTTTAATAAAAAAATACTAAGAATTAACTCCTGTGAATGACTTCAAAGAATTTAAATTTAAAGAATGAATTCCATGACTAAAACATTAGGCATTAAAATTATAGAATTCATTCAACAAGAATTCATTCAAGTTCAGTTAATTCAACTTTACGCTTGTTCATGTGGGTTATCTCTTAAAGTAAAAAAGTTATCCGGATTTGAAAATCAAAATTTTGCATTTTTGCAATAAACTGGTTCGCCTTTTTGGTAATGGAAAAAGGCAAATTAAGTCCGGTTGCTTTAAAAAGTGTTGATGATATTAAAAACATGTTATTTAATTAAAAAAAAAAAATCTGAATTTAATATTTTTTTCACGCTTAAAATAAAGTTGTAAATTATAAAAAAAATTAATATTTGTAATTGTAATGAAATACTACAAAATATAGTTGTATTTTATGGAAATAATATTCAACAGTTGGCTACTGTTCTAACCACAGACCACTCCGAATTCGATCGTTTTTTTTACTCAAATTTCAACTCCAACCAACTTTTTTCGCTCAGGGCACCATCGAAATTGGAAAATAAAAACGGAACAAGGTGCTCCAATTTAGTCCAAAATAATAGCATTATTTTTTTAACATCGCTTCAAATGTGGGCAAGACAGCAATATATGTAAAAAAATCCCATTTAAGAAAAATTTTTCAAGTTTTTGGGAATTGTGGGATTTAATTTTTGACCAAAAAATTAGAAAAATCAAATTTTTTTTTTATACTCTACAAATTTAGAGGCATTTTATTGAAAGCGTGAACATGATATTACATTGAAGTTGTTTTTGTTTAATTATGTAACTTGTTGTTAATATCAACAACACTTTTCGAAGGAATCTGACTTAATTTGCATTTTCCATTGCCAAAAAAACCGGACGAGGTTACTGCTAAAATGCAAAATTTTGATTTTCAATAACCCACATGAGTAAGCGTGTTTTATGTTGGAAATTACAAGCAGATTGAAAAAATGTCTCGAAATCGGTTGATGAATATAAATTTGGCATGTTCTAAAAATTTTTAAATATCCTACTTTGGAGTCAAATTTATCAGCGCCTGATGGATCTATTGGGCTATGCTTTGAAACTTCAGCTTGATTACGTTGAAATTCCTTCATTATTTGCAAAAAATTTCAGATACACCCCACTGGGGGATGGTAGGAAAATAAAATTAGCCCTGAAAGGAACTCATGATCTTTAAATAGAAAAATACATTTTGTATCAAATATCGGGGGTAGGTGTCACAAAATGTATTAGCATTATTATGTAGGCATTTGTTCCATTATTTTTAGATTGTTTGGCCATGCATGCAGTATCTTCTGGGTACTAAACAAAAAAGTTAAGTCCATACGGACTTAAATCAAGAAGCTTAGACCTTTGGGAATTAAAGAAAAAGTTAAGTAATTAGGGAATTAAACATAGAAGTTAAGTCCCCAGAGACTTAAACCAAAAGTTAAGTCCTTAAGGAATTAAACAAAAAAGTTAATTTCCTAAGGGAATGAATTCCCTGACCAAAAGTAGAATTAACTAGATTTGAATGAAGGAATTTAAAAAATGGGAACGAAATCCTGGAAGACAAATCGAATGAAAAAAAAAAACGAATTCATTCAATTCCTTAAAGGTGGTCAGGGAATTCGTTCCTAAAATTTAAGTTCATTTCAAAAAATGGGAATTAGTGAATTAATTCTTCAAAACTCTGCCTACTAGCGACATAAGTTTTGTATTTTTTGGCTAATTACTGGAAAAACATCTTTAAATTTTCTGTAGAGTAATTTGGTCCACCAGAGGATTTTTTTAGTTTTGAGCAACTACAATTTCTATACTTTATTTTTTTTTAGATTTGCATATATAAATTGGACTTGGTCTAAATTAAAATTCCTCTGGTGGACCAAAATTACACTACAGAAAACTTAAGTATATTTTTTCAGTAATACGCCAAAAATTACCAAACTTTTGAGCCCTATTTCGAATGAAAAATCTAAACTTTTTTTTGGTCAAAATGCACTAAAACCGGCGACTTCAATTGATGCTACGGAACTGAAAATCCACTTCAACATATTTTAACATATTTTCCCATATTCAGCTCTTTAGTATGCATAGATTGAGTGCTATTCTTTCAATCAATTCGAAAAAGTGCCATATTCGGGACACCCTGATGTGTATGTACATTGTCAGTTTGTTTATATGTCCATCACTCATCAGTGATAAACCACTTTCATTGACATTTTGTGGAAATCTCAAAATATTGGGGGAAGATGTTGCTAAAAATACCAAAATAGTCCATTTGTTTCTATATTATTTACTTAACTTCAAAGATTTCATTTGTTTTTTTTTGTTTTATGCCATTTTGTTGGCTTTTTTCTATTTGCATAGCTTATTTGCTGACCTACTCAAGTGAAGTGCAAAGTGGACTATGAAATTATCAGTTCTTTGCGTGCTTATGTATGACAGGCAAAGTGGTCGTTAGTGATTTACTAACTTAGACTTAAGTAGAAAACACTTGAATTGTATTTCAGTCTTTATTGTTTTTTACTTAAAATTTGTTTTAATAAAACAAAAAATATTTCGATTTTTGTTAAAGATGACAAAAGTTTTAATTTAATAACACTCCGAGTTAACACGTTTACATATAATCATGCATTACTCGCCTCAATAATGCCCAAAGGACGCTGAGGCACCAACTATTGTAAAATATATTTTTTAAATAAAGAAAGTTTCCACAAAAGTAAAAAATAAATTTATACAAACATATATTTAACTGCATACTATTGTATGCAAATGGATATGTTTATATATCAAATTTGTTCACTCTAATTTTTTTTATACATCACCACATATAATTACATCATATTAAATGTCGACCAATGTACAATCGTATATATGGTTAATCTAATTATGTGCTAATACACGTATATAATTAGATATAACACAAATCAAAATTATATATAAAAACATATAGTGTAATATTGAAAAATATGTATTTCGTTTTGGATAAAATTATATCTTGACCAGTTCATAGTTATATGTAAATATATATCGTTCCATAACAGAAAACGGAAGATCTGTTATACATAAAATGGCTGCATATTAGTATATGCCGACTTTAAAAAAAAATGCAAATTGCGTCACTTACTAAAGCTATATGTATGTTTATTAGAGTGTCCCTTAAGGTGTTCTACAAGTTTAAATGTTAGAAATGTTGAAATTGTGAAATGTTACGCCCCTACTACCACGCCTTCCCTACCCGATAGGGCCTTAAAGATGGAACCATGCGTTTATATGGGAAAAAGTGATATTTTTTTTAGTTTTTTGCTGTTTTTTTGCAATATTGCAATAGTTTTTACTCTAGATGCTAAATTAAGCGAGATTAAGATAAAATTATGTATTCAAAACGGTATAAAAATCCAAAATCGGGTAAGAACTACCCCAGTACTAAATAATGCCCTAGACCAGTAATGTGCCAAATACCACTTCAGCAAGAAATTCGAGCTCAAATTTTAAACGTTTTTAAAATTGATTACTGAAACATAATTTTTTTTATTTAATACACTCATAATTGTGAGACATAAAAGAAGTTTTTTGTTTTGGATGGCGTTAACCTGTCCTACGGTGATGTCAAAAACGAACAAAATTTTTGGTGTGTTTTTCAAATCTCCAATTTCAAATTTTAAAAAAATTTCTTTAACATAATCGAAAAAATTTAGATTTTTATCGCTTAAACTTGTTTAAAACATCTAAGAGATTAAAAATAAAAAAATTTAAAAATATCCCCCAGAACTCTTGGGTAGGGCAACGATTTAAATTTTACGGATTTCGAGAAAATTGTGTTTTTTAGTAATAAAACGGCTTATTTGTTGTCATAAAATAATTTAAATCTAAAATTAGCTAATTTTTTAACTTTTATAGTTTTATTTTATAAGCATTACTCAAAGTTAAAAATAAAAATATTTCGAACATTATTAACCTCACGCAACGATTTAACAGTAAAAGTAGCAAGAGAATAGGCTATTTTGCTTAACAATGCAAACTTTTTTCAAAGGTACCTATAATTTTGAAGATGTTTTCAAAATGTAACATAATTTTTATTATCACAGCAAAAAAATATGTTGTTGTTGTAAAATAAAATGTTTTGCGAATGTTTCCCAAGATACTCATGCAGGTCTTTGGTTGCTACCCAAGGGATGCCTAGTGTATTTTGAAATTTTTTAAAAGTTTAGCAATCCTGACAAAAAAACATTTATAAAATTTCCATAGATTAATTTTGTTCCACCACAACATCATATAGTTTGAAATAAGTAATTTTATTTGTTACTTGTTTTAAATTGAAAGATGCTGTCACGCTAATCATAAATATGTCAAAAATTTAATTGTTAGTATTCCAGATATTTGAGCATTTAGATTTTTGTTGAACCCCTTGCTTTTTGCTACGAAGGTGAAGTTAAAACATTAAAAAATGGTTTCGAAGTCTACGAAAGTTAAGCTTTCATTTGAGTATAATAATGTATGTTAATGCTTAAGAATATTTTCGGAATTCTTTAAGGAACTTGAAAATTGTCCTCTAGTTGTCAAATGCCACGCAAATTAGATACATTAACAACAAATTTTTTTCTATTAAAATTGCAAAACCAGCGAGTATGTCTTAAAATATTATCGAAACAAATCAAAATGTTGAACAAAAATAGTGAAACAAATTAATATCTGCACTTTTATAAAAATTAGAAAATTTCGGTTGGTGTAACCTCGTAAATTCGGTTGGTGCAACCGAATTTGGGGTTATAGGAACCAAATTCGGTTGTAGCAATTAAATTCGGTTGTGACGGCAGAATAAAAAATATACTTTTTATTAAATTTAGTTTTTTTTTATTTATTTTTAGACTCATTATTTTTGTCCAAACTAGTAGGCATATAGGTAACCTAGGGTAGCCAGACGGTCTTGATTTCGTTTGATTTACAAGAATTTTTAATGCTCGTCACACTCAAAAAAAGTATGAACTAAAATTAAGTTTACACCATACAAAAATTTAGTTTATAAAAAATAAATAAAATTGCTTCCAATAAAGCAAATTTATTAGATTTTAGTTCATATTAATATAATTCATTAGAAAATGTATTTATTTAAAGTAAAAATCATAAATTTTAACCAAATACGCATCGTACTTTAGTTTAGTTCAACAATTTTAACTTCTTAAAATTAGGTTTAGATCTTCTTGAAAATTTTGGAATTCTTATTTGGTTTATAGTTCATATTATATAAGAGTTTTAGTTTTGTCAATTAAAACTTAAGTAAGCAATTTCACATTCCAAACATTTGTATTAACGAATTATAATTATTTTTGATAAAATTAATAATATTTAAAGATAAATGATATTGAATACTTAACTATTATTTGGTAAACCGAAACAGTTATATTTTTGAAAGTATATACCTTTAGAGAATTACCAATTAATAAATAATATTATAAAAAAAAATTTAACAGACAAGCAACATTTTTTATGTTTATTTTTATTATAACTGCATAATATGAGTATAACAAAAAAAAAGTTAATTTTGCCTTTACTAAAGTTCCCTTTAAGAAAAAATAACTTAATTTTCAAATATTTCTACTAGATTTAAAGAAAAGTTATACTTAATTTAAGTCGAAAATATACTAAATTTAGGTAAAGTTTCATAAAATATAAGACAAAATTGAATAAATTTTAATACAATTTTAATTAATTGAAGTAACTGGTTTTTACTTGTTTTTAAGAAAACTGTATTATTGATTTCAGTTATATTTTCTATGGAGCCAAATCATCCCCCAGTTTCTTAAAATTTAGTTTAAATTACTTAATATTTGGCAAACTTTTTTTGAGTGCAAGAATTAAGAAAAAATTTGTTTTCTCAAGATTTTTAAAGGCAATCACCTTAATAAATTATTTAAAAAAATTTTTTTCAAAGTTTTCCTTAAACATAGTTTTGTAAAAAGCAAATGAACATTTCATTGAAATACAATTGTGAACCGTTTTCGTTTAGTGTATATTTTTAAAAATCTATCAACAGTTTTACTTTCTCCATTATATTGATTACTAAGGCAAGGAATTTCATGTTTTTTTTCCCCGATGATCTAAAAATGTTATATACTGAATATTCATCCGAATCATCAAATATAAAATGGCATCGATTTGTGTGTTGCAAAAAAAGCTTTTTTAGGCATATTTAGTGCTTTTTAATGCATATTTGTGCATATTTTTAATATATTTTAAGTATTTTTTATTAAACAGAAATAAATTATAAAATTCTATTTATAATATCATACGAGTGTAATAGAACATTTTTGTAAATACAAAAAAAAAAGTTTTTTAAATTGGCACCAACAATGATGATTTTTAACTACAAACACACTTTTGTTGATTTTTTTGTAATTTGAATTTTTGTTTGTAAAGAATTTTTATATGAACAATTACAATTCACAAGCATTCTAAACAAAACATGTGTTTCAAATGAATTTTGCATTAAAAAGGAGTTTGTTTGATTTTACAAATTACATTGTTGGTGCCTATAGTTTTTTCTGTGTAGTTTGTTACAATTAGAAAAAAAATACAATTTGGATACATTTTTATATTTTAATTTAAGCAAACCCTGTTTTATGATGTGAGCAAGATTATTCAAATTCAAGATCATTTGTTTTTTGATAAACCAAAAATAGTTCAATGTTCATTAAGTAAAAATGTCTTCATCCGCTAAACAAGTGATATTTTGTTAAACAAAAAAACAAATGATCTTGAACTTGAAAAATCTTACTCACATCATAATTTATGATAAAAGATCGAAAAATAAACTTTTGGTTTTAATTTTTTTTTTTTAAATTTAATAGTAAAACATTTTAAAATCATTTTTATATGTTAAAATATCGATGAACCGAAGAAAAGGGTTAGATTTTGTTCTGTTATGTTAGTTGCCAAATTCCCTTTTTTTTGTATTTTTCATATATTGATATTTACAAAAAGTATTATTTTAAATTCATATTTTAATGTTTTTTGTTGCATATTTTGAATTTTTAGCTACATTTTATTGATACGGGCTTCTGTTTCAAATTAGATGTTCAAGGAATTCATGCAACTAAAAAAAATTGGGTTTTTAGTTGCATGAACATCTGATTTGAAACAGCATCCCGTATCAATATTAAACATTTTTTGAAAGATTTATATGCTAAATCCAAAAAAAAAAAACTAAAAGCAGTAAACCAATCGATTGGCTACAAATACGGTAGTCACTTCCGAATCAGTTTTCTGGGTGTAATGAAATGTCAAACAGTCGAGTTATCAACAGGTATTTTCAATTAGATCTTGTCCTCCCAACACCTATTTATGGAGTTCATTTTGATTCCCAAGAGTCTTGCTCCTACCAGAGTATACCTGCAAATTAGAAAATATTAACTGGTAGAGGTTTGCCCATATTTGTTTTTTATTTTTCCTTCTTTGGATAATATTGATATTAAAAAAGTTTTACGAATAAAATAGTGTTATGGGTTTTTTACAGACTTGGTCGACGTCAATTACATTTCACAACCGTTCACTTGTGCAATTTTTCTATATAATTAATAATATCAGACCTACATTCACAATTGTGAGCTTAATCGCTTCCTTGGAAAATTTGTGAAATGTTTAATATCAAACATGGGGATTGGTAACAACATCTGTGTATTTAATCACAGGGAATTACTTAATTACTCCCAATTACGTGTAATTGAACATAAAAAAGTAATTGGCCTGTAATTAAATACACAGATATTGGTATTGTGTCACATGTCTGGTATTGACAAAATTGAAAATTTTCCAAGGAAGGGTTTAAGCTCACAAGTGTGATCTGAAATTATTAATGATACAGAAAAATTTCACAAGTGAATGATTATGAAATGTAATTGGCCCAAAGTTGGTTTTTTAAGTCTAAAGTTCAAAGATTGTAAAAATATTTAAATTTTTATTCTATCTTTTACAATACTTTCACAATTTGCGTTTAAAATTGTAAAATAATTTTCATTCACAACCTTTACAATTTCTAACGTACGAGTGTTTTTAATTGTTAAGAATATTTTTTATAACCAAGATTTTTTTTGGTGAAGGCCAAGCATTTTGCAAATTTGTATCTGACAACCTTAAGGCAACCATATATTTTTCTATTTTGCGTAAGGTGTTTAGTAATGATATGTCATTATTTTGCGCGACATCGATATATAAAAGTAATGAGATATGTAATGGTAATTGTAATGGTAATTGTAAGTACTTTCCATTACCAAATCTATACTTATATAACTATTTATATGGTAATACTTTTCTACACTGAGAAAGGTCGTCTGCATCAAACCAAACCTCTATGCAATATGTAACAAATATTTTTAAAATGGCATTTTTTAGATTATGCCTATAAATTGCATGTAAATTTGAATTTTCATAAATTCTTTTAATTTAATATAAATTTTCATAAAATTATATTCAATAAATGGCCACATTTGGTAAAATTTATGGATGCATTAGAAAGTTATTCCGGCTTTTTCGTGTTACACTTATTTCGATTTCAGTCCTTATTTAGTCGTCTTATATCGAAATATCATATAACATGTACTGAACAAATAGAGGGTTACCTGTAGTGTTTTTTATTTCTTTATTTTTATTTATTAACTAATTTAAACATTCTTTTTTTTCCAAAAGTTAAACAGGATTTTCTTTTAACATAAATAACTGCTCTTAACAAGTTTAAATTAAAAGACATGCATATGTTTGTTTGCTTATTATGGAGTAAAATTCTGATTTATAATTTTTTATCTGTTCACTTTGTGCTGTTCACTTAACGAAGTTGTTGAACAAAAAAGCAAACAAAATAAACACATTCAAACAAAATTCATAAAAATTACGCATTTGTAGCTGTTTTTAAAGAATTCGTCATAAATAAACGAAGTAGCTAAAGTACCGTAAACGAGCTTTGAAATAAGTTTCCGGAAAAAGAAAATAAAAATTTAAAAAGAAAAAGAAAAAGTTGTGCTACAACTCATCATTAGAAAAGAATCATCATTAAATAAGCCAAAGACTACCAAAGAGTGACAGTAAAAGCTAAAAAAAAACAGCGAATATTATCAAAATGAAGGCTAAGTTAAATGTCAAAGTTGTGTTTGCAAAAAAAAAAAAAAAAACACAAACAAATATTTGCTGGCACATATGTTGTCAATGTCTTAGCCCCTAATAAGTAAATGTAGGGAGCACAGTACTAACACACGTTGCGGCATTAACCCTTATGTTTACACCAAGATGATTTGTCACATTCATAACACGAGGGTCTAGCCAGACCCGGTACAAAACTAGACGACTTTATATGAAAACGTATAAGTTAATATAAAGTTTAAGACTGATAGACGAAGTCAACTTCTTATATCCCTTCATTATTTCTTTCCATTTTTTAAAAAATATCAACAAAACACAAACTATACACAACCACTATTTCGAATCACAATTTCAAATGAACTGATTATTTTCTTTGCAGCTCATGCACATTTTTAGTTCAAGTTAGGACTATCGCTCCTTAATGGTTTAAGATTTTATCTAAATTTATATTTCGTATTTTGTTTTAAATTATGCCTAATCCAAAAATATTAACAATTTCAGAATGAACTTAAAATTGAATTATCAAAAAAAATAAAAATAAACCCTGCATTAGAGACTGTCAGGCTACAATTTATAGGTATCGCTAAAAAGCTACATCTCTCTAGTGAAGGTCACAACAAGTTTTGTTAAAAATGGGATATATATCAAACCACTCGTCGTCGAAGACTTAAACGGTTTTCGATTTTCCTGGTTTCTAAAAGGTTAATTTGAGTTTACTGCAAACTTGTAATGACATTTTGATAAATGTGGGGCTTTTTTTTTCAAATATTTCATTGTGTTGTAAATAATTTCATGCAAGCAATGTACACAATTTCGTACGTTAATTTAAAGTATTCATGTGTTACTTTTTCTTTACATTTTACCTTAACTGAGCGTATAGCGATAACGTTAATCAAGTACTTTATGCCGCATTGAGTAATATATGAAATCATTCACTCACACGAAATCATAAAAACATATACCACATTCCACACTAAATATAGTTAAATTTGTATAACTGGTGAAAGTTCGCCAGAACATCTAAATGTATGCCAGATACAATGCCCAAATATGACTCACTGCATTACAACCCATCCACAATAGTTTTAACCCTATATTTGTCACCAATTATTTTCTTTGAATCCTGGCACTATTTACATATGTATATATTGTATATACATTAGAGCGACTCACCAAAAAAAGTTCTCGATGTACCCTCCTAAAAACTAACCTTGGACTTTTTTAAGACTACATTTAAAATATTTTGGCTCCAGCTTTGACCTCTCGTGAGCTGGACCATTTTGAAAAAGGGTCCATTTTTGCATGTTTTGTTAATTGGAGAATCTGTTTCCTTACCAACATATACAATATGGGTATCATAAGAAAGGTTTTTTTAATGCGCGTCCAACTATATATTCAATTTGTCCAAGGACGATCATCCATGTCCTTTTTTGAGAATATTCTGTAAAAAAAACGGTTTTTGAATTTTTTGTTCGGGGTTGTTTGTAATAAAAATGCCAAATTAACATATTTTAATCTTTAGTCGATTTAATTAAATACGGGTCTCAGCTTTTTTTGAAATTCGTGCTACTTTGCGTTTTGACAAAAATGCAATTTGTTTTAAATGCAATTCGTTTTAAATAGGGCAATATGGATATCAAATGTTTTCTTTGTATGTAAATAATTTAGATTTTTGCAAAATAGATGCATTTTACACGGTGCTCTGAAATATATAAAAATGCAATTTTGTGGTAACTCTAATATGATAGTGGATTTAGTTTCTAGATCACGTATGGATGAAAATAGGACTAAAGAAAGAAAAAAAATTGATCAACGACTTTTTGGCGGCATATTTTTTTCGCAAATTAAAAAAAGTTATTAAAATTTATTTTTTTTTTCTCTTTTTAGTCCTATTTTCATCTATGCATGATCTAGATTCTAACTAAATCCGCTTTCATAATAGAGTTACCACAAAATTGCAATTATATATATTTTCAAGAGAGTCTGTCGTGTTTTTTTTTTTATAAGCTCCTACAAAACTTAAATTGTCTTTTAAATAAATATTAAAATATTGTTTTTTGTTTTTGTTAAATAACTAAAATAAACTTAACACAAGTGTTGTGTTGTCAGGCTCAAATTTCTCTGCCACTCGTCTGTACAATTGGCTTGACACTCAATTTACGAAACAAAGCCAATATATTAGCGAGCGTTCGGATCTTATACAAATAATGATACAAGAGACCAAAACAAGTATTTTTATTGAAATTGAAAAGAGATTCAAGGATTTAAAAAGTGAAATAATAAATGATTTAAACAAGGACATTTGTGATCTAACTGACAGAGTAAAACATCTGGAAACAGTGAATACTGAAATTGTCCAACTAAAAGCTGAAGTTAAAGAATTAAATACAAAAATTCTTAAACAAGATAATTCTGCCGTTGCATCTGATTTACGGATAACTAACATACCATGTTTTGATAATGAAGATTTACAATGGATTTTTGAAAACATTTGCAGCTCTATGAATATAACTATGCCATTTTTTAAATCTATTTTTCGCGTTAAACATTTTAAAAACCATCGTGATGTCGATAATTCTCCTATTGTTGTTAAACTTAATTCGCCCTATGAAAAGAACTTTTTCATAAAAACTGTATCAGCTTTTCGTAGTAAATTTAAAACATCACTTAGATTGCATCATGTAGGTTTCGATAGCGATGAACCCTTCTACATAAATGAAAATTTAACACCACATAATTATTAGATTCTTAAAACTGCACAACGTCTAAAAAAAGATGAACTGCTTAAAGCCGCTTATACACAGCGTGGGATCGTATATGTGAAAGTTAACACTGACGATGAGCCCTTGAAAATAGAATTACTTGAAGATTTAAACCAATTTTTTCAGTCTTTAAGTTAAAACATGTACCGTTTCAACATGAAATTTTGCATTCATTAAACATGCTAATATTTTTATTATTTTTATATTTAAACAACACAATCTATAAAATTTGTATTATTTTTATTTTCATCACACATTTACTACATATTGTCTCAGCTAATATTTTATATTTTCGTTTTTTTCTTTGTGTTATTAATTTTTAATGAACGTTTACTTTACTCTGCTAATACTGAGTGCGTTGTTGTTAGGGATGGTTGCGTTGAAGGAAGATATTTCAATGGGAGATGATAGAGGTCCAGTTGGAAGTTCCAAGAACACGACTATGAATATGGTGAAAATATTTGCTAAACATAAAATTGGTGTTACAATATCTCACATTAACGCTCAAAGTTTAAATAACAAGATCGATGAGTTCAGACTGGTTTTTGAGAATTCAAATGTTGATATTGTTAGCGTTTCGAGACCTGGCTTTCCGAAAAAATACCAGACAGGCTTATTTGCTTAAACGGTTACAAAAACATTAGAAATTACCGGGTTAAACATGCTGGTGGGGTTGCCATCTTTGTAAAGGATAATATAACGTGCAAATTCAAAACGAAGTCGTGTCAGGATATAAAAGTTGAGTTTATTTTTGTTGAAATCATATCTCATGGAAGAAAAATGCTAATTGGATGTGTCTACAGACCACACAAGAAAATACCTTGTACTGATTTTATATCGAAATTAGAAACATTAACCGTTGCCTATAATGATATAGTGATCTCTGGTGATTTCAACTCAAATATTTTAAAGGAATCAATTTTATCTGATGAAATGTTGTCACTTGGACTTATGCCAGTTAATCCAACAGTTGCAACACACTTTACAACTTCGTTTAATTCACTGCTTGATCTTTTCTTTGTTGCAAACATGTCAAATGTATTATTGTATGACCAGGTTTCAGCATCATGTTTCTCAAGGCATGATTTCATTTATTTATTTTATTTATTCATAATCTAAAAGCCAGTGGTGGCCAAACGATTTGATATTTCTAACGTATAATTTTCGGATTCATCAAATGGACCAAATTTGTTACTATAGAGACTTCAAGCGTTTGAATTATAATCTGCTACAGGAGAGTTTTTTTATATTAATTGGGAAAGTATGTACTATATGTGTTCTGCAGATGAACAATTGTCTTTTCTTGAGTATAATATCCAGCGGCTCTATGATGACAACGTCCCTTTAAAATCTAAAAAAATCTCGGAAAGATCAAGACCATGGTTTTCAGCTGATATTAAACAATTAATTCATAAAAGAGATTTAGCTTATTCCAGATGGAAGAGATTTAAGACTCCTGAATTAAAAGTCGAATATCGCACTGCCAGAAGCGAGGTTAACAATAAAATTAGAATTTCTAAAAGGGAATATTATTCCAAATGCTTCGGTTCTGCTCTTGAGTCGAAGAAAACCTGGAAAACCATTCGTGAAATCGGAATCGGAAGCACTGATAGAACGAACAACTGCTATGCCGATGCTAATCAGTTAAATACAATATTTACAACCTCACCGAAAGTTCCAATCAACGGCAACTTCTACAACTTTTCGTCAGATATGGACAACTCTACTCCTGATGATAATAACCCGTTTGAGTTTTCTGGCATTGCACAGTCTGATATCGTGTCAACTTTTGCACTAATAAAATCAGAAGCAGTAGGATACGATAATATGCATCCGAAATCTTTAAAGATACTTCTGCCATTACTTCTGCCTTATATAACTCACTTTTTCAATACAATCATTACATCCAGCACTTTTCCGCAGAAATGGAAGCATGCCAAAATTATACTACATCCGAAGACAAATACTGAGTTCCGCCCAATTGCTATTTTGTGTTACCTTTCTAAAGTATTGGAAAAGATTCTACAGCTGCAAATGAGTGAGTATATAAGGATAAATGCCTGCTGCATGATAAACAATTCGGGTTTCGTTCGAATCACAGCTTTGATTGATGTTTCGGAGAGCATACGACGTGAACTCGACGATGGTAAAGTTAATTTCTTGGTGCTTCTTGATCATTCGAAAGCCTTTGATACGGTTGACCACCATACGTTATGTTTGAAACTTAGAAATTTCTTTAAATTTGATTCGTCATCAACACGGGTCTTATTTTCGTATCTAACTAATCGCACACAATCCGTATACGCACTTGGTCTAACTCGCTGACTCTTACTAGAGGCGTGCCGCAAGGGTCTATTCTTGGCCCTCTACTTTTTTCTATATATGCAAATGATTTGCCCGATCAGCTTTCATACTGCAAATTACATATGTACGCGGATGATGTCCAATTGTTTTTGAGCAGTCCAGTGCAATTAATCGCAGAAGCTATTACGAAAATTAATTATGATCTTGATAAAGTATATATATGGGCCACAGCAAATGGACTTTGTCTCAACCCGCTGAAATCAAAATGTCTGATAATTCACCGGCAAAGAACTGTGCCAGTTATCGAAAACGAAATTCATATTAACGGAGGAAGAATTGAAATCGTAGAGTCGACTAAAAACCTTGGCATTATCTTCAACAGATATTTAACATGGACCAACCATATAAACTCACTTGTTGGTCAAACCTATGCCAAGTTAAGAGCTCTATGGTCAACACAGTTTTTTACGCCTTTAAAAGTCAGAATATTAATTGCAAAGTCGTACCTCATCCCTGGTTTAATTTACGGCTGTGAACTCTTCGAAAATTGTGATACTACTAGCAAACGCAAGCTAATAGTTTTGTATAATAATATCATTAGATATGTCTACGGATTGAGAAGGTTTGATCGTGTCTCATCTTTTGCCATTAAACTTTATGGCGTATCTTTTGAGAACCTTTTAAAAATAAGAGTACTTTTATTTTACCATAACTTTATTTATACCAAAAATCCACTATACCTTTATGAATTTATACAATTTGCCATATCCCCTAGAGGTAAAAAGACAATTATACCAAGGCATCGATACCTTGTATCTGAATGGCATTTTTACATAAATGCCTAACGTCTTTAGAGACGCTCAACAGCAACGCAAACAGTTTTAAACAATTTCTTCTACATTTTTTTTTTTTTGGCATAATTTGATTTAGATTTATATTTATATAACTTTTTTTTACACTTTTTTTGTTAAACCATTTGTGATGATAGAACAATATATTAGAAAGTAGTTTTAATTTTATTTTTGTTCTTTCTTTTTTTATTGTTATTTAAGCGTATGAGTATCTTAAATTTAATTTTTTCTTTTTTTATATATAATTTGCAATATTTTTTTTTACCCAATCTGCTTTCCTGTACTTTAACTATAAGATTTAATCTTGTTGTACAGGATATGTGAATGTAAATAAATAAATAAAATATATATTCCGAGCACCTTTCCTCCTTCCCATACCTTATTTTCCTGATCAATACAATGCACTGCATGAGTAGGGGGCATCCCCTGAGTATTATAAAAAAAAAAAAAGATGATGATGTACTTGGCAAAAGAAAACATTTGATACCCATATTGCCCTATTTAAAACGAAGAGTTATCACCCGATTGCATTTTTGTCAAAACGCAAAGTAGCACGAATATCAAAAAAAGCTGAGACCCGTATTTAATTAAATCGACTAAAGATTAAAATATGTTTTTATTACAAACAACCCCGAACAAAAAATTCAAAAATCGTTTTTTTTTACAGAATATCCTTAAAAAATGGACATAGATGATCGTCCTTGGACAAATTGTATATACAGTTGGACGCGCCTTAAAAAAAACCTTTCTTATGATACCCATATTGTATATGTTGGTAAAGAAACAGATTCTCAAATTAAGAAAACATGCAAAAATGGACCCTTTTTCAAAATGGTCCAGCTCACGAGAGGTCAAAGCTAGAGCCGAAATATTTTAGATGTCGTCATAAAAAATACCAATGTTCATTTTGAGGCGGGTACACCTTGCACGAATTTCGCTTCCATATAACTTGAGTCGCTCTAATATACATATGTCTACTTTCACACAGTTTTTGGTGGAAAGTTTGGAAACATGTTATGTTTTTAATGCTCTAATACATTTTGAGAGCGATATTCTTGTTTGCTGCTCCGTTTGACTATTTCTAGGTTTTCCACAATAGCGTTCGAAGCAATCGAACCTTTTTTTTTGTAAAATTACTAAAAGCGTCAAAAACGTCAGAAAAAGCCTTAATTTTAATACAAAAATTTTAACTTTTCCTTATCATTTTCTTAGTAAATTTTTCGGAAAATAATTTAACCTTTAAATCTAAACTCGAGGTTTTTGACAATTATTAAGCAATCGAAACATTTTTGAAAAGTTAATGTGGAACCACCACAATATATTCATTATATTGTGTAAACTGTGCTGTTTTTTTTTTAATTAAGTCAATTATTGTAGATTGCATCATATATACACACATTATAACTCATTTAAAAATGACTTTAAGGCAAAATAAATGAAAGAAAAACAAACTTTCGCTTCTAATCTTTTAAAAGAAATCTTATTTTGCAGTCTAATGCTGAAAGGCATTTCATTAACAAAGGAAACTTACGTGGCAACGAATATGATTTCTCGTCTCGGTGTTTGCAAAAATATATTAACTCATTGATTTGTTAAATTACATGAATTTTATTCTTTTTTTTTTTTTTTTTTTGTATTCTTCGCACCTGATGAAAATCTCAAGAGACTTAAATAATAAAGCAAATGAATTATAGAAGTTTTGTTTTGTTTCCACTTTGTTTTTTGTGTTATCATATATTTTAAAAATTTTAACCATATTTTATACATTTTGCTTCTTCTAAATACAATTTATATTCTGTTTCATAATTACCTGTTTATTAGTAGAAATTTCGTTCCTCTTTTATGTTTTTCCTCAAGATATTTATTTTATTAAAAAAATATATAAAATTGTTCACAAAATTTATGATTTTCATAAATGGCCTTATGCACAACAGAAATATTTTATGTTTTGCCCAGTGCGAGTAGGAACATTGAATATTGTGGGTGGTTCAAATTAAATGTTATGGTCTTTATGAGTAAGTTTATATATATATTCCATACATACGCAAATACACACACACATCGGTATGTGGTTATTTTTGCCAGCAGTAGTGCATACTTATGTAGAAACCTATTTATGTACATTTAGACTAGGTACTGTGAGACCAGTCAAGTGTTTTTTTCATTTTATTTTTAATTTTTTTTCTGGTTTCATGCAAAAAGTACTCATAAATATAAATGAATATGTTTCAGCAAATGAAAATAGAAAAGACACTTGATCCTAAAAAAAAGTAAACATGCAATAATTCCTTCTCTATTGATTTCATTTTGCACATCTTCAACAAATTTTATACGTTCCTATGAAAATTAAAAAAGGATTTGATCTGCGAATTTTTTTGAAATTTAATTTTTGTAGAAAGAACGTTAAAGGCATTACATCAAGAACTATTCTATTCTTGTACCACCTGGAGGAATTTTCAAAAATCCTTTCTAAGTTAAGACGAATCTAAAAATCATTCATCAAATTCCCATCTTTAGCGGTTTGGCCAGACTGCAAATGGGGAGAGCTTTCCCCTTTAATACCCTCTCGAGTGAATTGCGTCTCCACCTAGAAATTTCCAAAAATATAGTATAAGCGGTTACATAAATTGCAAATTGTTATTTTTATCGGTTTGGTCAGGCCTAGCTAACCCCCTTTTTTACTATAGACATGGCCAAAAATCCAAAAAGTTTCAGATCAGTATGTTAGGCCTGACTCGAATGAATAGATATTTAAATGTCTTAATTCATGCCAAATTCATTTTGCAGTTCTTGCCAGATTGATTTTGTCCCTGATTGTAGGAATTTCAGAAAAGCCTGTTAAAAATCCTGTCGTGCGCCTCTATGTAAGAATTAAAAAAAAAAAACATGTCTCCCCGATTGCCTAAGCGTGATGACGAAAACGCACAGCAAATTCAACTTTCTCGCATTAGCGGGTTGTCCAGGCCTCAAAGGTGGTGACTTTTCCTCTTTGTACACACCGCCAAAGGGTATAATTTGCCAATTCATGCTCCTCCCCATTATAATTACCCAAAATACCACATATACGGATGTCTACAGGAGAAAAGGAACCCACACACCATATTTCAATTTCTTATCTTCAGGGGTTTGGCCCGGCTCCTCCTCTTAACCCCTTTTTTTCCACGTTCGGGGGAAAAATTCAAAAAAGTACCATATCAGTATGTCTTATTTGAAGTATGTCAGTATGTCTTATTCGAAATTAACTATTTTTAGGCCAGCAGTCCTTTAAGCAATTTTTAACTAAAGGTGTCTTTAATTATTGTAAAGTGAAAGTATAAGGAAAAATAAGTAAACGTTACTAAAATTTCAATAAAATAAATAAAAAATTTTAAAATTTATTTTTATTATTCACTGGCAATTGATTTAATTATAAAAATGTTCCACTTGATAGAAAACTTTCCTCTTGCTCTGAATTATAAAAAAACTTTTAAAAATGTTTGCTAATTTAAGCAACCAACTGGGGTTTTAAAGATTTTAAAATTAAGCGAGAATAGGAAACATTTTCATTAAGTATGATTTGTTACTAAAAAATAATACAATGAAAATGAAAATTATTCAAGTTCGAGGCCATAATCTATATTTCTTCATTAGGATATTGTCCTAACAAATAATCTATAGCGTTTTTTGTTTTCAAATTTATTATTTGACCCTTTCAGGAATGTGTTGATAGATCATTTTCGGGAATTTTCTAGGTTCCCATCATCAGAACACGTTTTGAAAGCGGTAACAATCCAATGCCAAACATCAAACATTCATATAAACTAGTTTACTCACTACATGAGAACTAATATATATTATATGAGCTCGAAGAAAAAAAGATTATCACCATTGATCAAAAAATAAATTGAAAACTTGTTTGTGTGTATGTCTACCTTTGGTAAATATTCAATACACGTTTTTTGTTTTTCTCTCATTTTTATATTTTGTTTAGTTTGTAAGCAAAACAAGGGAAGTAAACTAGGCGGTAAAAAAAAACATTTTGTAGAAAATTAAAACTTTTTGATAAACTGTTTGAAAAAAATAAAAAACTACAAATAATTATAATTATAATCAGATAGTATGAACCATCCTCTATAATCTGATATATTACAAGTTTCGCTAAATGCGATCATATTTGCTATGCATGTATTCAAAATTTAAATTTTCCCATTTTTAACGATTTCGAAAATAAAAAATCTTCAACGAAAAGGAGATCCATAATTTTAATATGTATCTTTTGTAAACATAACTGTTTATTTAAATTTATGAAAAAACTCGCACAGTTTCTCTTTTAGTTTAAGCAAAAAATTGCTTGAAATACCCAAATTTGATATATTTGTGTTTCGTAAAATATGGATTCTGCGAGCAATCTTAATCAATAAAATTCAGATTAAATCACACAAGAAAAAGACATGTTTTCTTATCAGTATCAATCAAGTTTTAACAAATTCGAGTGCGTTTTCCTAAAAAAACAATGATTTTAAATTATGCATGGAAAAAATATACTTTTATATTTTCTTCATAGTAAATTCATACAAAATTAATTTTAATAAATTTTTTTTAGATCGAATTTTTTTGACAGTTTTGAAACATAACACAGTCACAAAATTAAAAGAAGTCAATTTGGTTTGAACCGTGATATATATTTTTAGCATATTTTGTATCGCTGATTACAAATCTGTACTCTAAAATTGTTACTCCAACTTTGTTTATATTGCATTTCAAACAAAAGCTATCTTTAAAATTGTACGAAGTGGCGTTGTGGTGTAATGGTTAGCGCGTTGGACTGTTACACAGATGGTCCCGGGTTCGATTCCCGGTGACGACAACATCAATTTAGAAAACAATAATATGTATGAGTTTTCTATCACTTATATGTATCGCTGCGCCCACCTTCGGTGTTCCCATAGCACTTAACCCCATCGAAGTAAAATAATGAATCAGGGCTATGAAACAGAAAGCATCAATAAATTCGCCAACTCTACATTAGGTGGCGAGCAACAACTGTTCTAAGACTTATCATCTCGCGCAATTACAGTGTTGACATGTTTGAAGCCCTTCGTCTTTCACCACCTTTCATCTCTCCACTATCACCTTTCCAAAGAAAGGAAGAATTCCCTGAGTGTTGCTTCTCTTTTAAAAAAAATAAAAAAAAATGTATTTATATATTTTTGTAGAAGGCATTTGATAAATGTATTTTTACGCTATTTTAACAAGCAGTTTTAGAAAATTTCATTGCGGTATCTTCAAGAGTAAAGTGTATTGTAATTAGTTATATTTATTCTGAATAATTAGAAAGCGTCAATAGCAGAGTCTAATTAATAATAAAAAAAGTTCAAGGTGGTTCCCTATGAAATATTTTTTTTTTTTTTTTTTTTTTTTTTTTTTTAGTATTTAATAATCATATAATTACAAATTATATACTATTACCCTAACCGAGCACTACCTAATATGGTCTTCGGCGCGTTGTAGCGAAATCAGACCAGTGCCTCTGGTGGGAATCGAACCCACGACCCCCGCACTGATAAGCCAGCACGCTACCAACTAGCCTACCGGGGCGCACTATGAAATAATTTTTAGCTTTAAAAAAAATCATATTATAAGTTTTTTTTTTTTTTTTGCTAATTTTAGCAAATCGGAGTACATTTGAAAAAATATATTAGTTAGATTAGCAACCAAAATTAGTAAAACATTAAGTACTTTGTAAAATAGGAATACCAAAAAATTATACTAAAAATAAGTGTTTTCTAAAAATTTGTACAATAATAGAAAAGTGAGATTGAAAACTGATTTACTTATTTTTGTACTAACTTTTTTTGAGTGTATTAGTTAGATTTTACTAAAGAGTTTACTAAAGTATTTGCTAAGATTAAAAAAAAAAAAAATATTTAACAACCTGTACAGAAATTCGGCTTTCAATATCGGTTAAATCTGTTAACACATTGTACCTGCAAACAGAAAATATGCCGTTTTTTAAAGAAATACCAAAACTAAATTGAACAAAGTATGTTGAAAACTATCAGCAGCAACATTAAAAAAGACAAATTATCACTTTAAAGTCTCGAAAAAATATTAATTTTCCTATTTGCAGCCAGAAGTTATATATTTATGCTCAGTAAGTGAGAGTATTGCAATCTCTTTATTTTATAAACTCTTTGGTGCGGGCTTATTGATTAATACTATTATTATTCTGAATATCTATGCTGTCAGATATAACAACAAAGCATTCGTTCTTCCAGAATAAAACAGTAAAATTGACAAAAAAAATTACATTCTTTAGCATTTTACAAAAAAAAAAAACTTCTTTGGTTTTTTGCATTCTGTAATACAACAGGGGATCAATTGTGTCAGCTTTCCTCTACAATAACATCCTTCTCTAACAAATTTGCATTTGCTTCTATTCTCTGTTGTATGTTTTTATTTTTCGAAACAACTTAAAAAAGTAAATGTTTAGTTTTTTGCAACAGCAAAAGAATTTACGTAAATTTAATACACTGAAAAAATAAATAAACTGGTAAACAAAGCAAAATAAACTCTAACTTAAACCTCTAACGGACAAGACAACTTTTAGGACAAGCTTATAAATGTGTATAAATGTGTAAATTGCTTACTATATTACCATAAATTTTGTTATTTCGGTATCAAACTATTTTTTACAAAATTATTTGTCACGAAATTTTTCGTGTGTATTGAATCTAGCACAAGTTTTCGTTTGAAGGCTGAAACATAATTGGCTTAATAACATAAGTCAGGTATTGGTATGAAACGAAAATTTAATTTTTTTAAATTACTATAATTTAAGGGTTTATTGTGAAAATCTGATAAGCCACATTTACTGTTTTTATGGATTTTCTAGGTATCCAGTGACCAATCTTTAATAGAATTCTTGCTTCACCACTTATTGCAAGTACTTAGAGAATAAACGTCCTACAAAAGTTACATTTTTGTATTTTTTTAACATTTAAAAGGTAAAAACAAACTAAAACTAAAATGTGGCTTATCAAGTTTTTGCAATAAGCGCTTCAATTTAAATTGAATAGCGAAAAATCTCATATCTAAGGGTTAATGATGCAATATAATTATTTACCTAATTAGCTTCTGCCGATAGTTGCACGAATATTATAAAAAAACCTTAATTCTTTCTCGAACGTATTCGTTTTGTTCCATAAAATGTTAAATAAATATTTTATTTTCTCAGAAAAATTTTAAACAATGTAATCGATAAAGAATTTTAGCTTGTATGGTGTATTGTACATTACCTTAAAACGTATTGTCAGAACACCACTGCGTATACGTAATAATGTTATTTTACAGATAATTACAATGCGTATACGCCACATGATATTTATGTGTATGCGAATTTGATTAATTTTATTCGTATACTACAAATAATTATCATTACCTTAAAAGTTATTCTACAGATAAATATAATTATAAGTATGAGAATTTGTTTAATTTTAATGAGTTTTACCAAATTTTGGTTCAGTGTATACCAATATGTTAGTCTGTTAGTTTGGATTTGCCGAGGATTTTTTTTTTTTGTTTTGTCAGAAACGATGTCAGTATTGTGCACTTGTTTATAACTCATCAAAAATGCATTAATCATAATAAAAACCCATAATAAAAACTGAAATAAAAATGAATAAGAAAGATTACATTTGCCGTGAGTAATTTAAAATTATGAATACTATCTAACAATTACACATAAGCTGTATAATTTATATATATACTAATCCCTTAAAAAGCACTAACATGTAAAATGAATACAGGTCGGCCCTATTGGGGGAAAAAGTATAGTTAACACTTCAAATTTACCGATAGCTAAAATTCAACTCAAGTTACAAAAAAAAAAGATGACTTGATTTCTCCTTACAAAACGAAAATTAGGGAAGATCACATGCACTAGGGCAACAATTTTAGCTGTAAATATTTGTACACCCAAAAAAATAAGTTAGTAGAAAAGTTAGTAAAACGTCTTGTAAATCAGGTATACTATTTTTTAGCAAAATTTTTTGCTAAAATCGTGTTATCAGCTAAAATTTTTGTTATACTTATTCAGCACTAAACTGTTTTATACTAATGCTTTACTAATATACTAATGTTTTACTAATTAATTTTGCTAAAAAAAAATTGTGCTGATAAGCACATTAATGGTGTGGACGACAACCAGATTGAAAGATATACGCAGAATGAAGTAGATGTCGCGGCATGTCAAGATGTAGTAGAGAAGAGGAAAATGATACTAAGAAGTACAACTCTAATAAGACATATAAAAAAATCAACCATGGAAGTTTTTGTATCTCTTTTTCATACATAAAACAAAATTGAGGATTAAAATAACTTAAATTTTGCGTTGTCCTCGGCTTGTGAAAATAATTGTCTATTAATTAAATAAAAGACAAAATAAAATATTTATTTATTTAAACTAAATCTTTATATGTGTGGTCAAATTGCAAACAAACATATACAGAAATGTAGACAGAGTAAAGTGAAAGACAAAGACACACATCTTAGGTAGATTTTTATGGTTCCTTTTTCTTATTGCAAAAAGGGTTGTTTTTTCGTTTCGTTTGTTTTTGTTTTTGTTTATTTTTTCGTTTTCATAATTATCTTCGGTAGTTGCGATAGCATCATTTAGACAACCATTGATGTAAGTAATTGAAAGACAATTTTTGTTATGTTATACTATATATTTATTTCTATATATTTTCAGATATTAAATTAATTCATGTTAATTCAATGTGGGAAAATGAAAATTTTTATATTTCGTTATTATAGTTAATTATTTTTAAAAGAATCAGAAAAATATGTTTTATGATTTTCAGCAAATAAATTAACTAAATTACAATTTTTCTACAAATTTTTTGCGTTTTTTTCAGTCTACTAAAATTCAGCAAAAAATTTATTAATTTTTAGCAAGGCTTTTGTATTTCTAATCTACTAAGTGTTAGCAAAACTTTTGCTGAATCTACAAATTTTGTTGCTAAAAATCAGCTCGCTGATTTTCAGCAAAAGATTTTGCTGACAAGAGCAACTTTTTTGCAAGCATCCTCCTGACTAAAATTTTGCTGACTCAGCTAATTTTTTTGCTGACTTTACAAACTTTTTTTTTTGATTGTAGTTATTTGAGTAGTATTGCAGTTTCTTTATTTTTAAATGAAAAAGCAGTCATTTGTTGTAGAAATTTGAGTTTTGACTACATTTGTAGTCCATTTAAAAAAAAACCACATCAAATAACTGTACAATGAATTTCTGTTCATTTGGCCGCTCTAAAATCTGAGCTATAAAGACAAATTATACTTTATAGATAAAAACATAGATGACTTGCTTGCACAAAATGTCACTACTTACCTTATAAATCAAAATTAAGTACAGGGTGGGAAAACTTCGACTTACTAATTTGAAATGATTATAACTTTTATATTTTTAGAGCTTTTAATTTTAGTTTTGTGCAGGTAATAAACAATTTAATAAAATTTTATAATGTCGGTATACTAATGCAAGAACCTGTAAAAATTGTTGAATTTTATTCTGTGTTCCGACGCTCCATTATTACAACACAAAGAAAATACCGCCAACATTTCAATACTGCAACAGCTCCCAGTGTAACATAATAATAAGCTTAATTTTGGATAATTTGTGGTAAATCCTAGAGCAGTGCATCAGCGACAATCAAACCCATTCAAATGCACGGTTTGGTGTGGAATTATTACAGATAAAGTTAGCGGTTCATATTTTTTCGAAAATGGAGTCGGGGAACCAAATACTGTCTCCGGGGAGGTATATCAGACCATATTGGAAAATTTTCTACGTCTGGTAGTTCTCAATAATCCTGACATTTGGTTCCAGTAAGATGGAGCTACAAGTCAATGGCGCTTTAGCGAGAACTGTTCTAAGACTTATCATCTCGCGCCATTACAGTGTTTCCATATTTGAAGCCCTTCATCTTTCACCACCTTTCATCTCTCCACTATCCGCTTTCCAAAGAAAGCAACACATTAATTAATAGGAAGAATTTCCTGAGTGTTGCTTCTCTTTAAAAAAAAAAAAAAAAAAAAAAAAATGGATACCATACTTAGCTAAAAAAATTTTGTCAGTTATACTTTCATTTAAAAAAATAAATAAAATAAAAAACGGTCAAAATAAAAAAAAAGTATAAGCATTTCAAATCAGTCATTCGAACTTGGCCCACCCTGTAGTTATATATGTACTTTCCACCCTGTAGTTATATATGTATGTAATGAGTCTAAAAAGAGATTTTCAAAAATTTTTAAGATCATTATTTGTAATTAAAATTAAGCAGTTATTAGTAAGTCATTATTATTATCACAATAATACAGAGTGTAAGCTGGTGTCATTACTGGTAGTCCGAAACGTAATGATATGTCATTACCGTTTCTACACTAGGCAGTTAAAGGAACATTTTAAAAGTGGATAACTCTCAGATGGTGTTATTTTCTCATAATTTTGTTCTATAATCATAAAAATGGCTACATCTCGAAACGAAATATAGTCAAATGGAAAAAATTCGTTACTCAGTACTTTTAATGCAGTCAAAATTAAATGTGTGTGTTTTTTTTTTTTTTTGAGCTATGAATGTCAAATTTGCTTGGAAATATCTGCGGTTAAAGTTAAACTCTGTTTTTTTTTTTTTTTAAAAGTTATTCGCCCTTAAAATCATAACAGTTTATAACAGAATTGAATGATAAAATTTCTTATGTAGATATCGAAAATTCAGAATAGTGGTTAGAATCTCAAAATAACTTAAAACTAGTAGTACACCCGGATTTTTTTTGTTGTTATCACCGAATTTTGTTAAGGCAATATATATTGTCTTAAACATTGTGGTTAAAAAAAATTCTAATGTTTTAATGAAATTATAGTTTTTACAATAATAAATACAATAAATTTGGTCGCAGTAACCGAAACATTAGATTGGCAATAAATTCTAATGCCATATTTCCAATTCCCCAAAAATTTAAAAATGTTATACCCCTATTGCACCTGCAAACATTTGAACACAGTACTTACATTAATAACTTCTTTGTTATAATATATTTTGCTCTTTGTTTTTTCAATGGAATAACTTTAGCATCTGAAATTTATGACGGGATTTTATATTATGAAATGCGCATAAAGTTACTGTTGCATACATACTTAGTTAGATGAGCGTATGCTTGCTTGCAATAAATATATCGTCAAGTATATACATACGCATTAGGGTGTCCGGGAAAAATATGTTCAGTAATAGCACTCAAATGACGCATATTAAAAAGCTGAATGCGGAACATGTAACAATCTTTTCTTGGAGGTACTTTAAGATTCCGACCCGCGATTTAAGATCCCGATCAAAAAAAAGTTACATCCCAGAAACATCCATCAGATCTAATTTGAAATAGATCGATATTTATTCTTTTCCAAGTTTATCTCAGAATTGGGGTATTTTTGATTAGATCCTTCAAATGTATTACTTGATTAAATAAGATCGAAATTGATCGCAAAATTGGGGATATCCATAAATATCTAATTTAAGATCGTAATAGAAACCGAAATATCCCATTGGGTTAATTTAGATCTTCTTGGATAAAATTACATCCAGAAAGAAAAGTTGTTTTTTGCGGAGCCAATGAGATATTTTGAGATTAAATTAGATTTACTTAACCACGACATTTAATATTTTTAATAATAATATAAAAAAACCTAAAGAAATTAATTTGGACATCGGCGCATATATAATTATATATGGGTTCTATAATGCAATATATAATTATGTCTTATATGCATAAAAAATACTGACGATGTTGGACCATATATAATCATATCTCAAACTAAATCATATGTCGAATCTTACATCGTTTAATGTCATATATAATTATATCTAGAATTGTGTTATACATATGGCACCATATATAAGCATAAATTATATTACACACTAAAATATTTAGAAAAAAAAATAATTATAATATTATTTTATTTTAAGTTATATAGACTATATGTCCCCATATATGATTACATATTGTGTTATATTTGAGAATATATTATTATATATGACAATAGATCTACCATATCTTATTATGTATAGCATATAGCACATATACTAATTTTTTTTAACCGGGATATAAAAAATGGTATGTTTTGCAAAAAAAAAAATTGTCTTACTTTTTACCGAAATAGGGCTAAAAAGTTTTGATATGTGTAGAGCTTATTATCAGAAAAATATTTATGAATTTTTTCAGAACAGGTTTGGTCCACAGCAGTTTTCAGTATATATATAACTAATTTAAAAGAAAATATTTTAGTGTTCTTTTGAGAGATTTAAAAACTATTTAGTTATTGTGTACTAAATAAAAACTTAAAATGCTGCAGTGGACCGAAACTGTTGTAATAAAAATTTATAAATATTATTCTCATATGCTCTACACAACTAAACTTTTGAGCTCTTTTTCTTTTTCTGTAATAAAAAATTTTATTTGTTTAAAATATATATATATATATTTTGTGATTAGCTAATTTTTGCTAAATTTAGCAACTGGGTTTCAAAAGCTAAGTAAAATATTTTTCTTAAATCAACATCAAAAATTAATACAAAATTCAGTTATTTGTTGAATGAGAACAAATGTTATTAAAATAAAAAAGTTGTACTAAAAATTAATACAAAAATAGTAACATTGCGAATTACGAATTTGTAGAAATATCCTCTGTCGGGACACCCTAATAAGTATGTAAAAATGACTCTACTTCATTCTAAGTGTTTTTGTTATTTCATTGATATTTGTATACGTACTATGTGGTATTAGGGTGTCGCGACATTATATGGAATTACGAATTAGATCACACAGCATGCCGAGTTTCTGGAATCGGTGTTTTCATCTATTTGGATGCCAATTAAGAACGATATAAATTTTAATTATCTCGTCTTTCCATTTATTCAACATAATCCAAATTTTACTTAATAATGCGCATTAAACAGATGAATGAGGAAAACAAATAAAAAAGATTGTCCAAGGATGTTTTAAGGCCCCAATCCAAATTTCAAATTATTTTGATTACTGGATTTATTGGATATATATATTATTATAATATGAGTGTTACATCGTTCGGTTTATGATCATATTATACTGAATTCCAAATATAAATTTTACAACAAATAGAGAAAAACTTTACAAAAACTTTATACACTGAAAGAATTTTAATAGACAAAAAATATAAACATTATTTAGTAATCTAATGTACTTGTTCGTAACAAAATAAAAGAAAACTTTCTTGCAATTAATGAAAAGTTTCATACTTTTGATGTAGCTAGTTTTCTAAATTAAACATCTTTAATCCAGTTTAATTTCATTTAATAAATTAAATGGCATTCAAAAAATTTGATGAAACATTGCATATTATGAAACCCTGCACTTAACAAAAAGTCCAAGGGATTAGTACCAGTGCAACTTTGTTGGTTAAATGCATTCATTAATATCATGAATATAACTCTCTTTAAGTTGTGAAAAAATTATGAACTTTTTATAAACTTTTAAATGCTAGTAAGGAGGTTCAAAATATTTGAAATGATTTTGAAATGTTAATAGGCATCGTTTGAGTGTTACTACTTCAAATAGTTTTTTAACGTGACACCCTAATGCATGCGCTCATAGAAGAAAGTTAGTAGACACATTAGTAAAGCCGTTAGTTATCCAATTTAGCAAGTTTTAAACTAATTTTTAGTTCAAATAGAGATTTTAGTCAAAAATTTGCTATTTAGACATGATGAAATTTGAAATTTTTATATATTTTTTTTTTCTGAATTTACTAGTCTAAAAATATTATTTCGATAATCATAACCATCAGAGGTGGCTTAATGCGATGTTTGAGTTTCAGTATTTGTGTGTTTTTTATATTTTGTCAGTATAAAATAGACAAGTGGAGTAAACACTTCGTATTAGAAAAATTTTAGAAGCATTTATGCAAATGGTTTTATTATAAACTAATAAAAAATAAAGTTTTCAAATATATTCAAAATTTTTTTTAAAAAATTAAAAAAGTGAAAGATGTTTTTTTCTGAATTTAAGGACTATAATACGCTTTTTTTTGTGTTCATAAAATAAGAAGGTGAATCAATAAGTCCGTGACTTTTCGAACTTCCCTCGTAGTTATATGAAATGCAACACTGCTCGCATCGAGTACCACCTATTAGTAGACTACTGTCAAATTTTTAGCAAGTTCCGTCATTTACTTTGCGTTTAACAGCTGTTTAAAATATACAACCTCGTGGATTTTTTTAAAAAGTGAATTTCGAGTGCTCATTAAACATTATTTTTTTGCGAAAAAAAAACAGTCAATCAAACCAAGGAAAAGCTAGATAATTATTATGGGGACTCTGCACCATCGATTTCAATGGTAAAAAATTGGTTTACTGATTTTCGTTGTGGTCGCACAATTACAAATGACGCTCAACGTTCTGGACGGCCAATTTAGGTCCATACACCGGAAAATGTCGAAAAAATCCACGATATGTTGTTGGCCTATCGAAGAGTAAAAGTAGCGTGAGATTGTTGATGCCATAAGCATTTCATATGGCAGTGTGGTTTCGATTTTAAATGATCAGTTGGGTTTAAGAAAGCTGTCTGCAAGATGGGTGCCGCGTTTGCTCTCAATTGACCATAAAAGTAATCGTCTGACAACTTCAAAGGATTGTTTGGAGTTGTTTAACAGCAATTCGAATGAGTTTTTGAGGCGTTTTGTAACTGTGGATAAACATGGATCCATTACAACACTCCGGAGATCAAGCAGCAGTCTAAATCAATGGGTTTCTCCGGTTGAACCGGCTCCGAAGAAGGCCAATGTAAATTTGTCTGCCAATAAGGTGATGGCAACAGTTTTAATCCACATCGATTACCTTCAAAAGGGAAAAACAATAAACGGCGAATGTTATGCCAAATTATTGGACCGATTTAACGAGGATTTAAAAAAAAAACGACCCCCTATGGAAAAGAAAACAGTTCTTTTTCATCAAGATAATGCACGGGTGCACAGATTTGGCTCCAACGATGAAATTAATAATCAAACAAATGCCTATTTTATGGGTCTCGAAAATCCTATTTTTTGGAGGGAATACAAAAATTGGAGAAACGTTGGACTTAGTGTATTGAGCTAAAAAGAGATTATGTCGAAAAATAATTTATTTTTTTGCAAAAAAAAAATTGTGTTTCATTCAAAAAGTCACGGACTTATTGATCCGGCCTCGTAGTTTATAATGTTTAAAAAAAATTAATAAAATTATTTCAAACTATTTTTCTTTTAACAATGAATAGATAGATATTGAAAGTTTTGAAAAAATCAGTGATTGTTTCATTAAATTTTTACTTTTTTACTTTTTTTCGTTTATTTTCCTTTTTTTTAATTTTCACGAATAGATGGCGCTTAGTTTTCATGCAAACAGCTAAAAATTTAACTAAAAGTTAGTAGATTTTACAGTTTTCTTATTGCTATTTTTAGTTTACTAATAACAGATTCTGCTAATTTTATTGCTTTTTTCTGCAACGTCATTTTTAAAAAAATTTAAATAACTTTTCCTGTTTTTTTTACATACTTATTTGCATGAGTGTATAAGTATATTTTGTGTACGAATCTACAAATTCAAATTTACAGTTATGAATGCTTTTATTTTGTTTCAGTCTTCATAAATCTTTGTTAAAATATCAATGGCAAAACCCACAATTTTGTCTTTACTAACTGAACATTCAAGTTTCCATACTTTTTCATTTGAAAACTTAAATTCGTTTAGCATGGCGACTGGGAACATTGAGTCATAATTGACCACCCTTATCAGGTTTTTAGGTGAATGTGTTGTACATCGAAACGTTTAAAATTAAAATTTGCAACTAGCGCATTTAAACATTTGTAATTCAGTAATTTTTAAATCAATTTTAAGTTATTCAACGCTATTTGAAATACAGTTACCTGGTATTTCCACTTTCTTTATACATATAATTTTTTTTTATTAACAATTAAAATTAAAAAAATTTTTTTTTAACTTTTTCAACTTCTATGAATTTTTTTTGGAATCTTCTTTAAAAGCAACAATATTCTTAAACTTAGCGTCTTCCTGAGTAAAAAAAGCGATCGTTTGTTAAAATCGACTATAAATTGGCAAAGGTATGGTATTTTTCCTGCATATATGATAACCAGGTTAAAAAAGTCCATATATGATCATATATATTTTTATATGACATATGGTCATCCATATTCGTACATACTAGAAAACTTTACCTTCATAATACACACATAAGTGCTTTTAAATGATAAAACATGTATATTATGTCAGCGCAAACAGTCTGTTTATTGTCACATCACAACGACATTTTGAACGACTTCAAATTAAAGTATAATACGACCACATTAAATTAAGACATTGTGAACAATATTAATATCATAAGTTTTCTTAACAGGACCTTACCAGCAACGAATTATCGGACTTTTAAGATCGTTATCATATAGGTCTTTTAGACCTAGATTAACTTTTACGTGCAAAAAACAAGATTAACTTTCACAGGAAAAAAACGAAAAATTAATAAAAATTTAAAATAAATCAAAAGGGGATTGGGAAAAATTAATCAACAGGGGATTGGCTTTGCTTGACATTATTTTTACTCCCATGTGATAGAAAAAACTTTAAAATATTGAAAATACTTTTGAAAAAAACACAATTTCATGGGCGAATTTTTAATTATTTCGTCCACTGAAGGGTCATAGTATGCCAGAAAAAATGTTTGATAACTAAACATAATAAATTTAAATTAAAATCTGATTTAATATATTAAAAATATTGTCAAAAATAGCGATTTGTGAAAAATCGCGGGGAATATCAAAAAAATAATTATAAAATATATAAATTTGGTAGCTGAACCCCTTCCAAAACTCCTATAAATTAAAAGATCTATATTACTAAACTCCGTTTCTACCACTTAAACATGATTACTTAACCTAAACTCAGCAAACTCGGAATTCTCATTACGTTAAATTAATTTGTTAGCGACGAAAATATTTTAAATAATTTAAAGTTATACGATTTAAAATACAACACGTGGTCATACATAACACTATACACGCAATGGATTTATTTACGTTACACACACAACCAACCAACCAACCAACCATCTAATGAATGAATGCGCTCATGAAATATTACTGTTTGCCAACTTGAGACTTTGTACGTTTTTTCTTTCTTTTTTTTTTGGTCAATATATTGAATGAATAAAATCTGTATTCGAAAATAAATCAGAGGTTTCTAACTGATTCCAATAATGCTGTTGTTATCAAATGGAGAAAACGAAAAGATTTCGTAAATATATTTTCTTTATTTTCAGGAAAGAAAAACTATTTTCATGCTTCATTTGGTATAGAAAGAACTGGCTGAACGAAAACTTAAGCTCTTACTTTTGGTCAAAGTTTTTCATTTATTTATATTTTTTTTTTGTATTATTTCCATTGTGTTGTTATTAATCATCGTCTTTGAATTTGGAGATTTGGAAATGGGACACTCGTTTATTTAAAAAAAAAAACTTTAATTATAAAATTTATGATGATGAAAATAAAATGAATTTAAACAAATTTGCACATGTTAAGTTTTATATAAAATCTTCTAATATTATAAACCCTCAAGTGTGGTTAACTAATACAAATTTATAACACATGCTTTACAATTAATATAAGGTCTGTTCCTGTACTTTAACGTGGTAGCCCAAACCAGTCAAAATCATTCCCATTAATCAAAATTATGTGCAAATTATTTTTGTTTGGGTTGCTTGTGGGTTGCCGAGGTAACTTATGGATACATATGCGCAACGTTTTTGCTTTTAAATAGTAATTAAAATAGTAAATGTTTACACAGTGATTAAGTTTTTTAAATCGTATAATTTTACGCACTAATCTCGATATGCTCTTATAAAGCACTTTAGGTTTTCTTCTTATAAGTACCTTATAAAGTATGTACTTTTGTCTATTTATGTACTATATACATTATACAGTTAGTCTTATTGAGTACTTTAGTGTAAATATGGCTAAAAGCATTCTTAATACAAATAGTAAAACTATTTGCATAGCTTATACACATAACCACACATACACACACATATATATATATACGAGGTATTCCATAACATATGTCTAGCATAAATATATATATTTTTCTTAAAAGTCTAAGCATTTACACACTATGTTATATTTACGTGACCTAATCATGGGTATAGAATAAGTGCTATATACTCATAAAAAAAGTTCGCACAAATAGTGGAAAATTCTGCTGCGACAAAAGAAAATAGTACTTGAGTTTGTAACGTCAGCCTGTGATCTGTAAAGTTCATGATCATCCTCAAATGACCTTTTTGGGTTAATATTTGTATGAAGGGTATTGGTTGTGTATGATACATTTACTTTGGTTTGTAATTACGAGAATTATTTTTATGCATAGTGTCATGTACTTGTCGTTGAAGAGAAGTGGTTAAATACGGTTGTGTTTTTTAGAGCGGTGTTTCTATTTTTTATTTTTTTTTACTAAAGAATAAAATTCAGAAAAAATATATAAAACTATTTAAAAGTTTAATAATTTTTTTAATTAAAATACATTTTATGAACAATTAAAATTTTTTTAAGAAAGTGAGTGATGACAGTGCCGGTGTTTCATATAAATTTTTAATATATTTCTTCCTTTTTCGAATTTTTATCGAAATAGTAACTTTTTATACAATAGCTATTTGGAGAAATTATTGCCTTTTTTATTGCTTTGCCTAGTTTTTTTTTGTTTTTTTTACCGCAGTTGCTTGAGGTGAGAAGTTTTATAAGAATTTGTAAATTTTGCAAAAATATTAATTTATGAAATCGGACTAAAAGGTCCAGTCCTGGCGGGGGATTGCTATAGGGCCTCAAGTTTTTTTTTATATGTTCTTGATTTTTTTAAATCATGATTATTTAAAATTATTAAAATCAGCCAATAAGTACTTCACAAAAAAAATATCAAACAAAAGAGAAGAATCGGCCTTTAATTCCGAACAAACAAAAAATAGTGATACGAAGAGAAAAAGAGACTAAGACCCGTAAGCTAATTTTACCAAAATATACACTGCAAGAACCAAGTTGCGAATTTTATTAAGCGCAAAAATATTTCAAAAATTTGATATCACTTCAGTATTCCCAGTTTTTGTTTTACAATATATTTATTTTTTTTTATCATCTGTCATTATAAACTTAATTTTTTTCTTTTCTTAAAACATTTGTTTTTACTTTTATTTTAATTATTTTTTTTATTAATTTTTCGGTTATATAAATATTCTATTTTTGTATAGTTATTTGGCTAACTTATCCTTGATTATTGTAATTACCTGCACGCTTTTATTATCATTTCTAATTTAATTCATTTTTTTTTTATTTTTTTTTTAAATTTTAGTTTTTTTGTTTGAATTTTATATTTTTACGGTGTAAATCTTAATACCTAAATTTGATGAATTTGAGAGTTTAAATCGAAGTCACAAAAATATATAAAAAACCATATTAATTGAGAGTAAAAATTAAAATACCTGCCCTTAACTCTTCCCCCCTCCAGAACATTTCTTTTTCTTTGTTTTCAGCCTTTGGGTTCTAGAAGCTGGCGCCAACATCAGAGAAACCAGGGGTAAGTGAAGGTTTTAAAAACTCACATAAAGAGTAATATACAACTAAATTAAAAAGGTTACATTGAAAGAGCATAAGAGCAGGATTTTAAAAGAGAGAATATGAAACAAAAGAATTTTTTTTTATTATTAGATCGCTAAAGAGAATATTTTGTTATTAAGAGAGAATATTATAGGGGAAATTAGGAATACTTGATCCTATATTTTTTTTTTTTTTTGTTTTGTGACTGATATTAATAATTTTATTTTGATAATACTAATATCAAAAACACTATTATTAATAATATTAAAGTTAATAATAAAATAAAGGTGCTTTTACCTCCGTGTATGATAACGTTAAAACTTATATAATGAATTTGCATTAATATTTATAGTATTAGTTATTTTATAGATATTAATATTTTTTTTTTTTTCTCCTTTTTGTTAATAAAAATGCAGATGAATTGTTTATTTTAAAAATATGTTAGAACCAAACATGGGTTGCTAAATTGTTTTTCTAAAGGTTGGGATAAAAAGGGGGAACTACAAAGTGAGTATGCACGGATAAAAGTGGTCATGTGATGAAGGGGTAGGGACTGATTTTAGACTGACGGGACGGTATGTGGTATCAAGGGAGTCATGGCGGATTATTTTGGGCCTTTGGCTGTGACTTATGGCTGTGTGAAGTTACACAGATGGGGTGGGATGCCCTGACTTCGGACGGACTATGTTTCATTTCATTTTCTTTTTATGGCACGTTACTTTCTTTCCTATTTCTTCTTTTTTTTTTTCTTTTCTGTTTGGTTCCGGGCGAACAAACGTCTGTTTTCTCACACCCGCAAGCCGACGAGCTGCCGAGCTAGAAAAATGTCGTGCCACAAACAACGCTTGCTTGCCAAACCGGAAACTTAACAGTGGCGCCCAACGAATAGCACGGAATCTTTTTATTTACCATATTCTTTATTTTTTTTTATATTTTTCTGACAGTTTGAGTATACGTGACATCGTTGCTTTGGAAGAGAATCTTCCGGAACAATTGGCGGTCGCAGGGGGTTAGGGGGGGAATGTTAATGGGGGTTGTAGTTCGTTAAAATTGATTTCGATCGGTTGTAATTTGACTTCAACCTTTTGTTGGCATTTTTGTGACTGATGGCGAGGGTGTTTTTAAAGGGGACGTTTACGGTTGAGGTGTATCGGCCGTATATTGCTCCGGTGGATCCGACCTGTAGGACTGTAAGGGTATTTTATTTGTTTGGGGATCTCTTTTTTTTTGACGAAGGACATTTCATGACTTGACCACTTTAACCGGCATGTATTTTGTAGCAACCCCTTTAAACCAACCGTAATCTAATATTGAATTTTTATCAAAAGAAAAAAAAAGGATACACACACACAACTTTATCGTAGTTTTAATATTTATCTCGTTTTTTTTTTTTTTGGTTTATTAAATTTTTGATAGTGTTTATTTTGTATATATTTTCTTATTTTTTTTTAAGTTTTTATAGTTTTTTTAAATATTTTTTTTTTTTTTTTTCTTCCAATTTTTGGTTGCAAATATTGGGCAATTTGCAGATATACGTTAACTTTTCTTCGCTTATTATTAGTTTTTTTATCTCGTTGAACTAGTAGGTTAGGCTAGGTGAGTTTGGAGCTAGAGGTAGCAGTTACCTAGATGGAAGATTTCCATCGGGAGCTTCAGGAAAATTTGGAAAACAGGCGATTCACTAGAAGCGTATCACGTGCATTGGAAAATTATAATAGTGTTCGGGAAAGGTTTGAGAGTAGGCGATTTACTAGAAGTGTTTCAAGAGCTTTGGAAAATCAGATAGTGGGGTCAATTTATAATCAGATAGATACCGGAATTGTTAGGGCGGTGGATTTTGTGCCAACGGATTATTTAAACCGTTGTGCAAACGTTGTGTTCGGAAGAGTAAGTGAGCTGCATTCAGATCCACCTTCGAGTCCCAAGACATTGGCTTCGCAAGATACACTAAGTTTTTCGAGGAAACTTGACGCTATTTGTGAAATGACTAAGGAAAATGAAAACGATCCTCCCCTCACAGAGGAAAGAGAAACTGAGACTGTTAATCCTCACGCTGAAGGCATATCGAATGAGCCCCGCTCAGGGGAAGAAAAGGAAAATGGAGAGGCTAACCCATTGGCGACAATGATGGGAATGATAGCCCAGCAGCAACAGATGATGGCAGGCTGCATGGTGGAGCTGACCAAGGTGCGGGGCGAAGTTTCTGGATTGACTAATAGGTTAGCAGAGGTAGAAACTTCTCTTAATAATTCCCAAATAGCACCGCCCAATTCAGCATCTACCCCTGAAGGAGATAGAAGTGCATTGCGTGATGCGTCCCAGCATACTGAGCGTGAATATGCCGCAGAGCAACATAGAGAAAATCGAGCTTCGCGTTTGGCAAGAAAGGAAGAAACGTCCAAATCTTTGCCGCGATTTCCTAATTCACGGTCCATTGACTTAGATAGGTGGAACATTAAATTTGATGGGACTTCTAAGGGGATGACAGTCGAAAGTTTTTTGTTTAGAATTGAGAGGATGAGCGAGCGCTGTGGTGTTACTTACGGCCATCTTTTCACGGATTTTCATTGTTTGGTGACCGGTAGTGCTGCTAGATGGTTTTGGCAGGTTTTGGAGGATCATGCTGGTGATGATGAATTCGGATATATTGAATTAAAAAGGGAATTGTTAAGTCAGTTTGAATCTTCACGTTCGGACTATGAATTGATTCGGGAAATGATAGATAGGAAACAGAACGTAGGTGAATCCTTTGACGACTTTTATGCTGAAATTCACGATATTTCGTTTAGGTTAAAGAAGAAGATACCGGAAAAAGAGTTAGTAGGGATTGTAAGGGAAAATTTAAGACCTAATCTAGCTAGCCTAACCTTTTCTTCAAGGATTGAAAGCTTAGCGGACCTTAGAAGAGAGTGCCGAAGAGCAGAAAAGCTTGTTAAAGATGCCAAGGCCAGGACTCGGTCAGTACATGAGGTACAATTCGTGGATATGGAGGACGAAGTTGTTCGGAGTGCTACTCACAGTGTTGACGCGTTTGTTGGTACCGGAAATACAAGACAATCTTCAAGAAACACATCGTTTTCACCTCAAACCAAAAGTGGACCAACCGTAGTATTGCCTAATACTAACTCAGGTTCTCAACAGCAATTCGGAAAAATACCAAATGCAGCAAACGGCAACATAAACAATGTGTTTTGTCCTTCGCCGTTTCATGTTATGTTGTGTTTTAACTGCGGTATGCCAGTAGACTATTTCATAAAGAACCCAGCAGAAGCCCAAAAGGATGATAAATGCAAATCATCCTTTCACTCCATGAGGTGTTTTGCTTGTGATGGTACTATGTCATTTTGTGTTTATAGGAACACAGGGGGAAACCATCGACTGGCGGAGATATTCCGGGGTCTCTTGCCAGGAGGAGGAAATCCCGGAGTCCCAAGAGCAGTAGAAGTTAAACGAAATAATGAAGGAGCAGATAATTTTGTAGGTAAAAAGCAGATTGATCCGGGGAAAAGTTTACATCAGCGTAAGAAAGAATATGAAGAAGCAAGAGCAAGAATTTTTTCAGAGGAAATACTAGGTGCAAAGGATTCAAAGAACTATAAAAAGATTGGGAATATGCGGAGGAAAAGAGAAGATTATACTCGAATAAAGAAAAAGATTATTGCTACAATAGTGTCTCTAAAAGGCGACGGCAGAGTTTATGCAAAGACAAGAGTCGATGGGGAGGAAGTTCTGGCGTTGTTGGATTCAGGGGCGAACTCTAGTTGCCTCGGAAGCAATGCAATGGACTTTCTGAAGGATAAAATGGATAGAATAATGCCACTTTTTGGAGAAAATGTTAGAACTGCTGATGGAGGAGAAACAGCTGTAATAGGATTTATAAAGTTATCTGTGTTATGGGATGGGGTTACGAAGGAAATGGATTTTTTAATTGTACCGGAATTGCAGCAAAAGTTTTATTTCGGGATTGATTTTTGGGATACGTTTGGGTTATCAGTTGTAAGTAAGGGAAATGATTGCGTTGTTAAAGCAGATGTTAAGGAAATTCGAAGCTGTAGTGAAATAGGAATTATAAAAGATGAGTTAGTTTTTGATGATGCACAACATGAATTATCGACACAGCAACAAAGGGAACTGCATGCGGTAAAGTCCAAGTTTCCTTCATTTGCAGTCTTAGGATTGGGTAGAACAAATATAGAAGAACATATTATTGAAGTTACTGAGGAAAATATTCCAATCAAGCAGCGCTTTTACCCAGTTTCTCCAGTTATTCAGAAACTTATATACGAGGAGCTAGACAGGATGTTATCGATGGGCGTAATAGAGGAGAGCAACAGCAGCTGGAGCTCCCCAGTGTCCTTAGTTCGTAAGCCAGGCAAAAACAGGTTGTGTCTGGATGCGCGGAAGGTTAATGAGAGGACGATTAAGGATGCATATCCACTGCCTCATATTGATGGAATTCTTAGCAGGCTTCAGGATACTAATTACATTTCAGCCATAGATCTTAAAGATGCCTTCTGGCAAATTCCGCTGGAGAAGAGATCCAGGGAGAAAACCGCGTTCACAGTGCCAGGCAGGCCATTGTATCACTTTACGGTGATGCCATTCGGCCTGTGTAACGCGGCGCAGAGAATGTGCCGCCTGATGGATAGGGTCATCCCAGCTGGTCTCAGAGAAAATGTTTTTGTATATCTGGATGATCTCTTGGTGTGTTCTGTCGATTTTGAATCTCATATGTTGTTATTGGGAAAAGTGGCTAAGTGTTTAAGTGACGCTCGACTTACTATCAATGTGGAGAAAAGTAAATTTTGCTTTAAAGAGGTTAGGTATTTGGGATATGTAGTAGGACATGGTACAATCAGAACGGATAAGTCAAAAGTTGAAGCAATAGTCAGTTTTCCAGAGCCCAAAACGCCAAAACAATTACGTCGATTCTTGGGAATGGCGGGGTGGTATCGTCGCTTCATTAAGGACTTTGCTACAATTGCAGCTCCACTTAACGATTGTCTGGCGAAAGAGAAATTGAAAAAATTTGGATTGACTGAAGAAGCACGGCATTCATTCCAAAGATTGAAGTCAAGTCTTACTACAGCTCCGGTCTTAATTAATCCAGACTTCCGGAAGCAATTTTTTGTACAATGTGACGCATCCACAGAAGGTGTAGGAGGGGTTTTGTTTCAGCTAGATGATGAGTGCCATGAACGTCCGATAGCTTACGTATCCACCAAGCTAAATAAAGCTCAGAAAAACTACAGCATCACAGAGTTGGAGTGTTATGCTGCAGTTTTGTGCGTCAAAAAGTTTCGTGCCTATATTGAGGGTTTACCATTTACGATAATCACTGACCATGCAAGCTTGAAATGGTTAATGGGACAAAAGGACTTGTCAGGGAGGTTGGCGAGATGGAGCTTAAAACTACAAGCGTTTGATTTTTCAATTGAACACCGGAAGGGTGCTCAAAATGTGGTTCCTGACACATTGTCTCGGGCAACTATGGAGGAAATAGGGACAGTAGAACGGGTGTTAGATATTGATCTTAAATCACCGTATTTTGAGTCTGAAGAGTATATAAAGCTGCGAGAGATAATTAAGGAGAAAAGCGATCTACTCCCTGATGTTTGTTTGTCAGATGGCTATGTGTATAAAAGGACCCAGTTTAGAACTGGAGATGCTATACAGGAAGACAAAGCATGGAAGCTCTGGGTTCCGTCGGAGTTGCAAATGGGTTTGGTGGAAACTTCCCATTCCTCCCCTTCAGTAGGTCATGGTGGCATACACAAAACGTTGGCTAGGTTGAAAGAAAAATATTATTGGCCAGGGATGGTTTCGGATGTACAGTCTGTGGTAAAAAGTTGTGAAATTTGTAAGGGTAGCAAACCGCGGAATGTTGTGAACCGTCCGTTAATGGGAGCGCAACAGGTGACAGAGAGGCCTTTCCAACGCCTTTACATAGATTTTATGGGCCCATATCCTAGAACAGTGGAAGGCAACTCCTATATATTTGTGTGCCTTGACCATTTCACAAAGTTTGTGTTTTTAACTCCAATGCGCAAAGCTACTTCTGCTGATGTTATTAAGTATCTGGAAAGGAGCGTTTTCCATGTTTTTGGCGTTCCAGAATATCTTCATTCTGACAACGGCAAGCAGTTTGTGTCCGAGATGTTTAAGATATTTTTAGATAAATATGGGGTGAAACATGTTAGAACAGGGTTTTATTCGCCCCAGGCTAACGCTTCGGAGCGTGTAAATAGGTCAGTGTTGCAGATGATTAGGGCTTTTGTAGGGGAGAATCAGCGAAATTGGGATAAATGTGTTAGCGATGCAGCTTTCTCGTTGCGAAGTGCAAGACATAGCTCAATAGGCATGGAGCCGTATTATGCTCTATTTGGTTTACCTATGATGCAACATGGAGCGTCCTATGAACTAACGCGGCGCTTATCTGCAATAAAGGATGCTGATATAATAGTTGGAACAATAGCTGACAAACAGCAGTTGATTAGAGATCGAATTTTCAAAGAGCTTAAATTGGCGCATGATAGAAGTGAAAAAAGATATAATACTCGAAGCAAAGATGTTAGATACAAAGTTGGGCAATTAGTGTTTAGAAAAAATTTTAAACAGAGTAACCTAGTGGAGAAATACAATGCCAAACTAGCACCCGCTCATATCAAATGCGTTGTCTTAAAAGTTATTGGTAACTCCTTGTATGAATTAGGAGATTTGAAAGGAAAAAAACTTGGGGTGTATCATGCAAAGGACATGTTTGTAGGGTAGATTATATATTTTATATAATTTATTATATTTTCTTAACCGTTTTATTTGCATTACTCCAGGTGTTTTTTTTTGTTTGCAGATTTCTATACAATTTCTAAGCTAGCACTCTATATTTTGTTTGTTTGATCAACCCCGGCTTGTTGTTAGGTTTGCCAGATGGCCTTGATTTCGCTGGACTTACAAGATTTTTTCTTTTTTTTTTATGCTTATCAAGAATCAAGAAAAAGTATGATTTGTCAAGATTTTTTTTTTAAAGCCCGACACTTTACTTTTATTTTTAAAATAATTATTGTAAAAATCAATTGAATTTTTCATTCAAATATAATTTAGAAGTGTAAAGCGAAAGATTTTTTTAATAAAAGCAAAAGTTCTTTTGAAAAGCAGTTAAAGATCACATTGAAGGAAAATTTTAAACTTGCAGCTCTTAAAATTCAAAAAGCGTAATTTACATGACAAATATATCTTAATAAGGTGTCGCTTCATAACAAATTTGATATGATTTTCGAGCGCCCCAAAATGGGACATATCTTTTAGTCAAACATTAATCATAAAAGCAGAAAATTTAATAATAATTAATAAAAAGCTCAGGAAATGTTAAGGACAAAGTATGCTTTTTAATAATATATTATTTTGTTTTTGTACCAAAGTTGCTTAAGATTTAGTTGTACTTCGAGAAAAATACTTGTTTTGCCAAAACTCATTTTTTAACCCTTTTATTATTTTCCAACAGCCTCTATTCTTTTGCGTTTGTTTTAAAAAAGTGTAAGTGTCGTATAACGGTTAATTCAAATTTGAAATTTTTTTTTTTGCGTTTTCGGTTATTAAACCCGTAAAATTATGCCAGAAAGTTTTTATTTATTTCGCTTTCCACACCACAAAATACAATTTTATTAAATTTAAATTTTTTTTGACTGTCAAGATTTTTTTTTTTCAAAATCAAGATTTGTTTTGGGAATGTCTAGAGTTTGCAAAGTTGCATCTGGTAACCCTAATTGTAGTGGAACTAGTATTTAAAACTGTAGCTTCAGAAGTTTATTTTCTTATCCTGTCTGGAATTTTTTTTGTTGTACAAGTTTGGTAGATATTGTTTTTAATTAAAAAGGAATTAAATGGATAAAAATAAATCGTCCGTATTTTTTTTTGAGAACTATATGCATACGGAAATAAAAATTCGCTGGTCTCGTTTAAATTGGAAATTATAAAAAAGAAAAAAATAATCATATTTTTGCGTATTTTTTGTTTTTTTTTGCCATCGTTAGTACTGCGGCTATTTGATAGTTTTAAATTTATACAATTGTAATGTTCTTTTTTACATCCTCTAACCACAATTTAAAAAAAACTATTAAAAAAGAATTTTAATCCGGACTTCAGATTCGATTTGGTTTAAACACATTTCAATATCTTGCGGAAATTTTCGTAATGAGAACATAACCAAGTAAGCTAGAATGTATGAGATTAGGAAAGGGCCCGGCTTTGGAGAGTAGGATCCTCAGGGCGTGGGTCGATGCCACACGTTTAAGTATCACAGTTCTGTCGTTTAGATTTTTTTTTACGCACTCGTTCCATATTTCAGGCAACATCGACGGTTGCGAGCCTGTAACGTCAGCCTGTGATCTGTAAAGTTCATGATCATCCTCAAATGACCTTTTTGGGTTAATATTTGTATGAAGGGTATTGGTTGTGTATGATACATTTACTTTGGTTTGTAATTACGAGAATTATTTTTATGCATAGTGTCATGTACTTGTCGTTGAAGAGAAGTGGTTAAATACGGTTGTGTTTTTTAGAGCGGTGTTTCTATTTTTTATTTTTTTTTACTAAAGAATAAAATTCAGAAAAAATATATAAAACTATTTAAAAGTTTAATAATTTTTTTTAATTAAAATACATTTTATGAACAATTAAAATTTTTTTTAAGAAAGTGAGTGATGACAGTGCCGGTGTTTCATATAAATTTTTAATATATTTCTTCCTTTTTCGAATTTTTATCGAAATAGTAACTTTTTATACAATAGCTATTTGGAGAAATTATTGCCTTTTTTATTGCTTTGCCTAGTTTTTTTTTTGTTTTTTTACCGCAGTTGCTTGAGGTGAGAAGTTTTATAAGAATTTGTAAATTTTGCAAAAATATTAATTTATGAAATCGGACTAAAAGGTCCAGTCCTGGCGGGGGATTGCTATAGGGCCTCAAGTTTTTTTTTATATGTTCTTGATTTTTTTAAATCATGATTATTTAAAATTATTAAAATCAGCCAATAAGTACTTCACAAAAAAAATATCAAACAAAAGAGAAGAATCGGCCTTTAATTCCGAACAAACAAAAAATAGTGATACGAAGAGAAAAGAGACTAAGACCCGTAAGCTAATTTTACCAAAATATACACTGCAAGAACCAAGTTGCGAATTTTATTAAGCGCAAAAATATTTCAAAAATTTGATATCACTTCAGTATTCCCAGTTTTTGTTTTACAATATATTTATTTTTTTTTATCATCTGTCATTATAAACTTAATTTTTTTTCTTTTCTTAAAACATTTGTTTTTACTTTTATTTTTAATTATTTTTTTTATTAATTTTTCGGTTATATAAATATTCTATTTTTGTATAGTTATTTGGCTAACTTATCCTTGATTATTGTAATTACCTGCACGCTTTTATTATCATTTCTAATTTAATTCATTTTTTTTTTTATTTTTTTTTAAATTTTAGTTTTTTTGTTTGAATTTTATATTTTTACGGTGTAAATCTTAATACCTAAATTTGATGAATTTGAGAGTTTAAATCGAAGTCACAAAAATATATAAAAAACCATATTAATTGAGAGTAAAAATTAAAATACCTGCCCTTAACTCTTCCCCCCTCCAGAACATTTCTTTTTCTTTGTTTTCAGCCTTTGGGTTCTAGAAGCTGGCGCCAACATCAGAGAAACCAGGGGTAAGTGAAGGTTTTAAAAACTCACATAAAGAGTAATATACAACTAAATTAAAAAGGTTACATTGAAAGAGCATAAGAGCAGGATTTTAAAAGAGAGAATATGAAACAAAAGAATTTTTTTTTATTATTAGATCGCTAAAGAGAATATTTTGTTATTAAGAGAGAATATTATAGGGGAAATTAGGAATACTTGATCCTATATTTTTTTTTTTTTTTTGTTTTGTGACTGATATTAATAATTTTATTTTTGATAATACTAATATCAAAAACACTATTATTAATAATATTAAAGTTAATAATAAAATAAAGGTGCTTTTACCTCCGTGTATGATAACGTTAAAACTTATATAATGAATTTGCATTAATATTTATAGTATTAGTTATTTTATAGATATTAATATTTTTTTTTTTTTTCTCCTTTTGTTAATAAAAATGCAGATGAATTGTTTATTTTAAAAATATGTTAGAACCAAACATGGGTTGCTAAATTGTTTTTCTAAAGGTTGGGATAAAAAGGGGGAACTACAAAGTGAGTATGCACGGATAAAAGTGGTCATGTGATGAAGGGGTAGGGACTGATTTTAGACTGACGGGACGGTATGTGGTATCAAGGGAGTCATGGCGGATTATTTTGGGCCTTTGGCTGTGACTTATGGCTGTGTGAAGTTACACAGATGGGGTGGGATGCCCTGACTTCGGACGGACTATGTTTCATTTCATTTTCTTTTTATGGCACGTTACTTTCTTTCCTATTTCTTCTTTTTTTTTTTCTTTTCTGTTTGGTTCCGGGCGAACAAACGTCTGTTTTCTCACACCCGCAAGCCGACGAGCTGCCGAGCTAGAAAAATGTCGTGCCACAAACAACGCTTGCTTGCCAAACCGGAAACTTAACAAGTTTGAGCCAGCAGAATTTTCAATGAAGTTGAGAATGACATTCTGCTACATTTAGGTGACCTAAACTTTAGAATAACTAAATTTGAGATGGCAGTTGTAGTTGAATTAACTAAGAATTTAGCTAAACCAAGAGAAAATTTGTGCAAAAAAGGCCTTTCCGAATATGTCCAGAGACAGGTCCATATTTATTATCGGGAATATAAAAAGTTATTAATAACTAACTTGATAGGTACGAAATAACGATTTTTTGTCCATTTTCCTCTATCTCGCTCATTATACAAAATATGAGAAAATAACGCAATCTTCAAGAGAGACTGATAGCGGAGACGACAAAATAATAGTTTGAGAATCTCGAATTACTAAATTTTAGATCGAACAATTAGTTCAAATACGGATGAAATTTGTTGTGGAGGTAAATTGAGATAACTACACACAGAAAAAAAGAGCATCCTATTATGATAGTTGAAGAGCATTATGTTATGGTGGATACACGTAATAATCATAACATTTTAAAATCGTCCTCAGTGATTATAATATGATAAGTCAGAATCATGTTTATGATTATTACAATCATATTATGATAATTTCTGGTCCCCAATCATATTTTTTCACTGCGTGTAATAACTTTAGCTAAATAACTGATTTAACACGGCATGACATAGCAAATATGGCGTATTTAATTTGTTGGTCAATGGTACAGATTTCGAGAATAATGTCTTTAAAGTTTAACGGCTTTGCATTTAAAACTTTTCGAAGCAATCAATTTGTTTAAGCGAATATGAACGCTTTATGAAAAATTTACTTGAATAAGTGTTAGTTTTTAAAAAGAAGCATTTAATGAAAATAAAAATGATTTAAGTTCAGGGCCATACTCTATATTTCTTTATTAGGATATTGTCCTAACAAATAATCTATATAGTTTTTGTTTTCAAATTTATTAATTGATCGATGTACTTTCCCTGTACATCTTGTTTTTAAATAAAACAAAATAAGAGTAAAAATAAAAAGGAGTATGAAAACAAAAAGCCAAAGGTAGAGCTTGCACATTACAAACAAGTTTTAATTAATTTTTGATCAATGGTGATAATCTTCAACTTAGAAATCATATATTAGTTCTCATTTAGTGGGAAAACTTGGTTACATGAATGTTTGATGTTTTGCATGGGATTGTCACTTCTTTCAAAACGTGTTTTGATGATGGGAACCTAGAAAATTCCCGAAATATATCTAACAACACATTCCTGAAAGTGGTCAATTAATAAATTTAAAAACAAAATCTCTACAGATTATTTGTTAGGACAATATCGTAATAAAGAAATATAGAGTATGGCCTCGAACTTGAATAATTTTCATTTTCATTGCACAATTAAAGGTCGAAAAAAAACATAATTTTTATTTTTAATAAAAATTATAGCAAACTTATTGTATATTATTTGTAACACTAAATACTCTGGAAAAATATTTAGTTTTTATAAGATTGCTAGCCCTTAACAGCACTAGGCCAAAATAATTTCTAAAATTTTGAAATATTTTCAAAGCTGCAATTATAAATAAAAAAATTCTAAAAAATCAAAGATTGCAAACATTCAAATATTTTTGGTCGTTTTTCACGAGATTTAAAAATAAATAGTTCTGAAGGGAACCCTTAATCCACGTAGCATGTCGACCGGTTTAATTTTAGCGGATTTGGAGAAAAGTCAGTATTTTTGATAAAAAAAAAACTAAAAAATAATTTTACATTGTAAATTCTTTAGTTCGATCAAAATTACTTAGTTCTGAAATATTAATAATTTGTCTCATCGTTAACTCATGTAAACCTGAGGTCAAATTTATCACACAAAATAAAATTTACGGTTACAACTGAATTTTGTTTAATTTAACCAAATGAAAAAAGGTTAAAATATCAGTTAAGTATAATTTTTAAATTAATAAATCATTAGTACACTTAGAATACTTTATAGGTAAAGACCACTGCAATTGTAGTTGAAAACAAATGAAATTTCACTTAAAGAAAGGACGACTTACATTACAGTAAATTCAACTAACATTGTCATTTGTTTTTTAATGTTTAAAAAATGACTAACAATTGTAGTAAAAATGAACCACATGGTAGTAAAAAATAAACCAAAAATTTTTTTTTATTTTTTTAAATAACAAAAAACAACTGTAAAAAATGAATGTAAAATCATAAAACAGTCATTTGATGTGAGTTGTTTTTTTAAATGAACTACAAGGTTAGTAAATATTTTAATTTGAAGTTTACATTAAAAATAAAGAAACTGTTTACAACTCAAACAACTACATATTTTTAAAGCAGAAGTTCCCTGAGTGTATTAAAAATCATTAACTCTTGTTGACGGTAGTCTGAAAAAGTACCGACAAAAAAAAATCGAAAACGGATTTTGTATATGAGGTGATTTTGATTATGAGCTATTTTTGGCAAGTATTAAGACACAAACAGAGAATTAAGTGAATAATATTATAATGATGTCCGTTTTTTGTCTATTTTTTTTTATTTGAATATATTCAGTTTTAACCATCAACTTTATTTTATGCATAATTTTTGACCTACGGAAAACATAACGAAGCGCTAAATATTTATTTTTTGGAACTGAGTAATAATTTCTAATGTTAATTTAGTTTCTTTATATAAAATAATATTTTTAACATATTTTTTTTATCTAAAATACTAACTTTCCTCCAAATCCGACAAAATTAAAGCACTCCACACGCTAAGTGAATTGAGGGATCCTTTAATAAATTTTTTTTTTAATTCTCATGATGTGTTAAAAAATGCCCAAATTATTTGCAATCTTTAATTTTTTTTTTATTTTTATTCATAATTGGAGATTTGACAACAATCCAAAATTTTACACATTTGTTGGGCCTACACGCAGAAAAAAAACGTGGGGAATAGTATCGAAGTGAATATTACAAGGTTCTAGTAAAATATTTACAATTTTTTTTTTAAATATATTCAAGCCTAGTAAAAAATTTCATACACTCACAAGAACTTTTCCATAAAAAATCAACAGTTATTTAAAAGTTTAATCGGTAAGTTGTTTCAATGGAATAAACAGTTAAATTACCAAAGAAATAAATTTTTTAACTTTCTGTCTGTTATTCAACAAACAAAATAACGGACTTTCGGTAATTAATTTTTCAACATTTTTGAAAATAAACTAAAAAATACAATTGTTTTAAACGAAATGTAAGTAGTCCTGTTTTTAACTGATTTTCAGTGAATTTAATGTGTATATTCAGTAGTCTTTACGGAAAAAAATATTGTGAGTGTATATTTTATAAGAACCAAAAGCTTATTCGCTTTTAGCATTTATTCGACGTAATTTGGATAAATGTTTTGATCACATAACGAAGAAAGTGGTTTATACTTCGTTTGTTAGATCTAGATTGGAATATTCTTCATTTATTTGGAGTCCTAATGCTGCTCTTCATATTGGTCGTATTGAGAGAATTCAAAGAAAGTTTGTCAAGTTTGCCCTACCATGTTTTAACTATCCGAATCATTTTAACATTCCTTCTTTTTCTAGCCCTTCTTACGCAGATAAGTGTGAGTTTATTTCTTTAAAAACTCTGGAAACTCGTCGTATTATTGCTAGTTTAACTTTTTTACATGGTATTATTTGTGGTGTTATTGATTCTCCTGAGCTATTAGAGTTAATTTCAATATATGTTCCACCAAGATTGATATACACTTAACTGAATATGTATTAAACGAACCACTAAATAGATCTATGAGATTATTTAATATTTATTGTAATAAGTTAGACATAAGTGTTTCTCACTCAAAATTTAAAATTTTGTTAAATAATTTATTTTAAATATCTTAATTTTTATATGCTAGTCTGTAAGGATATTGTATCCATAGACTTAAATAAATAAATAAATAAATTTGTAAAACTAACTTGAAACTTCGATAATATTTCTCCAGTATTTTTCAGCGTGTAGTGTGATTAAGGGTTAACAACAATATAAAAGCTAAATACTTTTTTCCTGTGCTGTCGGGGTTGAATGTTAATATTATTTTTTTTTTTTTTAATTTTTTATGAAAATATGTATTTTTTAAAAACTGGGAAAATTTTCAGAGACGACTAATTTTTTTTTCCAAAATTATGAAAAAACTTAGATAATTTCATGAATCTTTATGTAACCCAGGGTTGTCCCCGTCAAAAATTCGACGTTTTTAAAAATAAAAAGCAGCCTACTGTGCAGTTATTTTGAAATTATACATATTTTTATAATTTTATATACACTTATGTACTCAAATATAAACATATGCATATGTTTGAGTGTTAGCATGTTTATAGAATATTAAAGCTCTTTACAGGCCATTTTGTATACTTAAAATCAAGTTTGTTTAAGATAATATCCGTCTATTTGGAATGTACCTTCTTTATGTTTAGGTATTTACAACATTTATCTCCCACTTTAATTCAAATCTTTTTTTTTTCCACAAACACTTTCTTGTACGTTGTTTATAAAAATAAAAAATTAAATGATATCAGATTCATGTGTCAATGTATCTCAGCCAAAGCTGGCGAATGCAAATTTCAATGAGATATTAAATATCTTTCGAAGTAGAACTTTAAAAATTGTGCGATTTTTAACATGTTTTTTATTTAAAATTCATAAATGTATTAGAATTTTATATATATACAAATATTATTTCGGATATAGAAATTAAATTCTTGATACATGTGTTTTCTGATTTTAAGAGTATGGCAGCATAGAAAATCGTCAGTCAAAAAAAAATACTTAAAAAATATATTAATTTTCGTCATAAATTTCAGTATTTAAGATTTCAGGATTATAATAACGAATAGCCACTTTAAATATTTTTAAAACTTATTTTTTGTATTTTGTAAGTTCTTATGTTAAAAAGTTATATACCAAAAAAAAAAAAAAAACATCCCTTTTAAATAGAACAAAACTACACATATAGGGCATTTCAAACGAATTGCCCCGCTACAGAAAAAAGTATATCGTGTTTATATCAAATTAATATATGAAATCAAATCGTAAATAAGACCGATAGAAAATGGAACAAAGTGGATGAAAAGTGCGTGGTTGAATTTTGACCTAGTAAGCAATAAATTTAATTTACAACTTCATTGCAAATATTTAAAGTAAAATTTTACTGCGTAGCGTTCTTTTCTAAAAACATTATACACTTCATTTAAAAAGGCTCTATGAAACAAGACCCCAATGAAATAAGTCCCCAAACCAAAAATGAAATAACGCCCCATTTTTTGGGGCTTTATTTCATTATGAAGCAATAGCACAAAAAAAAAATGAAATAAACCCCCAACCAAATGAAACGAAACCCCAAAAATAAAATGAAATAACACCGCAATTTTGAGGCTTTATTTCATAATGCAGTAAAGCCCCATTTCGAAAATGAAATAAGTCCCCAATTAAAAAAAAAAAACAAAATTGTATACTACTTTAAAATATTTCTTTATTCCTAATTAAAATAAAAAGATTAATAATATTTAGTATATCAATACAGTTTTTTTTTAATATTTTTTAGTAGTATATCACAAAATTAAACTAAATTTATAAATCGTATAATCGCAAGCAGAAAAAACTTTATTTAAGAGCGGCCGAAGGCCGCCACACTGAAAAACTTGTTTTTACAAATTACTTGATGTCTTAAAAATATAAGATTTCAACGGATTCGACATCTGATTTGAAAAACAAGTTCTTCTGGGTGGCGGCCTTCGGCCGCTCTTAGGGGTTTTTTTTCCTCCGTAGAACGCGACAGGCGGCTTCGCAAAATAAAGTTTTTTTCTGCGTGCGACATAAAAGAAACTTCAAAATTACTACACGGTATAATCTCACTTACTAATAGCAAATAAATATTTACATTAATAACTTGATAATTCATGCAGTAATTATAACTGTTATTTGCTTATATTACTTAAAAATTTTGATTTTAAAGAAAATGAAATAACACCCCAAAAATATTATTTGGGGACTTATTTCATTTCTCATATTGGGGCCTTATTTCATTATGAAATAAAGTCCAAAAAAATGAAATAAGACCCCAATTTTTTTTATTAGAAATTTTTGGGGCCTTATTTCATTTTTGGTTTGGGGACTTATTTCAATGGGGTCTTATTTCATAGAGCCATTTAAAAAAGACGTAAATCGATGTTTTTAATACAAAGAATAAAAACGTTTTAAGTACACCACTCAGAAAAACTTATACAGTTACTACATGGCAGTTATTTGTACATTAATATGCTTGTCGTTGGTTTAACTGCAATTGCAGTTGTTTTACTTAGAAAAATAATTTTTTAATGTTTTGATTTTTTGAACAACCTACCAAAATTAACAGATTTCGGTAACAGTTATTTTATGCAGTTGTTTCGACTTTTTGACAAAAACAAAAAACCAACATGTCAGTATAATAAGCGGCTTCTTTATAGATTTGCTCTCTCTTATCTTCAGTGTAAAATAAAATGTTAAAGACGAACCAATTGGACTTTGTATGGCGTCATACCAAGGTCTTTATGGAAAATTCGTTTCAATGATGTCTCCGAAATGTTCAATTGTTGAGAACGACGGTAAATTGATGTTGATGGCGCTTCACGCACACTTTCTGCCACAGCAGCAATATTCTCGGGTGTACGCACTGTTTTTGGCTTTTCACGCTTTGGTTTATCGATGAGGATGCCAGTTTTTTTCACTTTTTCACAAGATAACGAACATACGGACCATATTCGTTCAGCGGAAGGATAAAACTAATTATCTGTCAAATCAGACATGAGCTTAGTGTTACCATTCACGAAATAAGCACTATTTGAAATAAAATGTTAGATGGCGGACCCTTTAATTAAAATATTTATATATTAACTAAAGTCCATGTGATGAAAAGTAATCAAATAAACAATATTCAATCTCTTGAAGACAGACATGTGGCAGAAATGATTTGGAAAGATTGTGTGCAACGTCAATAAATGAAGTTATATTTTATGTAAATATATTTGTACATTAGTGTGTTTACTTAATAATAAAATCCGATTCAGAACATTTACAAAAAGTTTTTTTAGTAATATTTTTTTAAAACACAGCTACAATGCAGTACAAAAACCAACTACAAATGTAGTAAAAATAACATTACGCGTTTACTACATTAGGCAGTAAATTTTTAACAGTTAAAAAAATAACTATACACTGCAGGTGATCTAAATGCAAATGTAGTTAGTTGATTCTACCTACATAATTTTTTTAGTGTAGAAACATTTGTGTACCATTGACCCATTTTAATTTCTGTTTAAATGACGGAAGAAATATGTGTGCTTCAGTGCGTTTTTTAATTTATTCTTTGGACTTTGAAGCTAACTCTACGACTAAAATCGATCATGATCTGAAATGTATCGTCTGGATAATACTATTTTTGTTAAATTTGAGAATCTTGGTCTCTAGCAAGATTCGTCCAAATGTGTGTACCAAATTTCATTTTCCTAAGATAAATTTTTTTACAGAAGAAGATTTATGCAATTTGCTTTATCCAAGAAGCTGTTTTTTAAAGTCCACAGGCTTAAAAAAATATGCTCACTTTTCGCAATTAGCAATGACAATTTTGGTTGAGGTTCTCTAAAAGATAAAATTAAAAATTTTCTAATTCAAAATTTCATCTGAGTCAAAAAAGATTAAACGCACGCATTTGGAAGTCGCTTTGAAATGAATATAGACTAAAATTAAATGAAAAAATAATTATCCACATGAAACTTTTGAGATTACGATCGATTTTGCGATAAAATTTCGAAAAGTAGAGCAAAACTTTATAAAGAATTGTGGTGAATGTTGTAAATATAAAACCGCGATATTTGCAATACTGCAAATGAGAAAAAAAATATATTAAGAGATTTTGATTCAGATTACATAAGTCTATTAAAAAGTATGTATTTCAAAGACAGGTTTTAAATAAAGAACATATAAATATATAACATATAAATTGAATAACACACCTAGTTCAAAAGTGACTTAACTCAAAATTTTAATTTTTCTGGTTTATATACTTAAGATATGCATAATACATTTGTTTATCTATAAAACAAATATCAGTGTATTTGTTGTTGTTAACTGTTGCTAAACAAACAGTTATGCCTTTCTTTATGTTTCAATTGGTATAAAGTTGCAAATGTTTTTTTTTTTCGATTTCTGAAAAATTACAAATTTTGAGTTGAGTCACTTTTGAACTAGGTGTGCGATATATGTGCATTTTTGTTAAAAGTTTGACATTAAAAGAATGTAGGTACAGTTTTTTTAATATCTGCTTAGGTTTTGTGGAAATCCTCATATATAAACCAAATTTCCTTTTTTTTTTATTAACTAAACTTTTGCTTTCTACACCCACAGTTTATCTCAATTAAAAGATTATTATTTGTGGTCATACAATTTTGAATACTCTGATAATGGGAGTTCATCGTAAAATAATACTAGACATCTTTGACACTGGTAACTACACCCATTTGCCGCAATAAAGATAAAAAATAGTAGTGCTAAAGTGGTTTTAATTAACTTGTCTGATTGATCTACCAACCCATCTAAAGAAAATATGAGTAGAACTTAATCAAAAATACATTTTGTTACAAAATCTAACATACTCTTAAATATTTGCACAAATAATACAAATTTACAAAATTTATTTGCTGCCACATGTCTTTGTATGTTTTGTCGTTAAGGGCGTTTCCGGAGCCTTTAATCAATAAGCACTTATATATTTCTAAAGATATTTAAAGAAAAAAAATTTAAATAAAGACCAAAAAAAAAAAAAAACAAAAGCTAAAACAAAGCAATATGAAACAGGCGTATTAAGACAAAAGACATGATAAAAACAGATAACAAAAAAATATTTATGTAGAAAAAAATAAACGGAATTTGTAACATTCATAGCCTTAAGTGAAGAACGACAGAGCATAAATATATAGAAAAATAATTTTTTGAAATATTCAATATAAAGCTGAACATGATATCCTTATAAGCCACTACAAATGAGGATGAGTGTAAGTTCAAAACCACCAGCACTTTTAAGTGATAAAACTGACACATGACGTCACGCCTGCTCAATGAAAATAATATTGATATAATCGAAAGCCAAAGAAGAATCTGAAGAATTAATATTTATAAAAATAACTGGAAGTATTGAATTCCTTTAGGTCATAGAGATATCTTCTATTTTTGCCTTTTATATTATAGGCTTATTCTACACGAAACACCCACTGTAAGGTTGTAAGAAAGAAAGAAAAAATGCTATTTTGGTTTAAAATTATTGTCATATTTTATAGTATCGATAGATTGATTGACTATGAAATAAAGATGCCCTTAAAACTTAGATTTTATTGTATAGAGCTACAAAAAAAAAATCAATTCAAAATGAAGTATATACTACTAATGATTCAAAGGCTTCCTTCCGTATTGTTTGCTTTTTTTTACATCTTTTATTGTCTTTGTTGTGCAATTCTATACTAATGCATCAATTCCATGCAATATAGACTTATCTTTTGTTCTATACTCCGGTTTTTTTTTTTTTTTGCTAAAGAAACCATAAATTGGAAATCATAAAAAAATTTTATTTCTGTAGACACTACATACAAACACACAATTGCCAATTTATGTTACGCTAAAAAAATCTGGAAATGTAACAAAAAATATTTTTTTTTTTTGCATCAAAATACAATTTGTTTAAACTTACCAAAACCAATAATGTAAAGAGAAATAAAATAGTTAAATTAAACTAAAAATTACACTGATCAACAGCAATTAAAAAACTTTAGTTATAGAGTGAAAACATGTCAACTTAATCAAAAAAAATCATTTTCGGATCGACCATCTCTGATTTCAATGAAACTCACCATAACTGCCGTCCTCGCCAAGAAATCGACGAAATATAAATTTCATATTCCGAACACTTTTGGTGCCGATTTACTTGTACCAAATTGACTACACAAAATTGACTATAACTTTTAAACTATACAAGATTTATTATATACTTAGGTTAAAATATACTCTTCAAAATGATATGCATATTGATTTTCTTCAGGGAAAAGTCAAAGTAAATTTTTTTGGTGTTTTGAGTTCAAATGCCCATATCTCGAAATCCTCATTTTTTAAATTGTTAAAGAATGCTTCTTATTGAACTTTCCTCTACATTTGAGTGATAAATTCAGGGTATTATCTCGATTGGTCTCTGAGTTATAGCCAAAAAATGGTCTTAAGAATGTGTTTTCCTATTTAATACATGTTTTTTCCTATGCATTTGCACATTTTTACACGTATGTGTACCGTGTCACAGTGGGGTATTTGAAAAAAAATAATGATACTTAATACAGAACTTCTAAACTACGGATCCCATCGTTACGAATCAAGTTGTAAATATTTAAAGAATTGTTAATCTTTTGAATTATTTTGTAAAAATAAGCCAATAAAAAAATAAATAAATTAAAATAGATTTTAGGAGAGAGTAAAAATTAAGTAGAGAGTAAACATTAATTTTTGCGCATATCTTAGCATATCTCTCTTGTATGATATTCCTCAGTTAAACTAGACATTCATAACCATTTGTGTAGTCTGGTATAAAACTCGTTTTTCGGCCTTAAAATTCCGCATTTCTGGTTGAATTAAAAAAAAATATATATATATTATTACTTATTTCCCTGTATTAAATTTACCCAATTTCAAATAATATTATATAGACTCATTTCATATAAAAGCATCTAAAAATATCCAATTTTAAACCTCTAACACCTTCAAACTTGGTATGAAAGGTCAATATCATGTAAATATCGTCCAAGTTTTAGGTTGCTGGCTCTTACGGTTGTGCAAATATTGGAAATTTAACTTTGAAAAAAAGCAAATTTAACAAAAATAGTCGTACAGAATCGTGGACTTATTTTTAACGGTTAAACGCGATTTATTAATGCCTCATTTAAAAGCTTTTGTTATCGTATTTCAAATAAAATTAAAAAAATAAAATAATTATTCCCCTATGCCGATCAAAGTCTCTATATGGAACTCTTACGAAATCAAAGTTATATATAAAAATCTGAAAGAAGATACTAAATACAGTATCAAAAAGATATTTAATATGTTTCAGTCATTTTATACCTCAGTTTAAAGCAAAATTTTTTTTTTGTGTTTTTTTTTTTTTTTTTAAAGAGAAGCAACACTCAGAAAATTCTTCCTATTAATTAATGTGTTGCGTTCTTTGGAAAGGAGATAGTGGAGAGATGAAAGGTGGTGAAAGATGAAGGGATTCAAACATGGCAACATTGTAATTGCGAGAGATGATAAGTCTTAGAAAAGTTGTTGCTCGCCACCTGATGTAGAGTTGCCGAATTTATTGAAGGTTTTTGTTTCATAGCCCTGATTCATTATTTTACTTCGGTGGGGTTAAGTGCTATGGGAACACCGAAGGTGGGCGCAGCGATACATATAAGTGATAGAAAACTCATACATATTATTTTTCGAAATTGATGTTGTCGTCACCGGGAATCGAACCCAGGATCATCTGTGTAACATTCCAACGCGCTAACCATTACATCACAACGCCCCCAACATGTGCGACTACAGTCTTCTGCACAAAAACGATATTTGGTCGGGTTTTTTTGCTATTTGGACATTATTCTCACAACGGAAATTGGTATTATGTCCGAACTGGACATAAACCCCAAACCGGAACTTTGGGATTGTGACCTTTTCAAAAGTTGTTATTATGACCGAAAACCGACCAGTTATGATCCCAATTTTTTTCACCATTACAGCAATGCATAAAAAAATTATAAATTTTATGATATTGATTAAAAATTTGTAACAACACAAAATATAAAAATCAAGTGTGCACGCAACTTAACTTAATCAAAAAGAACCAACTTAACCAACTAAATAATGTTAATTATTTAGGTAAAGGGTCCGCGTTTTTTCTAACGTTTTTTTTCAACTAGTGCTTATTTCGTGAATGGTAACACTTAGCTCATGTCTGATTTGACAGATAATTAGTTTTATTCTTCCGCTGAACGAATATGGTCCGTATGTTATCTTGTGAAAAAAGTGAAAGAAACTGGCATCCTCATCGATAAACCAAACCGTGAAAAGCCAAAAACAGTGCGTACACCCGAGAATATTGCTGCTGTGGCAGAAAGTGTGCGTGAAGCGCCATCAACATCAATTCAGCGTCGTTCTCAACAATTGAACATTTCGGAGACATCAGTGAGACGAATTTTGCATAAAGACCTTGGTATGACGCCATACAAAGTCCAATTGGTTCAAGAGTTCAAAAAAAAAGTTATTTGGCGGACCCTTTATTTGGTATTATCAGAGACCGGAAGCTCATACAAATGGATGTTATTCCCTTAAGTTACGAATCAAAGAGTTTGCTTTAAAATGGCATCGATTTGTTAGTGCATATTTTTGCATATCTAACTACAAATACATATTTTTTCCTATTTCGCTTTAAATGCATATTTTTATTGCATATTCTAACTTATTTTGAATATTTTTTTTCGAATTTATCTTAGTTTTTGTAAAAAATAATACTTTTAATGTTATTTGATATTTCACCAACGAGCATATAGACTTAAGAGGATTCCAGCTGCTTAAACCTTTTAAGAGATCTCTTAAATTTTATATGCAAACTGTGATTAAGAGAAACAGGTTTTAATGGGGTTTTAAATGCTTAAAAACATGAAAATAATTAATTAAAAAAATTACAGTGTATACTTTTGCAATTTTTAGTGCATATTTTAAAATGTTTCATGCATATTATAGGCGCCTGAAACAATCTTTTTTACTCCATGAAGTTCCTGTCCCTGGTTAATATTATTATTATTATTATATATATATATACATATATATATATATAGTATGTTCCATGGATTTTTTATAGAAAGAGAAACAAGAAAATATTTTTGACGAATCCGACAAAAAAATTGCAAAATTTCCCAACAGTTTAAGTTCGGTTGTGAAAGGGTTAAATAATGCCAACATACACACACATACATACGTAACTCTTTCGTTATATTAAGCATAGGTCTTAAAATGAAATTCCTTTAAACTTTCACCTTTAGGCAATGTAGCGAAAATTTAATTAATGTTTGGTTTAAGTATAAATACCATCGAAAATATCTATGAGATCTATGGTTAAAGCAACACATACACACTCACCCAAATACTAATATATATGACAAACTCCACAACTTCTATTCGGCTTTAAAATAATTAATCACAGCTATCACACCTATTTTATACAGTTTGAGTTAAGAGATGACTGCATTTTTAGTGCTAAAATTTTCAGGTCTTGTAACTTTTAAAACTGTGGACTAATGTATTTTTGGAAAAATACGTAACTATATAGAGAAGTAACGAGAATACAGCGTATGATAAGCTCTTTTAATTGACTTGATATTAAATTGTCTGTGACTCACCCTATGTAAAGAATAGCAAGGCTGTATTTTACATGTTTATGCGAAACATTTTGCGATGCGAAAGTTACAGAAACGGGGTGCAGGGGTATTTTGTATTAATCTAATCAGCCAGTAAAAGTTATTGAATAAATTTGCAAATGTGCTTCACTGCGCCAATATGACATAATTTGTGAACATTTACCCTAACACGTACACGCAGAAAAAAGGTGTAACATTTACAAAAATCGAGCAAATTAGTGCTTTGATAAAAACGAATCAAACTGTGAGAATCTATAAAATACCTAATAGGTGGTCAAAACTACATGACCGCAACGTATTTTCAGAGGGAAATCAGATGTATTTTTAGAATGCGGTGTTCTTTATTGAATTTGGATGATAGTCGATGGCAAAACAATGCATCTAAGCTGTGCGGAATTTGTAATATGATGGAAGACAAGAGATGATGAGATGGGACGATGTCTGGCATTTATGGAATACAGAGTTTTTTATTTTGGTAAATTTTTGCTTTATGACGAAGAAGAAGTTGTGAAAATGCTTAATGACAACGTGATTGATTGGAAACCCTTAGTAAACTATGTTAAAAATTGTATAATCCAAGAATTTTATAATTAATATACTTTTTAATATATAAAATCTAAATATAACTGACGACTATATACTTTTGTCAAGGTCGATTAAATTTTTATTTTATTTTTCTGTAAATGATTTATGTATTAATTGATGAATTATAATGAAAATAAAGAAACACTACTGCTAACATGAGGCATCAATGACAACCGTAGCTTAAGCTATTAAAAAGATGTGGGCAATTATGTGCAGCCAATGTAAATTTTACATAGCATGTTTTTTTATTAATATTAACTTGAATAAATTACCGAGAAAAAAAACGCTTGCGTAATTTAACAAAAATGCAGTTTAGCATATTACCCAAGCATTTTCGCCTTTATATTGTTAGCAGTTCAAAGTTCAACACTAAGAAAATTTTGCATTTACAAATACAATCGAGTTTTTTTCTGTTTGTACATTGCATACATGGGCATGCGGAAAAAAATTGACTTCAAAGTTGCACTAACTTAAAAACCGTTTCTCAGCATACCGAAGTTAATAAAATTGTTTTGTTTTTCTTCCAAAAATCTGAAACTAGGTCCAATGGGGCGCGGGTTAACATTTTCCGATTTGGCAAATTTTGACATTTATAGAATATAACTTTTTTAGCTGGACAGTTGGCTTGGAAATGCACATATATAAATGCGTATGGAGTTAAAAGGAATACGTGTGCATTTAACAGGAATACGTTGTACTTTGTAATTGTCAGCAATTTTTTGAACAATAAACCACAAATACTTATTATTGGAATTTTCAATTGCATTGAAAACCACAAATATCACTTGTAAACCAAAAGACATGAATTGAAGTATACACAACCCAGTGTAGAAAAGCATTACGTTATAACTGGCTATGTAAGTACATTAGAGCGGCATTTTTTTTTCAATTTTTGATTTTATCAGGACTAGGCCTAAAAGTTAGGTGCTGCACTAATACTCCTAAAGCTACTTCTACACGACTCCTCCTTTACGATACTCCTAAAACTACTTCTACACATGTTTTAGTCATGCGACATGTCAAAATTAACATGCGTAAATGTACACAGGGTGTATATATTTACAAGTGTAAATTATGAATTCTATGTAAAACGCCAATTTTGACATACATACAGGTTTGCACATGGGTCGCAAATCTGACATGTAGCGTGACAAAAATATTTTTTTTATTTTATTTTTATTGAAACGTTATTTACAGGTTAATACATATATAGATTTCATTTGATTACACCTAGTATTACACTAATAAGTAGTATTCTTCTATTCTATAAAATTTAAACAATAGGAGTCACCAAATCCTGTTACTTGGTTCTCTTTAGAAGAAGATTCCACTTCGTTGTCCCCAATCGATAATATGCAGGTGGCATCCGCAAATGTTGCTATTTGTTTGATAGAGTTGGTATATCTGCTGTATATAACAAAACTAAATTTAATAAAAAAAAACAAATTTTTATTGAAAAATTTTTTTTAATGAAATGTGATTCGAACTTGGGACTCCAGGTTATCAGTCAGGTGCTCTACCACGGGATTCGAACATGTAACTACAAGTTGTCAGTCAACCGCTCTATCAACTGAGCACGACATGTTATACTTGACACACGAAAAAATAAAAGCTCATTTCAATCACGAAAACAACCGATTCAATTATTTTAATAGATAAAATTGCACCAACAACGAAAAGTGACTCATTCAATAAGAAATATTGAATTATTTTTCAATTAAATTTTAATATATTTGATTATGATTTTTATATCATTTTTATATAAATTTGATTATAAATCAATTGATTGGATTAGCAACTGCTAATTGTTGTATATCTTCTCAAAAAGCCTTGAAAGGGCTCATTTCGATCACGACAACAGACGATAAAGTTATTTTTCTTCTGCTGAAATTCCGCCAACAACGAAAAGTGGCTGTTTCGATTAAAAATGTATAGCTCTTTTATTCAATTATTTTCAATTAAATTTTAGTACATATTTGATTAAGAATTTTGTTGTATTTGTATACACACACGATTAGAAATCAATTGATTAGATTTTAAAATTGCTCAATATTGTATACCTTTATATATGAGTAAAATGTGTTGTTGTCATTCCAAATGTATTATTTATAGCTTTGAATTTTATAAAATTGATTTCAATGCTTATAAATCTTATTTAGTTAATAGATTTATTGAGATTTCCATGAACATATTGCTAACAGAAATTCATTTTTTTCTTTCTATTGAAACGTAGGGACTATGTAACAAATTATTTAAATTTTTTAAAATTGTGTCCCTTTTGATGAAATCGGTGTTCTTTTTTAATAATTTTTATATTTTTCCTATTTTTCTTTTTAAGAATATGGCTAAATGTTATTAAACAAATTTTACCTTTAAAATTATATTATTAATTTAATGATAATATTCTAAAATAAATAATAAATAAATACCCAGATTTAAGCTACTGAAATTAAATTATTGAACTTAATAAACTAATAAAGCAAATGAGAATTTATAAAAATTTGTTTAAATGAATTTAGAATATGTATTTATTACTAATATATAAACATTTATAAAAAGCAACTACATATGTAAATATTACAAAACAACAACAATGTGTTGGTGTTATCTTGTTTTTTTTTTTAATCGAATCCCTTTAAGCAATGAAATAAAAAATGCGAATTGGATAATTTATTTAATTGATTGCATTAATTTTTAATTAACAGCTTTTAAAATTTTCAACATATCAATTTAATTGAAGAAAATTGTAAAATATTTTTTTCTGAGGGTTAGCAAATATTTTCTAACAATCAGCTCATTGATTTTCCGCAAAACGGCTTTTTTTGTTTTTAGTTACTTCCCACCCTTCTAACTAAGAATTTTGCAAAGGTGGCGGTGAAGGGGTAAAACTACACAAAAAGTCCCACGGCTGCGGCCCTTTCTGAATATACCTACCATACAAAAACAACAGATTAAAAATAAATTTCTCCAACTCCTCGAACTGTCCCAAGAAGCCCTTACAGGAGTCAAATGTATAACCGACACTCCAATAATTTTTCAACCCTAACATTTTCTCAGAACATATTTACACTCCCTAAGTAGGCTCCCACAGAAATATTAATGTTTTATAAACGTTGCAGAGCAGCTAGAGATATTTTTTTGATAAAAATTTCAAATTTATTAAATATTTTTCATCTTTTACATTTAATACATTTATTAGCAATTACCCAGGCGGAAAAATACAATCGGCACCGTGTTGGCAAAGAGTCAGCGACGGTCGGTTATGCGTTGTCAGAATGTGGAATTAACAATCTTGACAGTATTGTCGTGTTGCCCGATGTATAGCAGTGGCCATCCGTTGGTTTGAGCAAAATTGCCACCGTTGGCATAACGTTGGTAATTAAAAAAATTTGGTGCTTTCAAAATACCTTAAATGTAATTCATTTTGAGAAATATAAATATTAGAGTTAATTTTGAAAAATAGATTTTTGGATATTATCACTTTTTAGAAGGTTTTTGTATCAATAAAAATAATGGCGTATTTTTTTTAATTCCAACTCTTTCCCGTGCCTATAGGCGACTCAAATCCAATAAATTATTTTATAAACCAATAAATTATTTTGTATTGACTAAAAAATTAAATTTTTTAAACTTAATAACTTTTGAACGGGTAACTACAAAATTAAAGTTTTTGGACCATTTTTCTCAGATGTAAGTATTTTTTCATTGTAAAAAAAAAAATTTAACAAAAAAAAATATTTTAATTTTTTTTTTTTTAAATATTACTTTGGACCACTCTAATTATGCATTCTGTTGCATTCCAAAAACTAAAAAACTACGATTTGACATATATTTAGCCGTTTTTGTTGTATGGGAAAAGGGATCCAAAATCCGCGATTTGAGTCGCCTATAGGCACGGGAAGGAGTTGGAATTAAAAAAAAAAATACGCCATTATTTTTATTGATACAAAAACCTTCTAAAAAGTGATAATATCCAGAAATCAAAATAAAAAAAAATTTGAAAACGAACTCTAATAAATATGTTCGGTTTAGACTTTTACTTCATATTTACTTTAATGTATTTAAAATATTTATAAAATGTAATGCTTCTAATTGATTGCAATATTCGTTAAAACAATATTGGCAAAGAATTTTGCTGGTGTTTTTGGCAAAACTCATGCTTTGCAAACAAAATAGTGTTTCCTAGTACAATTTTAGTTGTACCTTTGGCAATTTTTAGCACGGTGGGTCTTACAAAGTACAATTTTTTTGTACGGCAGTTTCTACCTGGACTGCTACGTAGTACAGAAACACAGGCTATTTAAAAATATCCCATGATATTAATGTCGTTTCTGTCCGAATGATAAAAAAATTCTTGATGACAAAAATAATTAGACATAATTTTTTTTAGTTAGTTTTAGTCGACACTGTATATTTGTGTAAATATCTGTTTTTAGGTGTAAAATTCACTTATTTATTTAATAAAGTTAAAGTTTATAGTTTATTGCATTTTTTTAAATCGCTTTGTTTTAAACAGTTTTTTTTTTTTCTCCTTGAGAAAAGTTTTATTATGCGTTATTGTTAACAATACAAAAGTTTCTGATTCCTTCTCATGTTCATCTTTTCGGTCTTCTGTTAAGAACTATATGATGCTTTAACAACTTTTTTAATTATCTTCTCTGGCCAACTACATCAACAATAAAAAAACACTTGTTTAACAATAAAAATAAATTTTAAAGCTGAAACATAAATACCAGAACGAACGTTAACAACACTTGCATGTCTTTGGCAATAAGTCGAAGCCGTATATCTCGATTTAGATGTTTTTTAAATTTTTTTACTTTGTATCAAAATTTTATTCTTAGATATTAATTGCCAAATTAAGACTGAAGACATTTGACGAACCCCTATATTCAACAAAAGGAAGCTATGTAGAAAAGCTTTACTTAACGAAGCCGGCTTTGAATAGATAGTTGAAACACCCGCTGGTCGACTACGCAAAAAAAAAACGGACGGGGCCAAAACATACAATTCACTGGATTTGTTTTACTGTGATTTTCTAAGGAAATCACATAATTTTAATTTGCCTAAACATTTTTATGTGGGCCGATTCTATTAAAAATCGTCCACTTTTCGAATTTAAATTATTTAAACTCGAAAAGTGGAAAATTTGAATTAGTAGTTTATGAATGTTACATTAAAAAATGTTGAACTATACAATGAAAAATTGTTATATTTAAACCAAATTTGTTGAAATATTTTAAGATTTGTGTGCGATATGGTAGATATTTAACTTCTTAAAGTGGACGATAATCGTCTTATGTAATGCCAAGCCTGGCTGTTTTTGTTTTTAATTTACTTTGATTGCTAAGACATCGAGAATGAAGCAAAAGAAGCTTTAATTGTTTTTTGTGATCTGTCTGTTCTAGAGTCCCCAGCTTTTCAAAAACATCGGGTTCTGGTGAGAGCTTTAGCAGGATCTAAATACAAGTATAAACCTAGCTACAAAAATTTTGTATGTATTGTTAATCTTTAAAAACTGCATTTCATTTTGAATTGTCAGGTTTGAGATCATAATTAAAATATTGCTATTACAAATAGAAAACACTAATTGTTAATAAATGTAAGAGAAGATGAAAACAATCTAGAGTGAATGAGCACTTTCGACCTAAGGTCATCTTCAGCCTCATTCTAATCCACGACCCACAAGAAGCTCAACGTTTGATAAGTTATATATATCAACCAGCCACAGAAAGTAGGAAATGTTAATTGATTACCCATTGAACATGAGTTATTTTTTCTTTTCTTACAAGTTTAGCCAACAGCTTTAAATCTTAAAGCTTTTTTTTTTTTTTTTTTTTTTTTTTGCAGTATTGCCAGTCCAAATGCTAATGTTACCATTACTGGGAACGAATTATGAATCCGGCATGTATACTAATATTTAAACACAATAATCTCGATGTATATAAAAACAAAAAACTAATATAACTGTAAAAAATATTACTTGAGCCAAAGTTTAGTAACGTCATGATGCTTGTTAGGAAAAGACCTAACCACGTGGTTGATTACTAAGAAGACAAGAATGGAGAAAAATTGATTATTAATAGGTTTTTTGTTAAAGTTCTGCCTATTATATAGGCTCTGGCTTTTCTAAAACTTCGGGTTCTGATGAGATCTTTAGCCAGATCGAAATACTAGTATCAACCTAGCTAATATGTTTGATTTGCTTTATTTTTGTAAATATACGGAGGTTGAAAGCTCGTTATAAATTGAAAACAACAAATTATAGTTGATTGGTTTCCTATTAGATTTTACATTGTATTGTATCCGTATGTTCGGTTTGTGTATTTTGTATATATGTAATCAATTCATTTTCTGTGGTTAATTGATATAGTATGTACCTGATTAAACCTTGAGTTTCTTGTGGGTGGTGGATTAGAATGTGGCTGAAGATTATCTAGTCGGTTAGGTAGAAAGTGCGGCACTCCCTCTAGCGCTGATCCCCACAAGATTTGTTTCATCTTCCCTTACATTTTTTAACAATTAGTGTTTTCTATTTATAATAATAACAATCAATTCTTATTTATTTTTGTGTATATACGAAGGATGAAAGTTCTTTATAAACAAATAAAAATATAAACTTTTAATTAAATAAAACCTTAACACCATTTGCACCGAGTAAAAATATATATACACACAAAAAAGAATTTACCTAAAATATTGGTTGAAATAAAACTTGTATTAAATTAAATCCATCAATAGTTTAATTGTTTTAGAAGCACACAATATTCAGTAATTAATATGATCATTTACTTTGTGGAAAATCAATTCAAAACATAATTAAATTGAATTATTTTAATTTTTATTGTGATTTTTTATGAAATATAAAAATAACACTTTAAGATGAACTTTATTATACATTTCCAATTACTCACACAAAAACAGATTCACAATTCATTTTTATGCTGAATCAAATTAAAAAAAAAGAAAACAATTCGAAAACTAAATTAAAACAAAAACAAAAACATTTTAATTAAGAACCTGTCATGCAAAACCACAAACTTGTTTCTGTTTCTGTTCCAACTTAAACTTACCTCATCAGAGAATATGCAAAATATAGCATAATACCCCAAAAGTATGCTACAAACACGTACAAGACAATATAGCACGCCAAACCATACATGGGAATTTTTCACTACCATTGAAATTTTTTTACCATTTGGTAATTATGAAATATTTTTCATTAGAAAATTCATTATTAATTATCATACTAATGCATATAGAAACTAATTAAAATTGGTAAAAAAAAGCATTTGTTTACAAAATAGTCCTGGGTTGGAGACAGGGTTGTAGAGTAAAAATACATAATTTTTTTTAAAGATGTCAGTGTATGGATAGAATGTAAATTTTTTTGGATTGGAAGCGATATGGAACAAAACAAGCAATGATTGGAATTGGAGTGCTACATAATGGTAAAGAACTTTAATGCAACGGATAATGATTGGAATTAAAAGACTAAACATGAAAAACAACATGGAATGGAACAGGGAACAAGTGGAATTGGAACATTAGTTACATGCAACAAAATTCTATTAAACTGGCAACGAACTTTGTTTTATCGGAGTATCTAAATTAATATTAAAAGGTAAACAAATAAATAAATCACTTTGTAACCGCTTTATAAAAAATAGAATCCTCGGGATCTTTTCCGGACCTAGCCTTTATGTATTATCATGGTATATTAATACTCCTGTAGAACACAAATTTTGTCCGTTTTGCCTTATCTCGTTTAGAGTTGCTAGGATGGCTAGGATCTCCAAAACTTAGCGAGATATCGAAAAACGGACAAAATATTGCAAAACTTCTGCTGCGCACCACTTACCGATAATATAAATATGTAAAGTGTTCAGATTTCACTCGTTCCCATTCCATATCGTTCCTTTTTGGACCAATGTTACATTCTATTACCGGAGTGTTTAAGTTTGTTTTTTCGTGTAAGTATATGGTTAAACAAATAATTAAGACACCCTGTGCTTGGTTCATAAAAAATTAATCCCTCTGGATCTTTCCAGGACATAGACTATTTGTATTATCAGGTTGTTTTAATACTATTGTGGAACAACCATTTTGTCCGTTTTGGCATATCTCGTTTAGATTTCGATATATCGGTCATTAAAAAAACACCATTTTGTAAATGGCTAGTATCTCGAAAACTAAGTAAGATATCAAAAACGGCCAAAATATTTGCAACACAGAAATAAACATTTCAATGAATATGTCAATTGTCGCGATTACACTCGTTCCCCATTCCATTCCATAACGTTCCATGTCGGACCAATAAGGAACGTTGTTGGTATGTTAAAAGCCACTGATGTAGCTGATGTAGGAAGTTATGTTTAGAAAGGTACCACAGGGTGACTAATTTTTTTTTTTAACAATGTGTGTGATAATACTATTAAGTAGTGTGTGACCGAAGACTTCGGCCAGAAAATGACTTTTGTCGGTATTTTAAAGCATTATGGGCATACTTAGCAAATGGAGAAATGTTTATTGGGCTTATTAGATGTGATTTTGAGCGTCAAACTTAAAGAAAAATCCATAGTCAAACAATAAATTTAATAGTCGGCCACCCAGCACTCGGCTAAATCGGAAAAACTTCGGCGGCCAATTATTTAGCCATAAAGCTATACTTCGGCTTATTTCTTAAATTTTTTACTCAAAATCGAAATAAAACGGCTCAACAAATTGGAATCTGTTATATATCAGAATATGTCCTTATTGTTTCCAAATACCAAAAACCAACCAAATATCGTTTTTTGACCGAAGATTTCGGTCGGATACAACTAATAAGCACACTCTGAATTCAAATTTCGTTCTCTGTTCTATTTAATTTCGTTTCATATGGTTTGTATTCTAATTCCACTTGCTCCATTTCATTTGGTTATTCTTGGTTACAAATCAGTCTGAAAAGTAGTATTTATATAATTTAAAAAATTTCGGGCTTATTAATTATGTAAAATAAGCATGAGCCTAAGCTAGGACTTTACATCCCTGATGTCAGCATTTTTATGTTTTTTAGAAGCCTTTTTTTCAATAGCATTTTTTTTTTAAATTGATTCATTAGTTCATGAAATTCATTAGTCAATGAAATTATATCCTTAAATCACTATAAATAATAAAAAAAAAATATAATGCAGATAATTTAATTACCATTGTTTTACTCGTATCAATGCAATGGTAATGAAATCAACATTTCATTAGTCAACTTAATTCATTAGTCCCATGTCACTTAACAAAAAAAATATTTAACAAAATACCATTGACTAACATTCAAATACCATTGACGAGCACAATACATACACATATTTCATAAAATACTTTTGAACACTTCTTTTAAAGTTGTGGTATTATTTTTTTATTTTCTGGGGGTGGATTTTGGGAAATTTTTATTATCCCAAAAAAGAACAAAATAACCACATGTTTCTTTGATATAAAAATAAATGTTAGTATTCATAATATTATATTATATATGTAGTTCTATTAGGGAAGTTTGGGGTGAAGTGGTAATATACTTTTTTAAGATCTTTAAGAGACAACACAAGCGATTTTTTTAAGCCATTCAATAGATACTTAGTTTAATTTTTAAGAATTTTTTTTCAAATATGTATTTGGCGGTGATGAGAGAAATTTTGTGAGAAACTGGGAAATGGATTATGTGAGAAAAAATTGCCAGAATATAAAAAAAAATAATAATACATTTTTCCTCAATTTGTGTTTATTGACAGTCACAATGAATACAGAAGTTTGCTGAAATTTTTGCACAATTCAAGAGAACCTCTTGCATGTGTTGTAGTTTACGGAATTAATCTTTGAAGCAAAAGTTTATTTAGAATTTACTTTCATAGACATTTTGTTTAACCAAATTATACAACTCAATTATCTAATGAAATTGAGAAGGATGAAAAGAGTCTTGCTCTGTTGTTTATTGATGTATTTTTGCTTCATGTCTTTTAAATTAATTTACATAATTAATTAACAACAGAAACATCCACTCAAAATACTATTAATACTTTACCCCAAATTGAATATATTCATAAAAAAGGCATAATTTAAGGAATTTTCTTTCTTAAATGTATTTTTGTTTTTGTATATTTACCAAATTAAAACTTAATGGAATATTTGTTTAAAAAAATACGAACACAGAAATTAACATTTCAATGAATTTTGCCAACAGCTGTCAAAACACAATAAAAACATATGCATTCGAAGGCATATATAATTAAAAGTTGGTAGGATTCCTGAAAGCGTGTTAATATTGGAAAAATTTAGTATTTACTACTTCACCCCTATTACCACTTTACCCCAAACTTCCCTATCACTGCATGCTTTTAATAAAAAAAAAAATATATAAATATACTGAATGTACGTCTCTCTCTTATTTCTACAGATTTTTAATTTTCTACAAAATATATTGCAAACACAATGATTGGAAGAAGAAAATTCGATTATCACTGGTTTAATTGGTTTGTGGTCATATGGATTATAATTTCGGATATCAGTTTAAATGGTAAGTATGTAAACAATATGCAATATTTGGTAAGAACTATTTTTTTTATGTTAGCTATTTCTTTGTTTGCTAACATGGAATGTATCACAAAAAGACGCCCACAGGAAAAAGTATATCGCAGAAATGCCAAATTAACAAATTTGTTCTCATATAGGAAGAAACAATAAAAATTTAACAACATTTTCAATTTTTTCAAGAAATCGTTGGGGTAGAAATTTCACTATAAACTGAGCAGAATTTTTACTAAATATTACTGAGATAAGAATAGCCAAAATAAATCTGTTGAACCTACGAATTTTTAGTTATATTTGAGCTAAATTTTAGTTAATTGAAAGTAACAAACTAATTTGTTAAAATAAGCAAAAATTCACCAAATATTAGTGGACAAAAAAAAAAATAAAAATCTAGACTTCTGAAATCAACAATCTACAATTTTGTAGAAACATTTCTGTGGATTTAAGAAAAATATACTTTTATTGGCATTGAATTTAAGGTATACTTTCGTATAAATTGAAAGCTTTCATCCCAAAAATTTGATTCGGTTGCTGCAACCTAGTAAATTCGGTTGTCCCAACTGAATTCGGTTGGTGCAACCGAATTGCGGATTGTGGCAACCAAATGCGGTTGTGACAACTAAATTCGGTTGGGACAACTAGCATTCAACTCGAATATATTTAAATTTTTGTAAAGTTAACAGTTTTATTTTTGCTTATTTTAGCTTAATTTTTTACTTGTTTTTAGCAGCTTTTTCTGATATTCTTACAGATTTTTCTATGACAGTATCAATAAAGCTTATATTGGAGAAAAAAAGAAAAAACTAACACTGAAAAATAAAAAAGTAAAAAAATAAAATCCGAACTAATTCCGAATTTAAAGAGTAATAGAAAAGTCAATTTAACTAAAAGTCGTTGTTTTTTTTTTTGAATTATTAAATTATATTATATTAGAAAGTTTCTTCATAGAAAATATATGTTGAATATTGCCCTTCATATATGTATATTTCAATATTTATGTGTAATTTATGTATTATTTATTGCTCATACGTCACGGATTCATTGCATTGTTTTAACAAACAAATATTGAAATATGCATGACGGATAATATCCCATATCGTCACTGAGATTTGTTTTTCTTCTTTTTTATAAAAGGGGGAGTGAAGTGGGTAGGAACTTTTATATTCGCATTTAAAGCTAACCACTTAAAATATCAAATTGCATAAACAATTAGTTCTGAGTTATAAATAGAAGAAGAACAAAAGTTACAAAAGCGCTTAAAATTTATGGTTTGAATAATCGAATATTGGAACGATATGGAATATTTAACTAACAATGTTTCCAAAACGAAAAAGAGTTATAAATACGATGGAACTTTCTAGATCGATAAGAAAAAATCTAGCCTTTCTCAGTAAATAAAAAAAAAAAATTTTTGATAAAATGAGTTTTGCATTACTCTACAAATTCGCATCTAGTTCTAAAATTAAGAAAAATTTTAAAAACAATTTATCAGGTTGTTAAATTTTGTTTGTCTCTTTTAACAGAACAAATACTGTTGGTTGAGCATTGTTACGATAGACTTTTTTTTAAATTTTGTTATTGAAAATTAATAAAAGATGGGAAAAACGGCAGCTTTTTTCACAAAAAAAAATTCTGTAAAACAGTACATTTTAAATTTAGTTTATATTTTTATATTTACTGTACCAAACCAAAAATACGAGTAGTTTTTAATTTTGAAATCTGCAGAATATTTGGTTTAACTAACACATTAACAAATTTCACACTTGCAAGGGGAGTCTCCGGATGGGTTCTATCCGATTTTAATGACATATGGTTATCTGATAAAGGAAAAGAAAAAAAAGCGACACGTATCTTTATTAGCGGCCCAATCTCACTCTTAAGCGGCCAAAGTTTATATATTTTTATATGAAAACATGTCTAAAACTAAAAGAATTCAAATTTTTTTTAACGCAGCTTTGATGTCCTCGAGAAAACACAAATGTGGATACCTATTGCCTATGTTGTATGTTAGCGTTGCCATTTATTTAAAATACTACCGGTACTTCGCTACCGGTTGTTTTAAATATTGTAAAAATAACCCGAATTTTTTTTAGAATTGTGCAAAGAGAAAATATTTTTATTTAAGCCCTATTTGGTTTTCATTAGGTAATCGAAAATGGTATGTAAATTTTCAAATCCTTAAGAATTTTTTTTCTGAGAGCTAGGAAAAATCAACGCCCTATAATTCTGTTCCGCCGAATTTAAAATTTTGTATGAAAATTTTATGTCCCTATGTCGAATCTCATTTCAAAATTTCAGAGCGTGACAAAATAATTTCATATAGTAATCGATATTTTTCGTACCGATAATGATTAGGGTTGTCACTCGAATACATATTATTCGATTAATCGAATAAACAAAGCGAAAATTCGAACGAACAACTTAAAAAACTTGTTTTTCGCATAACGAATAATTCGAAGAAATTTTGACGATTAATCGAATAAAAAACAATAATTAAAATAAATACTTCTTTCAATAAACTTTTTTCCAAAATTGACCAATTTTAAGAAAATTTATATAAAAATTGGTAATGGCGAAAATAATAACTGACATATTAATACGTTTATTAATCGTTTTCCAAGATATAGGCTCTTTAATAATGGGCAAACAGATATATGATTTGACTTTGAAGCAAACAATATAAAGTAATTCACAGATAAAGTGATATCGTTTAGATATAGCACGACTTTAAGTTTAAACTATATAAAACTGTAAATAATATAGCTATTTTACAATGATAGCACGTTAGCACTTAAATTGTGAATTCGATTTATGCAATTTCTACGGTAACTAAAATAAGATATTAACAGTTCGATATCCTAAAACTATCGCCGATGTACTCCCAGAAAAATAAAAATTCAAATCCGGTGTTGACAACCGAATTTGTCGCCAATCGTATGATTCAGTTGTGGTAACCGAGTATTTTAGTTGTTGGAACCGTAAATTTGTCGATGGATCAGTAATTTGCCTGCGACAACCAAATATCAGTTGCCTCAACGAAAATTCTTTGGTCACAACTAAAACATTCGGTTACCACAACCGAATCATTCGATTGGCAACAAATTCGGTTGTCAACACCAAATCTGTTTTCTATGTATATATGTTTAACTTTTTAACGATTTTCAAAACAGATTTTTTTTCATCACGATATAATAAGCTCAAATGGAGTATGATTGCGAAATCTTTTGGGGTTACAATAGTCTTAAATGATCGCAATTAAGAATCAGTATTGTTGTAATATTTAAAATGATGCCAAAATTCATAAAATGTTGAGATAAATTATTTATGTATTTTTAAAATTATTTTTATTCGTTATTCGTTCGATTAATCGAAGAATTTTTAAAAGTTGTTGTTTGATCGTTCGATCAAAAGTTGTTTGGTCGTTTAACCGAATTAAAATACGAATAATTGACAAACCTAATAGTGCTCTGTCACGTTATTACGTACTTTTGTTAGAAACTACAAGCAGATTACAAAAATGTTTCATTTTTGAAAATTTTGAATACTCTAGGTGTCTTAATTTGGAGTCTAATTGATCAGCGCCTGATGGATCTATTGGAACATTCTTTCAAATTTCCAGGGTAAAAATTTGAGTATGGACCCTAATATAATTATATTTCATTTCATAAGTTCCCATATATAAACACATGCAAATTGATCCGAAAAATTGGTCATCTGCTAATTATGTCAAATTAGATATACCTATCCGAGATTTGTCCATATCCGGGACTTTAAATAATACCATATTCGATGTAAACATATCTGATTTTATAAAATTTTAGCCAATAGTTGGCATGCTTTTGTTACTTCAAGATATGCTGAAAGTATTTAAAAAGAAAATTTAAATTTGTAGAAATAAACCATTTTCAAGACCCAAATTTGCCAAAAAAAAAACAAATTAAGTGTTGAAAAAATATTTAATTAAGTCGTGTATCTTATAATAAGTACCAATTTTTTATTTAAAATTATATAAATGAAATCAATTTAAAATGATTTCGTTATATAATAAATTATTATGATTATATGTGAAGCCATATGTGATGAATTTCATATCAAAACCTATAAAAAAAGGCACATTTTGAACCCGACCCCCCTCAGAATTTGATGAAATTTAGCATACAGCTACATTTTATCTATACAAACACAACCTCATATTTAGAAATTGCATTTTTGAAAATATGTGGGCGTGGCAAGGTATCGAAGTTTTTGAAAAATCACGATAACATGTACTTTCAAGCTGAGATTACTACGGAATGGCTAAACCGATTTCAAAGATTTTGGTACCATTAGAAAGGTATTTTAATTAGCTTTCGAAAACATATACTGTAAAAATTTACTACACTGAAATTTTTTTTTTGCCAAAAATAAAATTTTAAACTGCGAACACACTTCAAAGGCCAAGTGTTTTTTTCCAAAAAAAAATTTTTTTAGAAGGGTCTATTTAATATATTCAACATATCTAAAAATGGCGTTCTTTTTTCTTTTTTTTTAAATTTTTTAAGTAAATGCATCTCTTGTTAACTTCCTTATATTTTGATATCATTGTGGGACAAAAAAAAAATAAAGTAGCTATACTTTGAAAGTTATACAGATTTTTTTGTAATTCTAATAGATTAGAACAAGAATCGTATTATCAAATTTTTCAGACAACCCCAAAATATGGATTTACCCTTGGTAAATTTTTTTTTTATTTTCATTTTTTAGATTAAATATATAATTTTGCGCATATTGTTGACTTTCGGAATATTTGCTAACTTTTAGTGAAGTTTCATCTAAAGGTATAAAAGAATGGAAGCTTTGAGTTCCTGTAATAGTTTTAGCATTTTTATGCCTTTAAAATAGCTCTTCTTTTGTTTTGTTATAGTCGTCAGCGTGTGCATAAGCCTTCTATGAAGGTCTTATAAGTTTGTGAAGCCCAATGATAAAGGTCTTCCGCCGTTTGAATTTGGTTTTTATTTGCAATCTTTGAAATCGGTTCAGCCATTCCGTAGTAATCTCAGCTTGAAAGTACATGTTATCGTGATTTTTCAAAAACTTCGATACCTTGCCACGCCCACATATTTTCAAAAATGCAGTTTCCAAATATGAGGTTGTGTTTGTATAGGTAAAATGTAGCTGTATGCAAAATTTCATGAAATTCTGAGGGGTTCGGGTTCAACGAATATCGGTTTTGATATGAAATTCATCATGTAAGAAAGTCTTAACTTGGAGATAACTTGATATTGAACTTTACCAAAATCTATGAGCAATATATTTTCGTATGACGTCACATATAATTTAATGAAACATAGTACGGGACTATATATAATCATATCGATCACTACATATATTTGCATTATTATTATAGTGCTTATAGTTATAGTAGTTATATATGGAGTAAGATTTGGCGACCTGTAAACAGGTACCATATAAAAAAATATTTGAACAAAAATTATCAGATGTATTTGTATATAATGATATATGCCGTTATGTGAGTCACTTCAAAGTATGATATGACTTAATCATATTATATATGACAATATATAACTATTTTTACCCGGGTTCAAAATATTTGTGATAGACCCCACTTTGCCGTGTTATAATCCTTTTGGCTTTATTTGAAAAAGGTCATATTTTTTGAATCTTGCAAAACATCTGTATTTCTTTTTCAAATTCAATTTCTTTATTATATATCACCACTCGACTCAAAACATTCGTATTTGTCATAAAATGTTATTAAATTTTTATTTTGACTTGTCTGGTTCGAGATCAAAATTTAAATGTTACTATTATGAATAGAAAACAATAATTGTTAATAATACTGCACAATGGGTTGATAAATTTGGAAAATAGTAAAAGCTGAGAAAAACTCGGATTTACTTTTTAATGCTGCACAAATATTACCCAATTTGATACCCAAATATTAAGGAAGGTCTCTTTTATGTATTTAGCATTAAAAACAAAAAAAGGAAACTACACAGTGGCGAATCAGCAGATTTTTATGAAATTTGGATATGTTTTTAAGCGCAAAAAAAATATTGGACGCGTATTTTTTTTTTAATTGCGAAATATCACATTTAGGAGTTAAAAAGGTGGGTGAATAATTACAATATTTTTGTATGAAAACATCTGTACAATTTAAGAGAAAACAAACAAATTGAATATTTTATATAAGCAATATAAATAAAATATATAAGTATCGACGTCTCTTTTTAACTCCTAAACGTGAGATTGCGAACCAAAAGCAAAATACGTGTCTAATATTTGTTTGTCCTCTTCCACATATTCATCACTGTTTAGTTTTCTTGTAAGATTTGATTTTTCGAATTGTATGTATAAAAAAACTGCGTTAAAACATGCAAATCTTTAATGCAAATTTGCGAAAAATCTGACCCATAAATGAAAAAATCAGTACGCCATTAATATCAGCATGGCAGAAACATTTCGGATCAATGGTGGGTACTCTTGTTTTAGTTTTCGAATTGCGCAGAGTAATTGTAAAGAAAGATGTAAAAAAAAAAAATGTGTGAATTAGCGCTGGCGCACTTTCGACCTAAGCGACTAGGTCGTCCTAAAACTAATTCTAATCCAGTAATCACAAGAACTCATGGTTTGATCAGGTGTACGGACATTTAAAAAAAAAAAAAATTATATTGATGAAACTGATTCAATTTTGCAATAATTTCTTTAATTTTGAACTTTTAAGAAAAAGGCTGCTATAATTTTTGCGGCCCTAGCTCAAATTGTTGCGCGCAAACGGATTTAAGTTTCAATTTTAAATTTTTCTACACCAAATATGAAAATTTTCGGACAAATGTCCATATATATCAAGTTGATATATTGATATTATCAACCAACCATAGTAAATACATATTGGGAATTGACTACCCGACAATTTGCGTTTTCCCCTTCTAATCTTACAAGCTTAGTCAACAGATTTAAATCTCGAAGCTATTTTTAAATCTTTCTCTTACACTTATTAACAATTAGTGTTTGCTATTTATAATAGAAGCATTTAAATTATGATCTTGAACCTGACAATTCAAAAGAAAAATTCAACTTTAAAGATCGACAATACATACAAGATGAACATTTCATGAAGTTTTGAAAAGGTCGTGGAGAGGTTTAAAATCGTAAGAGTATTATATAAAAGTCGATGCCAATCGACCATTATAGGTTTTATGTACTGCCTTAAGCTTTCCTACACTCAAAAAAAAGTCTGTGAAGTCAACAATATTTTTGTTGGGAGGGTCCTTGCAGAAAAATTGATAATATCTGAATTTACTAATTTTTTTTGCTGTTATTAACAAATTTTCTACAAATATCCTCCCAGCAAAAACGTTGCTGACATTACTGACTTTTTCGAGTGCAAAGATCCAAGCAACCAATATAGCACACAAATCCAATGTTACACTGAGGCACCATTTTACAAACCAGAAAACAAAAATAAACTAACTAAAGATCGATAATGTTGTTTACGAAATTAAATATGATGGTAATGGCAGGGATCGATGCAATAAATTATATATAGGAACAACAAAAGAAGATTAGGTGTAAGAGTAGCTGATCACGAATCAGATATTAACAAATGCAAAGAGACAACGGCATTAGCACAACATATAATGGAAACTGGGCACAAAATAAACTTCGCTAGTATTAGAATTTTACATAAAGAGAAAAATGAATATAAGAGATATACACTCGAAAGCTTACATATTCAACAGAAAATAATACTCTTACCACAAACGAAAACATAGATAAGACAAAACTGCAATATTCAATAGCAATAGTATTAACAAAAAGTTCTGTGATAATAGTCATTAAGTTCAAAGTAGTTCATTGCTTTTTCGTGTAATTACTTATTTAAATTATTTTTATTAAATTTATGTCGTTCAACTTTTTTATTATACAAATAAGTGTCGTGTCGTCCAATTTTACAAATAAATTTAAGTACATAATTGACAATGTAAAGATATATAAATCGTAAGTTAAATTATACCACGAAGTGATAGATGCTATTGTAATTTATATATTTTTGTCGTCAGAAATAATAAAGTTCACTACTGCTGAAGAAGTTGGAATAAAACCAAAGAAAAGTGAAAGGGTGAAGTAATTTGTTTTCTTTACATCTATACAATTAATTGTGACCATCATTAGCTCGTAATAAAACACAACAAAAATGTATCTTAGATTTATTGTAGTTAAATCTGCTTTTGATTCCCAGTTCCAAAACCTTTTTTGATAAGCTTGAAAAATAAATAAATTAGAAAATACATCCATTTTGTTGAGCCTGTATTATAGTAAATCACTAACATATTTCGAAACACACACTACAAATTTTTAAGACCTCAAAAAGTCCATATATTTCGAAAACTGATTCCATTTGTTAATATTCATGTTAAGCAAACTCGTATTTCAATGTTTAATAATATTACTACAACAAGTATTGGAAACCATGACATTAATCAAAAAAAAATAAAAAATTAAGAGTTTTATAGCTGTGGCTGACAGCTCATTAAAAAAAATAAAACTCTATTGACTGCAAAACCAGTCATTATAAAACAATTACACACAAATAATTAAAATACACTTGACAGGATTTCATGTGATTTGAGTCTTATACATGCATTATTAATTTATAATTTAAAATTGAAATAAAAAATAAAAATGATTTAATAAATCTAGCGAAAGAGATAAAGTAAACTGATTTATGCCGCCATAGCATAAGAAGTAAAAATATGTTGCAAACGTCGACACCTGATTTTATTCAATTTTATTGTACAAATTTTTAAATTGGAAGTCTCTTAAGCATTTTTGTAAAATGTTTTTACATCGCACTTGTTTAACAAAAGGGTCTTCACTCAAAATCTAGTTTTTGCAGGAAAACAACGTACATTGTAAAAATCTAGCCACTGTAAAAATCTCTGATCGGGTTTTTTGTTGCTAAAGAGTACAGAGACCGTTCTTAGATTTTTACAGTGGGTAGAGATGACCACTGTATGTCGTTTTCTTGACATATGACCACTTTGTTGAATACAGTTTTGAGTTATGATCCTCTTGCTGAGCAAGTGCGATATCCCATCAAAAAATTTCCAAAAAGGTAAGCGGGTTTGTAATCAAGCATTTTGGGCAGACCGCATTACTTACTAGATTACCTACTCGATTCTTTTAACAGGGCGTGAGACTAAAATAATTGATTCTTTAGAATTGATTATTTTTTTTTTACCGAAGAACCATTTACTTTATATTTTTAAGAACTACATACATTTTTTAATAAAGAAATAGTTCCATTGTAAAACTACGAAGTACTTAGACAAAAAAAAATAAATAAATAGTTCCCTAGAAAAAATAAGAACTACTTACATTTAAAAAAAAGAAATAGTTCCATAAGTAAATTCAACGTTTACTCACACGTGATTCTCCTAAGTCACTCAAATATAACGATCAAAACTCATACGGAAATAAAATCCTAAAAAGTGAAACATCGAAGTGTTATTATAACATGGGTTTGTCATACTTTTGGAGCTATAAACCACGAAAATATAAATTTTTCAAAAAAAAAGAACGATTCAAAATTGAAAAACAAAAATATGACTCACGCACAATCACCCTCGAACATTTGTTTTACACTCACTCACGGTAACGTCAGTAATTTACCTAACCACAGTTTAACAAAATTGAGGCAACATGCAATTTCTGTTTTTAGTATTATTTTCCTGCAAATAAAATTTGTTTGAAAAAATATATAAGATAAATTCTTTAAAATTGTATAACTTCTTTTTTCAAAATGAGGAACTACTTTCAATGACGTCCTTTTATTCAGAAAAAGTATATGATTAATCTTGATTACAAAAAGTTAAACATATAAGTTAATAACATTGTTATTTGCTTTTAAGTAAATAATTACTTTGTTATTGATTTCATGCTTTCTAGTTTAAATTTAAAGAATTGATTACAATACTACTATCGTTGGAATGAGTTTGGTATTGCAGTTACTAAATTTGGCAATGAGATATGTAAGCAAGTGTGGGCATCACCTTCTTTTTGGAATGTGTAATTTTTTTCTGGGATGTTATATTTGGCAACAAATTAAGTAGCAACAACAAATAGGTTTTCTCTAAGTACAAGGGAGCGTATGAGTGATATTTAATACAATAAGAATTATACATGTAAACTTGATACAATGAACTGCAAAATTATAAATTAAATTTGCGCTTGTGTGTGTAAGTTAATACATTTATACATATTCCATGCAACAATGAATTAATGTTTATTTAATTTTCTTTTGACTTTATTGCGAATAATTCATTTTCGTTAAATATAAAATTTGTGACCATCTCAGCATGTGAGTAGCATTGCCATAACATCATTATTATAATTTAAGTACATGTAACTTAAAATTAAAGATAGAGAAAATATATTACAATTAAAATTGTATATTTTGGAAATGAATTCAATATCGTGACTGGAAAAACATTTTACATATAACTAAAGTCAAACATTAATGTGCGACAACTGAACACCTTCGACTAATTTGAATAATTTCATCAATTCACCAGGGAATTTTACCATCCACATTAACTTCCTCCATAACGACAAAGTTTTTTTCTTTTTTTAATTTCTTGTAAAACTCAATGAAATTTGTTAAAATTACGTATTCGAAAAAGTGTTTAATTGCAAATTGAATTATTGTTGTTGTTGTCATGAACACTATCGCACAGTGGGGTAAATGAAAAAAGTAATGTTAATAAATATATAACTTCTAAACTACTGATCCGATCGGTACGAACCTAATTGGAAATTTGTAAAAGAAGTGTTAATATTTTGATCTAGTCAACCTGTGTTAGTACAGGGTGTACTTACAGGTTGTCAAAGTTGACTACCTCTTGTATAAAACATTTTTTAGGCGGGTAGCTATTGTAAATGTGTCAAGATTTATAATATCTCCTCTACTTTAAAAGTTCCCGGCCATCATATTTCTGAGCTCTCATAAATTATGAGTTGTAAAAATGCTCATACATATGAATGATATTTGAGCCATCTGTTGTTTGTTATTGTTTGTTCGTTATAGCTAAGAAATTTTTCTTTATATATTTTATACTACACTATGAAAAAAGTTTCGATATACTCATGTATGATTATGTATACTAACACATGTAACTAAACATCACATTACATCTCATCTGATCCGAAAAATGGCTTACATAAGCTGATCTCATGGTATCTCATGGTACGTAATCTCATATAGTTCGATCCGAAAAATGGGTCTATCAAATATGATCAAATTATATATAATTTATTAAAATTTTATCTAATAAGTTTTTTAATTAAAAAAATTAAAAAAAATAACAGAAATAAACAGCAAACTTTAAACATCCTTGTTATGCAAAATAATTAAAAACAATAACAATATTTTTCAATTGAAATATATTTGGATAATTATGTATCTAATTGCATCTAATTACATCTAATTGGATGTAATTAGATGCAATGGATACACGTTAAAATAAATTACGGAAAAATTGAGAGCCGTGATAAAATGCATTATATTTTATCACGGCTCTAAACCATAGGCGGTTCTCAACTATCACGAATTCTGAAAAGTTTATTAAGAGCGTGTGTGGATTTTTAATTTGTTGTATTGTATTTGTTCGTTATTGATTTCGTTTTAATTAATTATCCTTTTTTTTATTTATTTCTTTTAATTATTTATTGTTTTCATTGCAGTTTAGCATTCTATTAAAATTAATAAAAAAAATGCAATAAGTTTAATGTTTTGTATTTTGAACATTCATAATAGGTGTTATATAAAAGGCGTAATATTTTCAAAAAAGTTTCAAAAGTTACTTCTGAAATATTCAGAAAAAGATCGTAAAGATATTAAAGATCATATGTGTCTTATATGACTCCTAAAACACTCAGAAAAAAAAAACGAAAATTTCCCTCCCAAGATTCATAGTTTAAGAGTCTGTTATGAGTCATAAAAGAGCGCCCAGAAAAGTGTTCATCTATAAAGGAAAACACATTTCTATTGTTATGATTTCACAAGGTCTCTGTACTCTGTTATGAGTCTTTTTGGACTCCAAAAGTTCACTGGGCTATTGAAATTTAAAAATAAAAAATATATTTTTTTTTTTGTAATGACATGTTTTGGTTTATCTACAAAACAAAGTTTATTATCTAATCGATTTAAAGTAAAAAAATCTCTGTATTAATAATAAATTACGAAAAAATGAATAGCAAGTTTTTTTAATTAGCTTTAGTCCTTAAGGTTCAAAATTTAAAAAAATTATAAAAAAATATGAAAAACTAGTTAAAAAGCGTGCCCATGCCAGGCAGAAAGTCATTGTCAAAAATTAGCTTTTGCACAAATTTGTCACAAATTAGCTTTTTGCAAATATAGACACTTAAGGTGTATATATTTTGTCGAAATCAGTCGTAATTGTAATATAATATTTGTACTAATTCAAAAATGTTTTAATTTTTGTATTCGGACTTTCTTTATTTTCATATATTTAGTTGAAATATTGTTCTACCTGAAGTCCAAAAATGTCATATGATGTTGTTATATTAGATTTTCTTTGTTGTTTTTCAATAATTTTGATCTTTTTCATGATATACAATAAAATTGTTTCATTGGCATCGCCCAACTCTTCAGTTGTCTGCATGATATACAATAAAATTGTTTCATTGGCATCGCCCAACTCTTCAGTTGTCTGCAATAGGAAAATATAATTGGATTAAGTCAAACCGAGACATTACATACAACAGACAAAATCAACTCTGTGATAATGTTTTTGTCTGTCCTAGTATATATACTGCCTGATCTGGTAACCCTAATTATAAAATCAAAACTATTTGAAAAACAAAAATTGTACATGTCAATATAATTTGTATGTCAGTACATGTATGTGTGCTTGTTGTATTACAGTTCGTAAAAACAACATACATCACAACAAACAGTGTTTGTTGAGAAAAGCCGTGGTATGCTAAGTGTTTAAAAATGTTTTAATTTTTGTGTTAAAGCAAAAAATAAAATATAATATAACATAACATATTCGATTTTTGGACTTGAGGTAGAAAAATATTCTGACTAAATATATGAAAATATAGAAGGTCCGAAAAAACAATTTTTGTATTTTTAATACAAAAATAGCACGGCTCTTCTCAACAAACACTATTTGTTGGGATTTCTAAAATGTTTAGTCAGGTGTAATGCACATTGATTGCACCGCATTATCCGATTTGTCTGAAACATAGTCGTAGGACCTTGTTATACCAGAAATTGCGTAATATCTAATGAAAGGCTAAAGTCGGAATCATTTAAAATAAATCGGTCCACATTTACAAAAGTTACACACTCTAAAAGATATTTTATATACGAGGTAGTCAACTTTGACAACCTGTAAGTACACCGTGTACTTAAGCATGAAGACCCAATCGAAATATTACAAAAGATTAGCACCTCTTTTACTATTTCCAATTTGATTCGTGCCAATCGGATGAGTAGTTTAGAAGTTCTATATTTATCACCATTATTTGTTTTCAAATACCCCACTGTGTATCGTCGTACAGCCAACATATTCACTTTCGCTGAAATGCCTTATTAAAGTAAATTTTATAGGAGTTTGTTTGAGTGCATATATTTTCATATATATGGATATTAATTTATTTTTATAATTGTAATTATTATGCCTGTGTGGTATCCCACACATAAAAACTTGTTACTGTATTCGTTTATACAAGTGTTAATACACAGGGAAGTGACAAACAAATTTTCTATACTATTGTAATATATAAGGCCCAAATCTAGTTTTTGGGCGATTTAAAAAAAAAAAAACTAAAAAGCTAAAATATTTAAAGGTCCACATTAGCAAACATGTAGAAAACTTTGTAACGTTTTATATATCGTTTTAAGCTGCATTAGGGGTTACCATATGTAATAGCAAACAGAAAGCCGCGTTTATATTATAATGCTAACTTTCTGTAAAACTTTTAAATTTTTTTTAGAAAAATAGACAAGAACTGTTAAAGTAATACATAAAAATTGTAAATGCTCTAAAATTTTGTAGCAGATCAAACAATTAAAAAAAAAAAAGATAATTAAGTGATTTAAAAACGTTAAAATTACTCAAAATCTTGAGAGCAAGCGCGATTAACCAAATTTTGAAAAAGTTTTATCCAGAGTTGTGAAATAATTATTTTAAAAAATCAATTTGATGGAACTTTTTTCAAAAATTATTTAAAAATATAAAAACGTCTTATTCTTTGTATTGTTGGTAATTATGTTGATGAAGAAATCTAAAAATTTAATTCTCTGCTAGAAATTAGTTCATCGATAATTTTTGACATCTGACCGATAGAACGATGAAGTTTTCAAATACACTAAGTCTAAAATATTACAAAATCTATTCCGCTTTCGCTCAAAACATAAATGATTGATGGTTTTTATAAAATAATGCTAAACTTATAAAAAATATATCTTCAGGGTTGCCATATGGAAATTTTGAAAAGTGGTCAAAAACCAACATATTTTTGAACAAATATTAAAATTGGTTAACTTAAAAAAATAATTTTCCATATATTTTTGTATAAAGATTTCTTCACAAAATTATACAAAATTAAAATTTTTAAATGTCTTTAACCGTCCGTGATTATATGTTGTCAAAATTTCAGCTTTGGTTGCCAATATTTCGACTAGAGCGCACTTTAAGGCAAACAAAAATTGCAAAAATTTCTTAATGAAGCACGTTTCTATAAAACTGAAAAGTTTTATTTGGAAAATGTCCAGCAGATTTATGACGTGCCATTAATGAGTTAATACAACTATATCTCGTTATACATATATTGCTATGTATTGAACAATATATAAAAATATATAATTTTTGATTTTGGAACACAATTTTTATGTATCTTTATTTAATTAAATCTGCTACAAAAATTTAAATTGTAAGATAAAATTTAATCCAGTTCTATATACAATATATAATTATATTTTAATTCGAAATCAATTACAATCCATTTTTATTCGGAAAATTTTGCTTGAAAATGCCTAGAGTGTTATTTTATAACAAAAAAAAAAAAAAAACTTGGGTGAAGTGTTGCATTGATTCTTTGGTTTTTGATACAAACACAATTTTTATAAAAAGTAATATTTAGTTTAATATAATATTATATAAAGACATATAGCTTTATATAACTTAATATGGACAAGTGTGATGGCACATATGTTCATATATAATTTTGTCTTGGATTTGGTTTTTCACAATTTTTGATATGGTCTCAAACAGTTGCGTTTATTTAAATTTTTAAATAATTTAAATAAAAATTTCAGATAGTTTAAAATATCTAAACATAACATTCTCTACATATCGTCACCAAATACCATTTATCGACACTTTTATTTTTTTACAGGAGAAAAAATCATTCTAAATTAAAAAACTACTTAAAGTTAAGTATCCAAATAAATGTTTGACTCAATCTCATAAAGCTAAGACGATTTTTTTTGAAACAATTCATAGGAAAATTGTCTTGACATAAAAAAACATAATTAGACGAAAAAAATAGCTGTTTAATGTGTTATTTGTGTGTGTTGATAACAGTCTGAATAATCAAACTATTTTTCTTTTATACTTTTTTGACAGAGAGAGAATTTTATCACAACTTTCATTGTGCTTGTGTGAAGTAAAGTATAAACAAATGTGTGATAATGTAAACGGGGCTTAAGTAAAACAAAACAAAAAAATTACTAATTTTTGTATTTTTATTATAAGTTTTATTAAAAGAAATTATATTATATTATACCTACCGACAAAATAACTTATTTGATTCAAGAATATAAAAAAATAAATTATTTAAACAAAAAAAATAATTTGCACCTTTAGAATTTTGTCAATAAAATCAGTAATATAGGTCGTATTCGTACACTCAAAAAAAGTCTGTATTTTCAAGAAATTTTTTTTTAATTCATTTATTTATTTTGCTGATATTAGCAAAAATGTAGCTGACTTTACAGACTTTTTTGAGTCTACGTATAGGACCCTAAAATACCGATTTTATTAACGAAAATCAAAAGAACGTAACTGCAATTTTTTTGCAAGGATCGTCCCAGCAAAAATGTTTCCGACTTTACTGAATACTTTACTGAGAATACATAATATTATTATTTTAAAAATTAGAAGAAACCATACGATAAACCTTTATAAAGCTCCATATAACTTTTTTTTATTCGGTTAATTAATTCGATACGATTTAAAAGTTTAACTGTCAAACTCTTTTTTGCAACGAAATTTATATCACTTATTTGGCACGAAAGAAAACAATATGTTCTTATACCAAAATTTGTTTCGTTCTTCTACCAAAATTTGGTTTCGTTTTAGGCAGTATGGTCCAAAATAGCTTTTGAGTTTAGGAAAAAATTATTCCTCTTACCAAGAATAACTACAGTCTAAAAATTACCCTTTTTGAAGTTTTACTTAAGGCGATTTTCGTTTTTGGAAAAAACGCGTAATTGAGCGAAAACGCACCTAAACTTCAACGTAAATTGATTAAACTTAAGGTATGTGCTAATACAACTACAATCTGTCTTTTGAATTACTTTATATGCCAAAATTAGAGTTCTTTTTAAAAGTTTAAGCTTTAAACTTACTTTGTGTTAAGTATCAACGGTGTCTAGTCATCATAAATATGTATTCAAAATTTTTTAAAACTGTGTTCATTTTAAAATATTAAGTTTTTGAAATTTTACGAAATTTTAAATTTAACGATTTCTTGCTTCTAGGGCCGTGCCATGAACACAAACAATTTCTTGACAAAATATTTGGTAAATTTTTTTTATATCGAAATAGCTTAATTTCTTATTATTAAACACTCATTTTGAGCTCATATGGGGAATTTAAATTACCCCGGTTGAAGGCGGGTTTGCCAGTTAGAGGGTTAAAAACAACATTCCTGCATTATATCGTCCTTTTTAATTTAAAACAGTTTTAAATCGAATGGTTTGTCGCAATTTTATTCAAAATCATTCACAAAGTGCAATTTTATTTGAACTTTTCTCACTTTCAAAAGAAAGTCTCACCATTAGTAAAAAGTGCAATAATGTTTTTTGCAAAATTATTTAAAATCATAATTAATATTTTTTTTTTTTAAATTTACATATTAAATTTATACCAAATCGACCCTAATTGTATTTAATTTTAAATATTAAAATAATATAAAGTAAAATAATACCTAAAAATACGGATTTAATTGTATATAATTATAAGAAATAAAATCCCATTTGATCTACGTAGATACAATTGTGTTCACCGATTTTCGGATCAAATTGTATCTGATTAGTTATTTAACCTTAGCTTATTTGATTAGACAAAAAAAAATCTGCTAATTTTAGTAATTTTTTCTGCAATTTTAACTAACTTTTAGTAGCTTTTTGTGTTATTTTTACAGGTTTATTTCTATATAGTCCATGTTTTAGGTCAAAAAATCAAATCCCGGTTAAAATCAACATTTGTGCATCCATTTATGAACATGTATGAACTCATTTATGCTCATATATGAAGTGGTTCGAGGTCACACATGTCCATATACAACCCTATTGGATTCATATATGTTCATAAGAGTTTATTTTATAAATATTACTTAAATTTTCGATAATGTACACATATGACCATGCTTTGAAAATGTATGGACATGTATGATTATTATGGATGTCATTTATTCTGGGCTTTATTTTGTTCGACTAAGCGATCAAACAATTTTTGATCGAACGATCACACCATTAATTTTTAGAAATTATTCGATTAATCGAACGAATAATCTTATCTCAAATGTTAAGAATTATCTCAAAATGTTAAGAATTTTGGAATCAATTTGAATACTACAACAATAGCAATTCTCAAGTGCTTTGTAGACAACATTTTAGACTACAGTAGCGCCAAAAAATTTCTCAATCACGCTATTTGGCATTATCTCGTGATGAGCAAATTACAGTTTTCAAAATTGTTGAAAAGTTATCTTAAATACATATCTTCAATAGTTTTTGTATATCGAGCTGTTAAGATCTTATTTTAGTCTCCGCTGAAATTACATAAATCGAATTCACAATTTAAGTGCTAACGTGCTATCATTGTAATATAACATAATTTTTGATAGTTTTGTATAGTTTAAACTTCAAAAATCATGCTATATTTCAACGACTATACATTATCTGTAAATTCCTTCATATTGCTTGCTTGAAAGTTGAATCATATATATTTACCCATTATTGAAGAGGCCATATTCTTGGAAAACGATTAATAAAAGTTATAAAAATTCAGTTGTTTCTTCAATAGAGTTTTAATTTATTTTGTCCATTATCATTTTTTTAAATTTTATCAAAATTGGTATATTTTGGAAAAAGTTTTATTGAAAGAAGTATTTATTTTTTTAATTATTCGTGTTGTTCGATTAATCGTCAAAATTTATTCGAATTATTCGCTATTCAAAAATGAAGATTTTTAAATTGTTCGTTCAAATTTTATTTTTGTTCGTTCGATTAATCGAATAATATTTATTCGAATGACTACCCTAATGATTATATATGCAAATATTACCTCAAGTTTCGTTAATGCATACGCATGATCACTGATGATAAGAATGTTTTATGAACACATATGAGTCATGTATGGATGAATGTGGACATGTATGAAGCCATATATGTCGACAGGGTTACCAACAATTTTGCGTAATATTCATCGTAAAATCAGAATTTCTTTTTATTAACTTTGCTATGTTATTTAAATCTTTTCTACAAAATTATCGTCTGTATTTGCTTTAGAACTAAAAATATTATCTGCGATGTTTCTTTGCTTCATAATGTAAATTACAAAGCAAAGTGATGTTTTACTCTTTTTGATAAATTAGAAATAATTATTATAATGAAATTTTTCTTGTCTTTAATCCATTATTTTTTTCTTCTTCGCCTTTATTCTGTTTTTTATACTCATTTTACTTTCAATATTTATTTTGCAATAGCTGACTGTCTTAAAGACCTAAAAATTTTCGTGCAGATGCTGTTATTATGGGCAACGCGGCAACATTGTCATGTCAGTACGACCTGGAACAGGTAAGTGAAAGACAAGCCATGAAAAAAGAAGAGTCCTGACATTAAAAAGAACATAATTCCTTGCAATGAACTTCATTAAATATTTTGCAAGCAAACACACTAACACACACTAATATTTATTCAAAAAGTTGGCCAACAGCCCAGACTAATGGCTACAACTACCTTCTCATCATTTAATGCAATGTTCATAATAATACTGCAACCAAAGGGAAGCTGTAATCAGTTGGCTCGGCGTTTACGGTGTGCAAAATATCGTTACAAAAAAATAAAAAAATAAATCCTAATTAAATTAATTGCAAGTGAAATTGTTTCTAAAACTGATGTTGTTCATCTTCATTTTTCTTTAGTTTTTTTTATTAAATGTGCTCTGTATATATATATATATATTTTTTTTTTAATTTTATTGGTATCTATTCATTTTAGGCTGCCTTGTACTCAGTGCGTTGGTATTTTGGTACTGAAGAATTCTATCGTTACGTGCCAAAGGAGTCACCGCCTACTCTAGTATTTCCCGTGTCTGGAATTAATGTTGATGTAAGTTATAAGCTTGTGTACTTATGTTTATGCTACATCTCCATTTTTCACATACATGTTTTGGCCAAAAAAGTGTGGACATTTAGATTTTCCTCACATTTCCAATATCTTTTGTTGCAGTCTCTGAGTTATTATATTTCCTAATAAATGCACAACGATTTTTTAGATTTTTATTTATATTGAAAAGGTTAAACATTGGATTTTTAAATTCAAAATATTTTTTATTTAAATGCCTTGCTAACAATTTCGCAAAATTTACTAAATTGAAACATTGAAATGTGTTTTGTAACGTTTAAAATCGCTAATAAATAATTCATTCAAATATTTGAAAATGAATAAAAAATATTGAAAAATTTGGGCAAATTTGACACATTTAAATGCAAAATTCAAACACTTGAGTGCACAATATTTGAATGAAACTGTGATCAGAAACAATTAAAAATGTGACTTTTAAAGAGATTCCCATTTTTTTTCTCTTCTCCTGTAAAGTTATGAAAATGGATTATATACCCTTATTCAAGCAAGGCGTTTATTTATTTTTTATTTTTCAAAAGGTTATTTTTCAAATTGTTTAAAGATTCTCTTTAAGACAGTTTGAATAACAAAAATTTTATTGTTATTTTGTAGGTTTTTCAATTGAAAAAAATTTCAGAAATCCAAGATTTTTAATTTTTTTTTATATAATTTTTTTCAAAATAATAAATAAACGCCCGATTGACAAAGTTAATTTTTTACAATTTTAAAATTAAAACTTGGAGTATATAGAAATGTCCATTAAACATGATGTAACAGCCTGTACTTTTTGTGCCACTAAAAAATTCCACCCATTATTTAAGTTGCCGTTGTTGATGTCATTTTGTTTTTGCTACTGTTGCTGTAGCTGAAATTGAACAATATTTTGTAACACTGAATATATTTTTTATGTTTTTATTTAACTCATTTTGGACCACCTGCTCGGTTTTCAACCCATTTTTTTTAACCGCATAAATTTTGTACAAAATAAATCTTATAAATTGATCTAAAAACCAAAAAATACTTAACCATCGTTTTATCGAAAGCTACCAAATATTTTCTCTTCTTCTAAAATTTACACTTAAATTACAAAAAAATATCAAAAAATTACAAATGTTCTATATTTAGCGGATCTTTGACGTTTCTGTAATGAGTTAATACCAAAAACAGGGTTTGTGTAGAAACACGTATAAATCATGAACACGCGCAAACACTCCGAATATTGCACTGGTATAATATTTGCAAGTGTGTTTGTGTATGTGTAGTGTTTTGAATGTGTATAGGAATTTTCATAAGCTAAACGTGTTGGTATGTAAAGTTTTAGAGGCCTTAATATTTAAGCATATCAGATAATATTATGTCAGTGTAGAACAACGAAAATATTTCAAATAGTTTATAGTAATGAATGCATAACAACCCAGATTGAAATTGCCAATCGTATAAAAAAAAATAGTGCTGGCAAACCACTTCTATTTTTGTAAACCCATCGTGTTAAAAATTAGCAAAGGCTACAACCAATATTGTACTAGGGAAACACTATATTGTTTGCAAACCATGTGTTGTCACAACCCCCGATTCGGTTACAACAACCGAATTCAGTTGTCTCAACCGAATTCGGTTGTGACAACCCGCAATTCGGTTACAACAACCCAATTCATTTGTGGTGAAAACCGAATTTACGAGGTTGCAGCACAGAACCAATTTGGTTGAATGAAATTCAGTTGTCACAACCCACAAATTCGGCTACAACCTCCGAATTTAGTGGTGACAATCGAGTTAACGAGGTTGCAGCAACCAAATCAATTGGATTGGATGTAATTTGATGTAGAAGACAAAGACCGAACTGTATTGCAGCTTTTTAAATGTGTTTTAACTATTATGTATATTTCTCAAAATTAATTTCGTTAAGCTATTTTAAAAGCACGAATTTTTTAGAATTACCAACCAATGGTGCCAAGTTTGCTCACACAAACGGTTGGCTATTTTTATCAATCGGGTAACAGGACAATACTGTCAAGATAATTAATTCCACGTTCTGCAAACGCATAACCAAACGTCGAAGACGATTTGCCAACGCTGTGCCGATGAATATGTCTTCTGCCTGGGAATATGTCTTCAAACACACACACACACAGCTCAACATCACCATGTTTCGTTTTTTTGTTTAATAAAATGAATTCTAATCTTACGCTGGAAATATAAAATATGTATTTTGAAATTGATTTTTTTCAAAACCTCTTTCGGAATCAAATGAATTAAATGTGAAAGTACTTTCGACCGCGTAAGTCCACATTTATGAGAACCAACAAATTGAATGAAACAAAATTTAAATCAAATTCAGTCATTGAAGAGATATGGTAGTTTAAAGTTTTCTACTTTGCATTTCAAATGAAAAGTAATTTGTGATGTGCATTTCGGAAATATAAAATTTAAAATTATTATAAATTATGAAAAATAGTAAACTTTGATCTTTTAAAAATCTTAAAATTGTCATGTTAACCGAACTTTTATTTATATTTGATTAATAACAATAAATTAACTGACTTTCTGACTAGACTCGAAAGATAAAGAAATCGTTGTATTTCTTTAATTAGTCCTACACTCAGGAAACTTCTTCTGTAAAAACTTGTAGTTATTTGAGTTGTAATACAGTATCTTTATTTTTAAGTGGAAAAAACAGTCATTTGTAGAAAAAATTTAATTTTTGAATCAAACCACTTCAAATAACTGTATTATGATTTTACATTCATTTTATACAGTAGATTTTTTATTTAAAAAATAAAACAAATAAATGGTTGCTTATTTTGTACTACATATATGTGGTTGATTTTTACTACAATTGTGGTTAAGTTTAAACCATTTGTTTTTAACTACATTTTCAGTGGTCTTTAATATATAATAATATTATTCTAAATGTACGATGTAAGGATCTTGAAACCCCCATAAATACTTACTTTTTGTGGTGTATTTTTCTTGTCAATTGGTGAATTCAAACCAAGTGATGAGGGAGAAATTGTTTAAATATAGTGCGCGGAAGGGAGAAAGTGTTTAGGTTAACATTTGAAAAAGAAATCCTAAAAATATTTATATTGACTTGAAACCGTTGATAGTAAACACAAAGTACGATTGAAGCTTAAGCTTTCACAAAACGCTCTAATTTTAGTCTAAAAGACATCGTCTTAAGTTTAAAACTTGTAAATTTATTTTTATGAAATTTGCCAGAAATATTATGGGGTAGAAGGGGTAGCATTCGCCACTTTTTTTCAAACCGCTTTTGTTACTCAACCAATAATTTTATTGGAAAGAATATTTTTTTATCTAATATTTTACACATCTTAGCTTTAATATTTAAATTTAAAACATGCATTATCTCTATTCCTTATATTTCTTTTTTTAAGATACCCAAAGTAACAAAAATCGGTTAAACAGCTCCACCTATGGGGTAAATTCGCCAAGGTGATATTGCACATTTGTCAAGCATTAATATAACGGTTCTTATGCAAAACTTATATTAAATAATAATAAAGATTGTTATCAATAGCTGTAATTTCAGCAAATAAATTTCAAAAAAGTTTATTTCTTCGAATTTGTTGACGTGTGCAACACATATAACGAATTAATATTTTGTACACTTATTTTAAAGTGTTACCGATTTTTGCTGACGAAACTACCCCAACTGGTGGTCAGGCGTATATGCCTAATGATTTGCCGCATACATAAATTTATATTTTTTTACACTTTTTCGAAAAAAAAATCTGAAAAATTCGTGTTTATATTATAAATTAATATCACCGCGACATCTTAAAGGCTATTGTGTTTTAAGACACGAAATGAAAAATTGATCCCAAATATACTAACTCCATATTATTTCTTTTTGCAATCCAAAAAACATGAAACATCGACCAAAAGTGAAGTACAAATTTGGTAACATGATAGGCGATCAAAAACTGCAAAAATTATGGAAACGAACATTTCAATAACTCTTTCAAATACAACGAAAATCGGCGGTGGTATATGTGCCCTAGTGGCGAATCCTCAACCTTTTTCCGTACTTGGTAGAATGTATTTAGTAGCAAAGCCTTTAAGTTTAATCAATGTATAAAAAGATGTTATGGTGGGTTTTCGTTTAATTTAGCACTCTTCGAAAAACTAAAATCGACAACTCTTCTGAAGTAAACACACAAAGTTTTAGGGTTAAAATAAATCTTCAAACGTCTTCATTGCCTACATTTTACAAAACCACAAATATGTATTTTAATTAATTGTGTTGATACAAACACGCATCAGTTTCCACAAAAACCAATTAATAATTATAAAATACTCTTATAACATTCATAAGTTTATACACTCCACTTTTATTTTCTTGGGCTTGTAACTGACGCATATTAGCAAATTAGAGAAACTAAAAGAGGCTTAAATGTTCGACAATAATAAGATTATTATATAATTGCTTAGATACCTGTATACACTGAGAGAATAGTCTTCATGACATTAATGAATTTGTTCATGAGAACAATGAATGAAAGTCTTCATTATTTAAATGTTAGATTTTATAAAATTTTATAAAAAATATTATTCCGTTTATAAAAAGCTTAATAACAAAGTAAATAAGTAGCATATGTGCGCCCCGCCCCGGTAGGCTAGTTGGTAGCGTGCTGGCTTATCAGTGCGGGGGTCGTGGGTTCGATTCTCACCAGAGGCACCGGTCTGTTTTCGCTACAACGCTCCAAAAGCCATATTTGCTAGTGCTCGATTAGGGTAATAGAATGTAATTTGTAATTATATGATTATTAAAAAAAAAATATATATATATTATGTATTATATGTATATATGTATATATAATATGTATATATGTATATGTATTTTTTAGATGTATGAAGATTTTCATTGATTTAAAGAATTTTTTGTTTATTTTGTGATACAAAGATTATTAGTTTACAAAAATTTTTAATTTTTTTTCTGTCCAATAAAATTCTCTCTGTGTAGATAATAAGAAATAAAAATGTGAACAATGGTAAATGTCCAATAGTATTATTGTTCAATAGTATTCTTGTCCAATAGTATTCTTGTTTTTTTTATCTTTCATTCAAGTATTTGCGGAAATATTAAGTAACTATTAAGTAGATGAAAATATTAAAAAATTATAAATTTTAGTGAAGGCGAAAATACTTTAGAGATAAGTTTTTAAGAGCAAGATAACAAATATTTCTAAAAATGTGGTTATTTATTGTTGAAATGTAAAGACAGCCCTTGAATTCTTATTTAAAGTACATATTTGTTTCACGAAACTTTAGATTACACCTACTATTTAGCGGTTTTTCTTAGTTTTCTAATTTTTTTTTTCTAATTTTTACTATTAAAAAATGTGCATGCAGTAAAACAGCCAATTAGAAAAAGCTGTTTTAGCAAGAAAACAATTATTTCAATATATATGGAAAAAGCGCGATTTGTGAAAAATTTAATATGGCAGCATAGCTTTCCGAAATGAACCCAACGTCCAACTTTTAGTATAGCATGCTTAAAAGGCATATGTGCAAAAAATCATATAAAGAAAAAGTTTATCTGACAAATATCCCACCTTAGGCACAAATATGTGCCAAAACTGAGATAACTTTTGCAAATATAAATATTTTTAGGTGAAAATTTAAAATAATTCTTTTGAAATGTATTTACATACCACACTAAAAGCTGGTGCCATGTGTATAATGCAATTCAAGATATAATTACCGAGGTAGAAATTGTCAACCGTAGAAAAAAAAAAGTACTGGCAAGCCACTGGTATTTTTGTAAAACCCACCGTGTTAAAAATTACCAAAGGCACACCTAATAGTGTACTAGAAAAAACAATATTTTGTTTGCAAATCATGTGTTTTGCCAGTGTCATCCGCAAAATTTGTTGCCAATATTGTTTTTACTAAAGTTACAACCAATTAAAAGCATTTTTTTTTTAATATTTTATATTTTACACATTTATGCTGCATAAGACTAGGGCCGATCTATATTACTACTTTTTAAATGTGTTTTACTATACACATTTCCCAAAGTTAATTTAATTCAAGCTATTTTAAAAGCTCAAAATAATTTTAATTACCAATGTTATACCAACGGTGGAAAGTTCGCTGAAACCAACGGTTAGCAACTTTTATCAACCGGGTAACAGGACAATACTGTCAAGATCGTTAATCACAACGCATAACCGACCGTCGACTACGCTTTGCCAACACTGCGCCGATTGTAGTTTTCGAAATGTTGTAATATATAATTATGTAAGATTCCATACATGACATAAGATTAACAATTTAGTTTGAGATATGATTATATGTGGTTAGATCTCAATAGATCTAAATATAATTGGATATATAGTAACCCCAATTTTGAGATTAAATTGGAAATAATGATATATCGATCTTTATAAAATGGCTTGAATAATTAATGACCCGAAATGTCAGATATTATATGGTTATTAATTTTTAGTCTGGTACCCTTACTCAAATGCTTTTAAAACAACACATATTAAAAACAAATTTTTGTTGCATACCTTAAGACTTTAAAAAGCTAGTGATTTTTTATTCCATTTCATATCTTAATTATTACTCACTAGCAGGCTCCCCAGCCGACGCCATAAGATTGCAGTGTGGCCCCGTTTATATAATATTGTGAAAATTCTTAAACCATAAAAATTATTTTAAGCGGAATTTGGTGAAAAATAAAAATTGGTTTGAGAAACATCCAGCCTGGACTCTATAAATTGTAAAATTTAAGGAACATCTGATGCAAAGTAACAATTTAGAAATCCGTAGTGGACCATGCATTTATAAATTTAAAAATACTTGGCCTTTAAATGGTGATAAGTATTTGGTGACCCCGCCCAAGGTGTAAAATTATGAGTGTCAAATTTGAACGAAATCCGTATGAAAATCCAAATTTTGTTTAGCAAATGTCTAATGTGGGCTATTAAAATTTCGCATGTTTTAGAAAAAATGCCTGTGGTAAAGGAACCTTGTACACAAAGTTTTAGCGAAATCCGTTGAAAAATGAAAATATGTTTAACAAACACATAAAGTGTATATAAAATTTTATGAGTACCATTTTTGTGATAAAAAAAATATATGGCGATCTTTCCTGGGATGTGACAATCATGGGAAGTAATTTCAAGTGAAATCCGTTAAAAAAATTTAGAGACCATCCGATCCAATTGTGCGAGTTTTGAGCAAGGTTAAGTGAGAAAAAAATATTTTATCTAAAGTGAAATATGCATTAAAAATTTAAAAACAGTGGGCGTAAAATCGGCGTGGTCGATAAAAAGTGTGCGGCGGTCTTGCCTGGGGGTTGACGATCACGAGTGCCAGTTTTAAGCAAGTTTCAGTGAGAAAAAAATATTTTATCTGAAGTAAAATAATGCATTAAAAATGTTAAAAGGTGGGCGTAAAAGTAGGGGTGGTCAATGAGAAGTATATGATGATGTGGTCTGAGGTATATGGAACATGTGTACCAAGTTTGAACAAAATCCATTCGAAAATAAAAATGTAATTATTAAATAACCAATTCATTTTTATATAAAAGTAGCCCTTTGATATAAATAGTAGCCGTAAAAGTGGGCGTGGTCGGTAAAAAACTATATGGCGACCTTCCTTGGAGTAATAGGATAAAGTGTGCCAAAATCCGTTTAAAAATAAAAATTTATATAGCGAACAAACAGATAGAAAATTTATTTTATATAAAGGGTGTTTTTTATACAGGTATATAAGTTTCACTTGGCAACACTTTTGTAACTGGCGGCCATTTTGTCAGCTGTCAAGTGATTTATGTTTAGTTTTGCTTGGAATTTCAACATGAATAGACTGACGCCTGGGCAACGCTTCCAAATTGTGCAAATTTATTTTGAAAGTCATGGTTCTGTTCGAAATACGTATCGCATACGAATTTTGGGAATTTTGTTTAGCGATGGAGCTCACTTTTGTTTAAACGGATACGTCTATAAACAAAACTGCCATATTTGGAGTGATGATAATCCTCAAGAGTATGTTGAGGAACCGTTACATCCAGAAAAACTGATTGTTTGGTGTGCTTTATGGGCTGGTGGAATCATTGGTCCGTACTTCTTTAAACACGATGCTGGTCAGAACGTTACAGTCAATGGTGACCGCTATATACCCTTGATTACTGACTATTTCGTTCATCAATTGAACAACCATGACGGCGCAATATATCACAGAGCTCGTGCCACAATTGATTTATTGAAGGAAACGTTTGGTAACGTCGGGCACGTGAATTGGCCTGGACTATTTTCTGTGGGGATATGTGAACTCGCTAGCCGATAGCACGAAAAGATTGACCACTTGGAAGACAATATTCTCCGCGTTATTGCCAATATAAGACCACAAATGTTGAAAAAAGTCATCGAAAATTGGACATCCAGATTAGACAACGTCCGATCCAGCCGTGTCGGTCATATGCCAGAAGTCATATTTAAATTGTAATACCATAAGATTGTCTTTCGAATAAAGTAAATTTCATGTTAATTTATAAAAGTCATCTTTGTTTTATTCCATTTCAAAGTTATATACCTCTATAAAAAACCCCCTTTATATGTATAGACAGTATAACCTTATCGCTATTTAGTGACCTTAAGATGAAATTTGTTCAGAGATTTTTGCTAATTTAAACTTTTAATTTGTAGTCATATTGATTGGGACTTGATGAGGTAGAAAATTCCTACGTCTAGAATTTTGAAGCCCTAATGACCAAAATTATATATTGTTTAAACCCGCATGTTTTGTAATTATTCAACTAAAGTGAAAATTTTTCGAAATTGCAAAATATTGAACTGCTTGGTAATTTGAAATTGACAATAAAAAACAATTTAAACTAGAATTAAAAGAGATTTCTGCACTTTCTCAATAAAATTGGTAATTAAAGCGTAACATTTAATTTACCTCCAACTGTTCCCTTTTATATTAAATTACTTTAAAATAGTTGTATATAAATTTAAGAATATCACGTTCGTTTTAGCCAAATTATACTTGTTTTTCTTTCAAAAATTTTTGATTTTGTTGGTGAATTATTTTGTAACTCATATGCTGCAATCAACATTGCTTAACCGCAATTTGGCCAAATGCATGTGATTGGTTTGTTTGCTTGAGCCTGCCAAATACACTAGCCGCACCTGATTTCATGCCAAAGAACGTCATTGAAATGGCAAATATTAACAAAAGCACATACAGTTTGTTATACAACATATAGATTGTCTACACAGACACAGGCACACACACTTATACTGCAATATGCATAATGTATGCATGATTGAACGGATGTTCGGTGAATATATGTATATCATTAACTCCATGAGAAATCGCTACAAATCTGGGGTGTTCGGATTTTCTTAAAATTTTAACAGAATGACTCAATGGAGCCATAAAGACAATATCGCTTTTAAATTTTTGAGAATTTAAAAATTCTCGATTTTATTCACGTTTTTTATTTTCCAAACATTAAAATAAATTTAAAAAAGTTGTGAACTTCGAACAGGCAAGTGGTTAGGTAGATGGACTACTTCAAAAATGAAACAGTTTGAGAAAGCTACAGTTGCCTAATTTTACGGTCTGCAATCTAGAAATGCAATTTCTGAAAATGCAATTTCTGAATGCATTGTGCATTTAGAATTGCACTTTCGATTTTAAAAAAGTTTACATTTTTGCTAAATTGGCAAAATATAGAATTAATAAAGTCATAAAATTAAGTTTCGATTTTTTTGTTACAAGAAAGTAAACTATTTTTTATGATTTTTTTAAAAAGTTTACTAATTTTTCATATAGAAACTAAACATTTTATGTTTTTAATAGTTTTTATTTATCTTATTACAAAATATGAAATACTTTAAGACTTTAGGCACTTTGAAAAGCTATATCTCTGACCGATACTATCACATTTGAATAATTTAAAAAGCAATTGAAATGTGTTATTGTCTTCTTTAATATTTACTATTCAAAAATCATGCATGCTTATAAATGCACATGCAATTACTTTTAATGCAAATGCGATTTTTTTAATTATTCTTTAATTTGTTAATTCTTTAAAGTTTATCAAAATAGATATTTCAAAGAACTAAATAAGATTTTGATGCGTTTGGGAAAGCAAGTTAACTATTTTGGACGATTTAAAAAAAAGCTTTTTATTTTTTATACTCCACAAAAGCTTTGTCTAGCAATATCAAACAGACGTATTCCAGAAAAAACTCGTAATTATTATCAGAGACTATATGTTCTTGTCCAAAAGAAATCGAGTTTACTTTTTATAAAAATTAAGTATTTTCCAAAAATGTAGAGGCTTTTAAAATCGCACGGGAAAAAGTGCAAAATGTACTCAAAAATTGCAATAGCAGTAAAAATGAATTTTAAGAAATAACCAATTATTCTTTCATTACAGGTCGTAAAAGTAGACAACTGCAGCTTTCAGATACTTTTAGACTTTTGAAATAGTCCATATAGTTTGTTTATTATATATGCTTCGTGAAGTCCACAACTTATAGCATTTTTTTTTAAGTTATTGAAAAATGAAAAACGTGATATTGTCTATATTGTTCTAGAGAGTAAACCCTGTTCAAAATATAACAAATCGTATGATATCAGGACAAAAATACCAATTTTTTTAATGATATTCCTGGAATTACTGATATATATAATTAAGTTACGTACGTACATAAATATGTATTTAGAAAATATTTATTGTTCATAATTTCTATAAAAACCTGTAGGCCACTGACATGACTGTAGATGAAAATCTGTTAAATACGGTTAAAATTAACAAAAAAAAAAATATTCACCAACTTTCAATCCATAAAAAATACTGGATTAGGTACTTATTTTTACTTTTTTCTTTTTTAAATCATTATTATCTTTGCCTAACTAACTACGTGCATACAAACAAATTTAAATAATTTAAATTTTTTGTGTGACAAAGTAGTGTTGCACAACGTTGGCGTCATGAATTATAAGTACACAATGTTAGAAGTTTGGACTCAAATGTATGACTGTGACTAACATAATACACCTCCGTTTGTACAATTTGATTGTAGTAGTTATGTACCCGTGGTGATGATAGTTTTTTATTATCATATATTCATTTTAAACTACAGCGAATACAACTACAAGCATATGTGGTAGAGTTGGCCGAAATTTACAAATTTTCAAAACATAAATGAAATAATAAACTTTTAAATCAGAAGATATTAGATCTTCTCTTTGTGTGGATCCTTGGGCAACTTGGCTATATGGATGAAGACAAACAACTTAATAGGAAGGTATGCGGTGTTGTTTATTCACATTTTTATGAAACTTGGATATGTTATGGAGGAGACAAATTAATGAACACTTATTTTTTTTTTT
>CM037851.1:326583373-326853399 GCA_021234595.1 Delia radicum
AAAATATACAATCTTTAAAACGTTTTTAAAAGCATTTTTCATGATGGTACAAGCGTTTCAGAACATACCAAATTACAAATTTAAAGCGTTTTGAGAATGTGCAAAATGATAACCCAAATTTACGGTCTGAGGATGGTATTTATAACGTTCTCAAAACATTGCAAAACAAAATTTTTGAAATGCTTTTTCAATCGTTAAATAAGTATTTGCAAAACTTTTGGCTTACAGTTATTAAGCGTTATGAAAACGACCCAATGATAACCGCTTTGAGGGTTGTAATTTTGAACATTGTCAAACGCTCGAAAGACAAATTATAAAAGATCTTTATGAATTGTTTCATAAATACCACAAATAATGAAAACATGTAAAATATGATTAAAATAATATAAATAAAGTAACAAAACATTGTAATTTAAATAGTTTTAACTAGCGTTTTATTAAGTTTTGAAAAAGTCCTCTAAAATATTGCTTTATCTGTCCTCAAAATATAGTGCTTTATAAAAGATATACAAGGGACTATACACTTTATAGAGTCGCTACATTATGGGCTGGCCATATTGAGGTGATTATATTGAACTCGGTTCATGAAGAGAAAAGCATATAAAAAAATTGCATAAGAAACCGAGTTCGCATATAGATAGACCCCTTATGGACGTGTTGTTTTTTAATCAGTAAAATATTTTGTAAAAAAAAAGTATTTCTAAAGTACTATTGGCAAATGTTAGAAAAACCGCTTTAACGCAATGGTTTTTACATTGGTTTTAATTTATAAACCGTTGTAAATTTTGTACGATAAGAACTTACTAAAGTACTTTTACAAACGTTGGAAAAACGCTTTGAACCAATGTTTTTACAGTGTTTTATTTCACAAATATTTGTAAGTTTTGTATAAAAAGTATTCCTAAAATACTTTGTCCGAAACGTTGTAATAGCAAATCCAAATAATGTTTTTTTAAATGCTTTTTTTTTCGTATTATTTGCAATTATCGCTTTGGAAACGCTTTTATTTAGTACCATCAAAAACAAACGTTTTGAAAACTCTTCGTTTTTTTGTACCATCCCAAATTTCTACCTGGGTATTAACATGTAAGCATTTTAAATGAATTTGAGTGTTTTCTCTGTAAGTCGTTCAGTCTGTTCTGTTTGTGAACATCGCATAAAAAAATGCTTTACATTTTAATGATAATTTTTAATATTTTAATGGATTTCACATGCACACACATGTGCAAACGCATACAAAAATATATAGAATGAATCATATTTTTTTTTTTTTTTACTTTTCCACATAAAATTATGAAAAATGCGAGTTTTGTGTTTCAATTCTAACAAAACAATTTTGTAAATTTATACACAAGTTGAAAGTAGAATTAAGCTTTGTTCAGCAAAATACATAAATACAGAAAATGGAAAAAAAAATCACAACTGTTTATTTTCAGTTTTGCAACCACAGAAATTGCTCTGCCACACCCAAAAATGTTCTTTTTTTTATACTGAAAAAAAAAACATAAAAGAACAAAATTCTCATGTGTCAAACATAAACTTGTAAAATTTCTTTACATATGAACATTTATATTTTTTTCTCATTCTTCATAGCGGTGGACCAATTAGTATTGGATAATATTATAATATGAAAATATTCACGTTACATTACAATTTGAAAACTAAAATTGATAGCTTTTAAATTGAAAACTAAATAATCAGCTGATCCAAAAAATGATATAAAGGGTGGTTAAATTTCAAGGGCCGATGTTGATTTTGAATAAAACACAAAACTATTTAGGAAATTATTGTAATTTTTATTTTATTATGATATATTGGTATTACTCAATTATGTATGGAACAAAATATCGGCCAAATGGGCGCCGCGACCACGGCGGCACACCTCCATCCGATGGTCCAAATTTTCGATGACGCTGAGGCATAATGGAGGTTCTATGCCGTTAATGTGCCGAGTTATCTCATCCTTTAGCTCTTGAATTGTTGCTGGCTTATCGACGTACACCTTTTCTTTCAAATAACCCCACAGAAAAAAGTCAACGGTGCCAAATCACATGATCTTGGCGGCCCAATTGACATCGCCATTACGTGATATAAACACGGCCATTGAATTTGTTTGCGCAAAAGAGCCATTGTTCGTTAGCTGTGTGGCAAGTGGCACCGTCCTACTGAAACCACATATCGTCCACATCCATATCTTCCAATTCGGGCCATAAAAAGTTCGTTATCATCTCACGATAGCGACACACCATTCACAGTAAACTGCCTGACCGGCCTCATTTTGGAAAAATACGGCCCCGATGATGCCGCCAGCCCATAAACCGCACCAAACAGTCACTCTTTGTGGGTGCATTGGTTTTCGACAATCACTCTTGGATTCTCATTCGCCCAAATGCGGCAATTCTGTTTATTGACGAATCCACTGAGGTGAAAATGTGCCTCATCACTGAAGATGATTTTCTTCGAAAATTGATCATCCACTGTTGCCATTTCTTGCCACCATTCTGCCCATTCACGACGTTTGGAATGGTCAAGAGGCTTTAGTTCTTGAGCCAATTGCACCTTGTAAGCGTGTAAATGCAAGTCTTTATGCATAATGTTCATCAACGACGAGCGTGAGAGGTGCAATTGTTGGGCACGACGACGAGTTGAGGTGGACGGCTCTTCAGCCACACTATCCGCGAACAGCAGCAATATTTTCTGCAGTACGAGCTGTACGAGCATGCACTGGTGTTCTCACATCTTCTACAGACCCGGTTTGCTCGAATTTTTCCACGATTTTTGGGATTGTACGCACATTTGGACGATCAAATTGACCAAAAAAATCACGAAGTGCACGATATGCATTTTGATTTGAAACGCCCATTTTCATAATAAGTCTGGATAACTTTAACACGTTGTTGGATTGTGTATCTCTCCATGGTTCAAATTGAGTAAGTCTGAAAATAGAGAAATGTCAAATAAAATTCGGAAAAAAACTTGGCGTTTACGTGTGGTTCACATTCAACATCGGCCCTTACAATTTAACCACCCTTTACAATACATAACCTTATTTCATAAGATTCCATAGTACCCTCATTTGATATAATTTGTTCCGAAAAATGGGTCTATCTAACATGATACACTTTGATATAACTTCATAAAATTGTTTAGAAATCAGCGCTACTATTTTGTTTCACATTCCAAATAATAATAAAAAAAATAAATATAAATCAATTAATTGGAAAATTAGACTTGATTTCATTTTGTTTTCCAATTATTTCTTAACCAACTGAACCGATCGCTTAAGTATCTTTAGAAGATCAACTCATCTCTGTCTTAGCTTTCGGTGAAGGCAACATAGAAAGCTGTTATTGTATGTGGTAGTATTTGTTTTAATTATTTATTCATCAAGTGTTTTAAAATTATAAGGCAATTTTAGGATAATTTTATTTATTTACATGATATTAAACTTTTATAAATATAAGACTATAAAACATATTAGCACTGGCTGCCAGGACCATCAGCTATGGGATAATTTTAAAAATTTGCTGTTAATGATAAACATTTTGGTTAAAAATAAATCTGTATTAAAGAGCATTTTTGTTTCTTTCATTTGACTCTAGTTTCGGTTCAGTTTTGTATCAAAAATATTTTTTTCGGCGTTTTGAGTATAATTCTGTATTTATAGAAAATTTTTCATAAATTCAACCAAAAAGTCGAGACTTAATTTTTTCTTAACAATCCTATTCATTAGATTGAAGACAAAAAATTCTGATAGAAAAAAAGTAAATACCACAAGATAAATATCGCATATTAAGGTTTTTTTAAACAAATCCGGCTCGGTACTTTGGGTTATAAAGATTTTACCTTGAAACAGCGTTTTTGGCTTTTAATTGATTGTTTTAAGATTTTCCGACTTTTTTTTACTTATAAAATATTAATTCTTCTACGAACTTTGAACTTTTTTTAAAAAGTGCATTTGCTTTTTTACAATTTTTTGATAGATTTAAATACGTTGCATATTGAGTAAAATTCTATACAAGGTGGAAATTCACAAAATCTTCAATGTATTTAAATCTAAATAAAAATTTTTTTTTGTTTTAGTTATATATGATGAGATAAAAATTAGCAACTTATATAATAATATAAGATATTATGAAAAATTAGTAGGAAATGTAACTATATATCGTTACATATGGCAAGACATATACCTTTATGTCAAGCGGTTTACGACTATATATAAACTTTTTTCGTCGGGCACTTAATTTTTGTAATTTGTTGGTTCTTTAAAACACATATGTTACTTTACAAGCTAATTTTCTGACTAAATAAAATATAGCGCAGCAATTCCAAACAATTTGCTCTCCAAATTGAACAACTTTTGAATCTTCCCAAAAAAATGGCCGAAGTTGGCGTTTTGAAATATTGACAATTTTGCGCTCATTTTTATAATATAATTTATAATTATTTAACCGAATTTGCAAATGCTACAAATTTTACTATCTGCACTAATTATATTATGTAGGTAAAGACGACAGCAATTGTAGTCAAAAACAAATAAATTTCACTTGAACTAAGGACGACTAACATTTCATTAAATTCAACTAACATTAGTTTTTACTGTTTAAAAAAAAATACTAGCAATTGTAGTATTAAAAATGAACCATATATGTTAGTAAAAAATAAACAAACATTTACTTTTTTTATTTTTTTAACATAAACAAATTAATGTAAAATCATAAAACGGTAATTTGATGTGGTTTGTTTTATTAAATGAACTACAAAATTAGTAAAAAATTAAATTTGTTCTACAAAAGACTGACATTTATATCAAAAATAAAGAAACTGTATTACAATTCAAACAACTACATATTTTTAAAGCAGAAGTTCCCTGAGTGTATAAATATATTTTTTATGCACTGAGAGATTTATGAGAAATTTCATTTATAATAAAAATTTCATACGATTAATGTAAAAGTTTCATTAAAAATAGTTTCATAAAAATAATTGAGCTTTTTCATAAAGTTTAAGAAGTTTTTTATCCACTTTGTGAAGAAAAATTCATTAATTTAGTCGCAAGTTTTTTAAAAATCTTTTAAAAAAAAATTTTCTGTGTATAGAAAATTTGAAAAAAAAAAAAAAAAAAATTAAAACCATTTAGAACTATCATACGAGTAGTTCTATATTTCGATACAGTATCACAAATCTCAATTTATCCAATATTTTTTTTAAATTTATTGTATGTTTTTCTATTGATCAAAAAAGTTTCAACCTGTAACTCGTTTGAAGAAAGTAAATATTTGGCTCATTCAAAACTCAAGCATATAATAATAAGAACTACAGAGCGTATATATAATATATATCACTCATACATCATATTGTGCCTTATTATAGAACAAAAAAAATAATTTGTTCACCATATTTGAGTTTAACTAGAACTAATAAATATTTAACTCTAAACGTACCCGCGTTTCATCACCGTGAAACATTCTGGATCGATAGAATCATATATCAGTTAAATGAAAACTATGTAAAAATATGAAATAAAAATCATAAAAAATGCAAAAAATATGCACTTAATGGCAAAATATGCGAATATATGAATGTCACTTTGTCGGAAAATGTTTGATCAAAATCGACATTGGGCTACTGATTACAACTATTTTTAACTATGAGGCGTACACTCAAAAAAAAAAGTTTGTAAAATCAGCAAAAAATTTTGCTGAGTCAGCAAAATTTTAGTCAGGAGGGTGCTAGCAAAAAAATTGCTAATGTCAGCAAAATTAGTAGATTCAGCAAAAGTTTTGCTAACACTTAGTAGATTAGAAATAAAAAAGCCTTGGTAAAAATTAATAAATTTTTTGCTGAATTTTAGTAGACTGAAAAAAAAGCAAAAAAATTGTAAAAAAAAATTGTAATTTAGTTAATATGTTTGCTGAAAATCATAAAACATATTTTTGTAATTCTTTTAAAATAATTTACAATAATTACGAAATATAAAAATTTTCATTTCCCACATCAATCATGAATTAATTTAATATCTGAAAATATATAGAAATAAATATATATAATATAACAAAAATTTTCTTTCAACTACTTACATCAATGTTTGTCTAAATGATGCTTTCTTTTAAAGGACGCAACTGCCGAAGATAATTATTGAAAACGAAACGAAAAAATAAACAAAAACAAACGAAACGAAAAAACAACCCTTTTTTTGCAATAAGAAAAAGGAACCATACAAATTTACCTAAGATGTGTGTCTTTGTCTTTCGCTTTACTCTGTCTACGTGTTAGATTATTAATCTATAAACATTTAGTTTAGAAATACATATTAAATTTAAATATTTTCTTTTGTCTTTTATTTTATTAATAGACAATTATTTTCACAAGCCGGTGACAACGCAAAATTTAAGTTGTTTTAATCCTCAATTTTGTTTTATGTATGAAAAAGATATACAAAAGTCTTCCATGGTTGATTTTTGTATATGTCTTATTAGAGTTGTACTTTTTAGTATCATTTTTCTCTTCTCTACTACATCTTGACATGCCGCGACATCTGCTTCATTCTGCGCAATTTTTTTTAGCAAAATTAATTAGTAAAACATTAGTATATTAGTAAAGCATTAGTATAAAACAGTTAAGTGCTGAATAAGTATAACAAAAATTTTAGCTGAAAACACGATTTAGCAAAAAAAATTTGTTAAAAAATAGTATACCTGATTTACAAGACGTTTTACTAACTTTTGTACTAACTTATTTTTTGAGTGTATGTGACCATCGGTTTCACAATTTTGTTAAAAGACCAGTAGACCATTTGAGGTCTAAGACCCCAGGTCCTGGCAAAGAGCATCTGGCAGGCAAACATTGCCCTAGTGGCCCTTTTAGAGAGTTCCAATTCAGAGACCTATCCAATATAACCCCCATGTACTTAACGCTATCAGAGAAGCAGAATGTAATGACCCTAGAGGTCAACATCTCCAGAGTACAACCATAGTAATTACTATAAAAATTACCAAAGCCCAATAAACATTTAAAAACCGAAATTTCAAGGCTTGATTTAATGCATATTTATGCTCGACTGGAATTCAAGTTTCCATATTGATGGAAGATGTATTAAACAGTGTAAATCAAGTATAAATCACAGATTGAAGTAGAAAAATGTGAATTGAATTTCGCTGTATTTTTACTTGAATTCCAACAAAATTGTTTATTGGGAACGGACTGCGAAGTTGCGTTCATGTTTTTGGTTAAATTTTTGTAATTTTTATCTTTTTTTATTTCTTAAATATTCGCTTCTTTAAGAATGTTCACAGTTAACTCATACTACTCAAAATGCAAAACCCAGTAAACAGGGATGGTAAACGGCAAATTTTGATTTGCTGTCATTGATTTAAAATGCACCGCCTTGCACCAACTTTTGCTTCACTGAACCAGTAGAAGTGTGTCAAGACACTTCTTTACTGGTTCACGGACCCCAAAAATTTTTTTGTTCATATATTTAAAAAAATGCAAAAATAATAAAACAAACCAAAAATGGTTATTTTAAAAATTATAAAAAAAAAACATTAAAAAAACAAAATACAGTAAAACCCTATTAAGATTAACTGCTAGGGATAAAAAAAGTTGTTGTAAGCAAGGCTTTTGTTTACTGGAATAGAATTCCTTCACAATTTTTTTTTTGTTATGGTCCACAAAATATTAAGTATTTGTATAAACTTTTTAAATAAAGTGAAACTCCTTCATTCGGTTTTATAAATAGTTTATGAAACATCCGATTAAAAATATATATTTATTCGATTTAAAATTTGTTGAAATTCAAAGAAATTTTAGGAAAATTTGGAAGTTTTGTATTAAAAATGGAAAATTATATTAAATTTGCTTGTGGGGCTGTCAAAAACAATTAATCTTAAACGAGGGTTTGTCTTAAGCTATTCGCGTATTAACAGATGTTTAATAGTAATTGTTACCAAAATGTCAGGGATTTCAATTTCGTATAATCGAGATTACGTCTTAACCCAGTTCGCATTAAACGAAATTACATATTAGTAAGAAAAATAATTTTTGATTAAACTTACTCATATTCGTTCATTTGTTTTGGAAATAACCTCTAAACCTATTTTGGCAAATATCGCCTAAAGTAAGCAACAAAAAAAAAAAAAAAAATTACAAAATGCATTACAAAAACTCGTAGGGTTGGTTAGAGGGTTTAAACATTTAATAGAAAATCCCGGATAAAATGTCATATAGATTTAAATAAGACAAGAACTTTACAATTAAATTAATTAAAAATAAGCTTTATATTACTAAAAGTTTTATTTTTGTAGGTTGTTCATCCAAAACAAATATTTTTTACTCAAAAATTAAAAACCATGTATACACATATTCACAAAACGTTCAAACATATTTAATTTTCTGAGTCATTTCTTCTGCGCCTTTAAAAGTATTGGGTGTTTTAAACAGAGATAATAAAAATCTAAAGGTTTCCTTGCAAAATTTGAGAATTAAGAAAAACTGTACGAAAAATAGTTATGAATTTGACTGATTTTCAGAACTACAACACAACCATTTTTAATTCTGATTTATTTCAAATTTGAAATTAAATGTAAAAAAATATCAATTGTATTTTAAAAATTATCAATTGCTTTTCAGAAATTACCAATTGTATATCTGATATTATCAATTGTATTTCAGATATAATAATAAAAAAGCTTGTAAACACTTCTATAATGCAATTGAAGGGATTGTTCTAGAAACTTGATAGGAAACATTAGCGGTTTAAGTGTAAGTGTAAAATTTGGTGAATTGAAAGATGATCAACAACTGCATATATTATGGAAAGGAAAATTTTAGTAGCTCTTTTATATACATCAAAAATCGGAGGTGGCCCTACAATTGAAAATGGTGCAGTTTGTAATGACATTTATATTAATAAAAAACCAGTTTTAAAAGCCGAATTGAATTTACGCTATTTTAACAACGAATTTGAGCTTGACCTAACTAAAAAATTCCATAGTTGAATTTGGGGATTTTTTGGGGATATTTGTTGATTTTATATCGACAACAAGTGTCTGGCAAGCCTAGTAAATGTGGACAAATTAAATAAAAAATTTTAATTTTGATTAGGAATTTTTGGGGATATTTTTTTAATTTGTTTGGGGATAACGAAAATAAGTATCTGGCAAGCATGTGCTAAACACAAATCATTGTAATCAACTCTTCACTTAAATGTTGAGAAGAGACTTAACGCCGTTTAATACGTATCAGCTTTCAAACTCATTTTTAAAATGCTGCCGTTGTTCAACTAGAGTTGTTTGAAATATGTTCATTAAAATTAATTAAAAAATGCCATCGAAATGTTCAAGTAAAATAAATTCAAACGAAAGCAAGATGATTTTCTTCACCCACTTTGTATGTTTGTTTTCAATGGGTCTATATAACAAAATACAATATAATTTAGCTTTAAACAACCATCCATGGTAAATATGCACCTAGAAATAGCAGTATACCACTTGATTTTCCTGAGCCTGTGTCCTTCGCGTCAGTGTGAATTGCTGTGTGTTTGTGTGTGTGTGTGTTAATGACTTTTTCATAAATTTGCATTTCCAATATTGTTCAAGTGTAGACTACTTGTATCACTACTACTACTACTACTTGAAATCGGATAAAATGTCACTTGACAGCAGTAGATATCAGTTGCAGATGACAACAAAAGTTACCCGAGACACGACACTTGCACAAAATGCAAATACTTGCATCCTTATGTGCAGTTTCAAACAATAGCGGAATGCATATTCATCACAGTGTAGGCAGAGCTGTTGTTGGTATTCACAATGATTAAGGCAAATGTATATTTGAATAGTGTTTAAAAGTTTATGTTCTCGACTTTTGAATGTTATTTAAATTTAGTTTGACAAAAGTTCATCAAATGTACATTCATATAGAAAATTTATAAAAATGAATATTTCGCAAATGATGTTAAAATGAAAATAATGAGAAAAAGAATAAGTATTGTATTTTAAATTTCGAAAAGGTAAAATAGTAAGTATTTTTTTTTCATAAGAATTTAAAAGTATTAAATATTGGAATATACTTAAAGTTTGTGCATTCATAGAAAAAGGGTTTGTCATGTCAAAGAAGATTTAAACCAGGAAGTACAAACGTAGTATTTGGCGGGAAAAACTATCATTTATTCAGATAATTAATACTCAAAATGAGTTAAAGCCATGAAGATTTTTAGTATTGCGTTAACTGAAGATGCCTAAAATCTTTGATTTAATCAGTGTTTCAATTAAAAAATTTTAATATCGGTTTTTATGAAAGAATGCTTACGAAAATATGTTTACATTTTGTATCCATCAGAACTTCAATTTCAAATGGATAGCTACGAACAAGTTTTTACATTAAATTAAATACAAAACAAGTTTGTTATAATTTTTATTAAAAATAAAAATTATGTTTTTTTCGACCTTTAATTGTGCAATGAAAATGAAAATTATTCAAGTTCGAGGCCATACTCTATATTTCTTCATTAGGATATTGTCCTAACAAATAATCTATAGAGTTTTTTGTTTTCAAATTTATTATTTGACCCTTTCAGGAATGTGTTGATAGATCTATTTCGGGAATTTTCTAGGTTCCCATCATCAGAACACGTTTTGAAAGCGGTAACAATCCCATGCCAAACATCAAACATACATATGAACTAGTCTACTTACTACATGAGAACTAATATACATATGAGTTTGAAGTTAAAGATTATAACCATTGATCAAAAAATAAATTATAACAAACTTGTAACTTAGCGAATTTATTTGTTTTGCACACTCTATTTTTCATCGTTTTTTTCTTCAATATAATTCTGACAATTTACATTTTTTTAGTCATATTTTGTTACTGTTAATACCTTCTCATGCATTTCAATTATTTGCACTCAACATTTAAGGTTCTAGTACGTTTTAAGTTAACATTTCTGTTTGAACCTATTTCAAAAATTTTTTCAAAAATCTCTCTATTTTTTGTGTGGCAATAACGAATTAAGGCGAAACTGAGCAATAATAATACTATTATAAAGTATTTCCTATTTAGGTAGCTTTTAAAAACGTTCAACACACGCTTCAGATAATGGACTTTCAAATTTCTTTGAACTTGGTATTTATATTCGCTTAGTAAATATGGAGTTTACGTATTTTTTGTTTTTCTGAAATCGATATAGCAAAATTGAAATATTAATCAGTGGTTTGGAAAATTAGACCAAATAATTTTAATTTATAATTAATAATTTTTTTTCTTGTTTCTCCCATATATGTTTATATATAATTATGAATGACGCAACATTTTTTATTTATATTTCCATTTGTTTTTTGTTTTATTTGTATTTTCCGATTTTGCGCAATAAAATAGCTTTTTCTAAAGATTTTTGAACTTTTCATTATTTTTTTATAATTTCTGACTCAAAGTTATCTTTATACTCTTGAATTGTTATTCAAAATAACCAAAGCTTAGTGCTTAAATAGGATTTTTCGAGGTCCATAAAATATTCATTTCTTGGCCATATGGGCTAGTTTTTTTTAATCCTCATTAAATCGGTCCAATAAGTTGGCATAATATTCGCCGTATATTGTTTTTCCATTTTGAAGGTAATTGATGTGGATTATCCCTCGTGCATCCCAAAAAACTGTTGCCATCACCTTATTGGCCACGATTACGTTTATGGTCAATTGAGAGCAACCGCCTTGCAGACAGCTTTCTTAAACCAAACTGATCATTTAAAGGAAACCACACTGCCATATGAAATCCCTATGGCATCAACAATCTCACGCACTTTTACTTTTCGATCGGAAAACACAATATCGTGGATTTTTTCGATATTTTCGGGTATATTGACCTCAATTGGCCGTCCAGAACGTTCAGCGTCATTTGTACTTGTGCGAACACAACGAAAGTCAGTAAACCACTTTTTTTACCATTGAAATCGATGATGCTGAGTCCCCATTGTATTTATAAAGCTTTTCCTTGGTTTGATTGACGGTTTTTTCTCAAAAAATAATGTTAAATGATCACTCGAATCCACTTTTTCCATTTAAAAAAAAAAATCCACGAGTTGTATGTTTTGAACGGCTGTTAAACGCAAAGTAAATGACGGAACTTGCTCAAAATTAGACTGTAGTCTATTAACTGGTTGTACTTGATGGGAGCAGTGTTGCATTTCATATAACTACGAGGGAAGTTCGAAAAGTAACGAACTTATTGGCCCGCCCTCGTATTCTGGATTCCTTACCCTAGTACTTATATAACCGCTTATATGGTAATGGCTTCATACACTGGTCTTTTTTAATATCTCGCAAGATTTGAAGTCAAAAATTAAATTTTTTGAAACTCCACAGAATTTGACAAAGATATTTTGGAAAGCATGAAATTAGGGGCGTAAATGTCCATGAAAAAACCAAAATATATAAAGAGTATTTATTTTTTAGATGTGAAGCACAATATAATAAATATATATATTTTAAAATTTAAACCAACATAAGTTTTGTGCCCCTTGCAGAAAGACATTCCTATTAATGTGGCATAAAATTGTCAAAAAAAAAATAAATAAATAAATTAACACAAACTTTAAATATTTTTTAAAATAGCATAAAATATTTGATGATTTTGACGAATTGATTTATTAAGAACGGGCATTTATAAGATTTTAGAAATTTTCTATAATATGCCTTTATACTGATAATATACCATGCACAAAAATACGAAAAAAATGTCAAAATAACAAAAACTTTCGTATAATACAAGAAAATTTGAGTATTTTACAAAAGATTTCGCAGTTCTGACATTTTTTTCGTATTTTTATGCATGGTATATTATGAGTGTACTGAAAATTTCCTACTCTGACTTTTCTGTAAAAATTACAGATTTTCCTTTATCTTTTACAGACTTTTCTATTTTAGTGTACACGCTGCAGTGCTAATCTTCATCTAGTTCTTTTGTCACAAAAGTTTTGTGCTAGTTTTGTGACAGGATGTTAGACAAGTCGCTATTCCTGTAAATTATCACAAAGCGCAATTGATGAAATAAGTTCATGTAAAAGGTCCTTTTTGTATGAAACATTAACTGCTTTGGCCTGTCCCTATTACAAAGAACCATTCAAGGGACATGTCCTGTAATCAGTTATATTTTATACTGATATTGAAAAAAAAAAAATAATAAAATCATACATAACACAATTGATATCTACCGTTATTATACTGAATTATTTTTTTTTTTTTACCTATTGCAATGGGAAATATTTGCATTGTATCCTTAATTTTCATATTTTCAGTATATTTTCAACGTTAGCTTTTTTTTTTCATTGCACACAAAAGCCTATTGGCATTATTCGTATTGAAGTGTACATTGGATATAATATTGCCTCAAAATGCTGATTATAAAATTATTCGCAGAAAAATTTTGTTTTGAATTGAATATCGCCAATATCTAACTAAGCAATATTTTGATAAAAATTAATATGTAGTTGATTTTGTTCCTCTCTTTTATGCGAGCATAACTCCTGACGTTTTTCCATACAGATAAGTGCATGTTTTTTTGATTGAAAATGGTATGTCATACAATTTGTATTGCTTTATAGTCAGTCACCACTTATGTGGCTCATTCGCAATCATCGCCGCCGAATGGGGTCGTTTTCGTTTCACAAATTCAGAAAACAAAACCAAAAAAATAATAAAAATGCAACTAACCAACAATGTTGACCAAATTTCAATTTGCTTTAATTAAGTTATCGAAAATTGATAAAGGGTTCGTTCGCGGTCAGCATACATCCGAATCAGTGATTGTCTATGTGTTGCATACATGATGCTTTTGTATGTATAATTGATATTACATCTACACACTGCATGGATGTGTGAATATTTCTTTTTGCGTTAGACCGATATGTGACAATTTTTTTTTTCGCTTTTTCTAACTGTATGAGTAGAATTGAAATTTTGTGGTAAAATTATTCAGACGTATTTAATATTTATTAAACTTGTGTGTGAAGTATTAACGCGCGTTTTTAACAACCATCAATTTATTTTGAAATAATAATTCTTTGCTTTATATTTCATATAGTTTTGCATTTTTTAAATTATTTTTTTAAAGCATGTTAATAATAAATATACTCTCAGAATATTATGTAGTTTAGTGTTGGTAGTTAAATAAAAAAGTTTTCAGTTGAGTTAAAAACGGAATATTGTCGATTATTTGTTTCCGTTAAAGTTGTTATAAATTAAAATAAAAAAAAAAAAAAATATACTCAAAAAATTCGTGCCTGTTTTTTTTTATTAAAATGGTTTATAGAAATTTATTTTAATTCAAATTTCAAAAAAAAAATTAAAAAGTTTACACAAATGTGTTTGTTTATACATTTTGTAGAAAAGAAAAACAAACAACAATTTAAAAAATTTCATATAACTAAACTTTTATTTTTACTGATCTGGAGTTAAAATTTTAACATTTATTTTAAACTTACTATTCATTGATTCTTATGGATTTGTTAGTTATTTAAACAATATTTACAAGTAAATATCAAGAAATATTTGATTTAAATAAAAAGCAAGTAGACCGGATTTTAAGTGATTTATCATTTATATTAAATTACATTTTCAGCGAATTTAAACTACAAACTATTTTGACTGTAGACGTGTGACACGAAATTTTCATAATTCAAGTGATTTTATCACTCGCCCATTCCTAGTTCTTCTTCTTTATTTGCCTATCCGTTATTCGGATGTTAGCGTTCATACACATACAATTTTATACAAATTTTAAATAACATTTAGTTCTCTATTTCTGGCAGCATTTAGGAGGTTTCGTTCATCTTGATAGCCTGTCCACTCCTGGATATTTTTCATCCAAGAAAGTTCTCTTCTGCCTCTTGCTCGTCTTCCTTCAATTTTTCTTGGAGGATTTTTTGAATAAATTTATATTTATTATTTCTCATTACGTGCCCCAAATACGCTATTTTTCTATTTTTGACAGTTCTTATTAGTTGTCGGCCAAGGTTCATTCTCCTTAAAACTTCCTCATTTGTAACGCGGTCAGTCCATGGTATCTTCAATATGCGACGATAGATCCACATTTCAAAAGCTTCTAATCGTTTCTCATCTGTCGATTTGATTGTCCATACTTCAGTCGCATATAATAAAACGGATCACACATAGCATTTTATGAATCTAGACTTTGTTGTGAGACTAATATCATGACTTGTAAGCACCTTACTGTATTTGTAATAAGCGTCTCTCGCCATCTCTATACGACATCTTATTTCTTTTGATGCATCCCATTGGTCATTCAACAAAGCTCCAAGATATTTAAAAGTCTTTATTCGTTCTATTTCTAAGTTTCCTATTTTAAGCGTTGTATTGTCGTGAGAGTTTTTCCTGCTGATAACCATGTATTTTGTTTTCTTAATGTTGATTTTTAGACCATATGATTCACTTATTCTTGCGAGTTTGTTTATGAGCTTCTGTAGACCAGTTATGCTGCTTGTCAGTAACGTAGTGTCGTCAGCATATCGTATGTTATTGATAAACATTCCGTTTATTTTTATTCCTATTCGTTCTCCTTCAACTGTTTCTTTGAATATTTTCTCCGAATAAATGTTAAATAACAAGGGCGATAGTATGCACCCCTCTCTGACTCCTTTCGATATTGCAATTTCATCACTAAATTCGCCATTTACGTCAATTCGAGCTAGCTGGTTCCAGTATAGATTTTTAATACATCTTATTTCCTTTTCGTCTATTCCTAGTTAATATGTAGAATTTAGTATTAGTGGCAAAATACTGCAAAACAAATTTGTCACTAAAAGTTTTGACATATTTAACCCACATTTATATTGGACACATTAATAAATACAAATTGAGTTAAAATAAAAGAATCCATTGGGTATATCCAGAAATATGTTCAAAATATCTCAAGATAAAGAACTAAAATTTGTTCAAGTTCCAAAAGTCGATTTGAATCGTTTTTTTTTTAGTGCAGACTTTGAAATATTTAAGATTTCTCATGTAGTGAGTAAACTAGTTTATATGAATGTTTGATATTTTGCATGGGATTGCTACCTCTTTCAAAACGTGTTCTGATGATGGGAATCTAGAAAATTCGCGAAATAGATCTACCAACACATTCCTGAAAAGGCCTAATAATAAATTTAAAATAAAAAAATCTACAGATTATTTGTTAGGACAATATCCTAATAAAGAAATATATCCTCGAACTTGAATTATAATTTATATTTTCATAAAAATTGAAATTTATAATATCTGTAAAAGAAACAAATAAACTACAATATTCCGTTATTGCGGTTAAATTTGAACAGTTTTTTTTTTCTTTATGGGAGAATATAAAAACTTAGAAAACACACAAAAATATGTTTCTGAACATATTTATATAATCATAGTACGGTATACAGTTCTATTGACTCATGGGAAGAGTTCTGCTGGAGGGTCCGTCTTTTCATTCGGAATACTTCGTGCCCCCTCATTTAGTCACGCTTAACCATCTCTCAATAAAAACTGGTTCTCTGCCAACGAGTCTGCCACATCGTTGCCCGGAATTCCAACCGAGGCATATCCTGTTTCCCATAGAATCCCTGCTGAGTCCGCGCCTACACTCCTGAACAATCTGACTGTCACTACATATACTGATATTCCTATCCCTCCATCCAATATCGATTTTCCATGTCGCCATACACAAAATAAAAATCTTAGTCCGAAAAATTATTGCCATTCTGCCCATGGCATATAAATATCTCTTCAATCTGTCCAGAATGAAGGCAGTTCCAGTACCGTTAGAATTACTAGATACATCAGTGTAGAAGGTGTTATATTAATACCCATCAGGGAAAGCCCAACTCAGTTGGGCTTTCCCAGTCTTACCTGTTCTGCATAATTACCCCATACATTATTTCGAATTCAATACAAGATATTCAATGTTATCCAGAGGCATTAGGAACATCAGACAAAGTTCCTAAAGCCTCCCAACAATAAGACCATGTCCTGTGTTGGAAACCATATGTCTGGATCCAGTCTTCCGGAGCCTACATACAGTCCAGTGGTATCAATATGACGTCAAGAGCATCAGAGAGTGTGGAACTCATAGCACCAGTAACACCCAAACCAGTAGCTCTTTGTAGTCTGTTCAGCCTAGCCCGAACAGTTTTTACCATTGTCCAAGGACACAAGATTACAGATGCATATGCATATGTAACGATGCGTCTAATAACTGCAAGGTTCATAAAGTGATGTATGATTCACACTCGAAGTCTTCCCAAAGGCTCTTTGAGGCTGCCAGAAAATCAACAGCCCCGAGAAACTTTCAGTTCAAAATACCTTGTCCACATCAGCTTACTATCTACGGTCACCCATAGATATTTGACCTCTGCAGACATTTGGACACAGTAAATCTAAGACCTCTATGTTATGTCCTAATCGTAAACAGCACAAGTGTTGTCTTGCAAGGATTAACAGATGCCTGTTGCACCAGCTATCCATCAGATGTTTTCTTGCAAACCGTTCCCAGTGACCTGCGAGACATCACAAGCATCATCCCTTATCCGGATGACACACTCGGTTACCATAATTTTGTTGCACAGTGTTATTAAATGACCTACATGTTTTTCTTGATAAAGCAGTAATTCAAAGTACTCCAGTATAGTAAAGTACTACAAAGTTCACTTTAAGAGTTACACTCATAAAAAAGTCAATACTCATTGGAACTATTTTATCTGTTATCGTTTTAACCAGTTATTTTGCAAACGTTATTAGTTATTTCATTTCATTTAAACTAACTTTTCAAGCTAATATTGAGTAATTCGTGATACTAAAATTTAACAAATTAGTAAATTTAAACCACAAATGTTATTATTTTGTGTCTTCGCTATCAGTCTCACAAAAATAAAGTCACCTAAATTTAGCAGAATATGATTCTCAACTTTTTTGAATATCTACTACCACAAATTCAGAAACTATTTTCTGTTGCTGTAACTAAATTTTCAACTATTTGCACGGCCTTTTTTATGAATGTACCTGAAAAAAATATGCAAATTCTGTTGCAGTTTCCTCTTCAATGTAATTTTTAACTAATTTTTGGTGGATTTTTCTAAACGTTTATTTCTATGAGTGTATATTACTTTAAACGTTCACATTATTTAATATAACTCCCAGTTATGGTACTTAATAAAGCGTGTATAAAAATAACAAAATTTTAATTACAAATAAAAAACAATACAATCCATTAACAGCAAAACAACTGCCTAAAAGAATATATATATGTATACGTAAGGGGTATAACTTTTGTTCGAAATTTTATGATTTAAATAAAATTTGACAATCGATTCCACGAAATTACTTAAAATCAATGGCAAAACTATTAAACCATGTTTACTGTCGAGGGTCGATAGAAAAATGTTTGAAAGCACAAAGTTATACTCCTAACTTAAACATTTACATGACAGTGTATGTGTATGTGTGTTTATCATAATTAAAAAATTAAACAACAGCAATAATAATACAACACAAGCAAATTATGCATGCAAATACAATAACAAATAATAAACATAATTGTACATGCATGTTCGTGACACAAAAGTCTCCCTTAACATCAATATCCTTCCCAGAGGCAATAACCTCATTATGACCTGGTCGCTTTACTTTACGGTCTCTTACGAAATACATTAACATTATTAACATTATTTTTATATTAAATTACGATTTTATAGGATAGAAAATTAATTTAAACGACATAATGTTTTTCTTTTGCAGTTAACAAACTCCGATGCTACTTCTGTCACGCTGAAGGGTGTGACACGTGAATTAACCGGCAATTATCAATGTGAAGTATCCGAAGATGCTCCGCTATTCCATACCGATATACGTTCCGCTCATATGCAAGTCATTGAATTGCCAAAAGATGATCCCACCATGCAAGTTGATAAGAAAATTATAACGGCAAATGACAATTTTAAGGCCGTGTGCACGATTGGTCCATCATATCCATCAGCAAATATAACATGGTATATAAATGGCAGAAAGGTAAATATTGAATATCGAAAAATATTCTGGGCAATAAAACAGAGAACTTTTATTTTATCTACAATAAAAATTAGGAAATTAATAAATAAAAATTAACAGAAACCAAAACATGCTAAAATAGTTTACACATTTTCATTAGCATTCAATTGGAAATAAAAAAAAACATTTTTTTTTTTACAACTTATCAACTCTCAAAGGATGTCCCCTATAAATGAAATTCATAGCATTGATGATAGGAAATGAGTTTAGGACGAAGGAAAGAGAAAGTAGTGTCTGTGGACTTTTGACTTTAATTTACAAATATCAAATATGTATAGAAAGACCTCTATTCCACATACGAATTGTCCGAATGAGTAACGGATTTTCTGTGCATTGCGTTGTGCGACTAGTTGCCCAATCAACAACCAACGAATGAGCTCCATTCAAAAAGAATATATTGCGAGTAAATACACGTTCCAGAGGAATTATGCGTTTATCTTATTAGGACAAATTCCGCGAATATATAATATTGTATGTACATATATATAACTGTCTCATAGCAGCTTTCATTGAATTCATTTAAAAAATTCTCGAAATAGCGTCCTAATATTGCGACTTTTTGGTGCCATCCATCCATATAGGGAGATTTTTTATATGAATGAAATTATAAGAAAATAGTAAATAGTTTGCAATTAGATGTTATTTTTACACTGCAATAAAATATTTGAAAAAAGTCAACAAATAGCAAAACTGCACAATGGCGAAAAATTACACTTTTTTTTTTAGAGAAAAACAAAATTTGAGAAAAAAAGCAATTATAGTGAAGAAAATGTGAACAATTCGATTTTAAAGCTCAAAAATCTAAAGAAAAAGCTCTATGATAAATAAAAAATGTCAAAATAAGAAAATATGGGTAAATATAGCAAAAAAAAAAAATATAAATAGCTAAAAATTTCATTTGACACAGAAGTTTTAGAAAAGCTAGAGTCTCCAGAATAGGCAGAGCTTTAACAAAAAAAAAAAATTTTAATCATCAACGTTTTAACAAAAAAACCTTTTAATCAGCAATCTTGCTCCATTATTGTCTTCTTAGTAATCGTACACGTGGCTAGGGCTTTTTCCTAACAAGCATCATGACGTTACTAACTTTATGGCACACAACAAAACAACCTATAATGACAATAAATTTAAAAATTGACAAATGATCGCTAAAATGAAAACAAATCGATTGAAAAGAAAAAAATCGCTAAAATTTAAAAATAATCGTCAATATTTAAAAAATTGCTAGTATTTGAAAAAATGCTCAAAAATTTGATGGAAAAACACCAAAATTAAAAAAACCGCAAAAAATTTAAAAAAAATCTATAAAATTGAAAAAAAAAAATAAAATGCTAAAACTGAAAAAAATCTTCACTGCTTGAGTATAAAATTTGGACCTTCCAAACCCACTGGGGCCGGCAATATGACCACCCAAAATATCTCTAATAGGTAACGAGATATTCCAGTTTAAAATGTGAACTTTCAAATTATGTCCGACACAGGACATAATTTGAATAGCGGGACAAAAAAAAAATTTTTTTTTAATATTGTTTATATAACTAAATAATTTCTTGATTAAAATTTAATGCAATATATTGCTCCACACAAAAACTACAATCGTTGAAAGTAGAAATTAAAAACTTTAATAGTTTAATAGTTTTTAATTTGTTCCCAAAAAAGCACCAGCAGACGTTTACGTAGAGATAAATATTTTATTTCTGAACATATAAAATATGTTTGCTATTCTGAAAGGCGAGTTGTGTTAAGCAATTTTTGATTTATATATACTCTTTCCCCCTGCCGCTTCTAAAGGTTTAAATATGAATATTAATTTATTCTAAAACAATATCATAAAATTGATGATGTAGTTTTGAAGTTAAATTTTATGTAATGAAACTGTAAATATTTTTTTTTGCAACAAAAAATTCTAAAAATAAATTAAAAATTATTTTAAAAATAATTTCTGTAACACAAAAAAAAAATCGACAAAAAATTTGTCGAAATTGTTTTTTTTTTCAATAGAAAAAAAAACAATTTCTGTGTGAATTTGTTTACATAAGTATAAATAAAACTGCTAACTAAATGAGAATTACATGGCGATTTAAATTCAATGTTATAAAATTCGAGGTATAACAAAACATTTGTTGATGCCACAACAATCGTTCCAATTGTTTTATTTTTTTTTTTGGTTTTTAAAAAGGTATACAATATTGATCACTTTTTAATCAAATGAGTTAATCTTTAATTGAAAAATAATTCAATTAAAGAGCTATAAATTTATATAATTTTCGTTGTTGGCTGAATTTCAGCAATTAATGTTATTGCATCAGTGGTTTTCGTGATTGCGATGGATTTTTATTTTTTTGTGTGTGGTGTTCGTCTGGATGTTAGTTACCTCAACCAATTTGAAAATATATGGGACACCCTAATATCTACTATATACTTGTATTTTTCGACTAACAATAAAAATAATAAATATTAAATGGTTTTTTAATTGATTTTTGTTGTTTTTTTGTTGTGCATTTTAGGTTTATAAAACTCCCTTTCAACGTATAACACAAGATACATACGAAGGATCAGCCACTTATTCATCTCTTGAAATTTATCCACACAGTCAAGTGCTGCAGGGTTTCTTTCAGGCCATACCCAAATATCAAACAAGCATTTTATTGCTGTGCGAAGTGTCAATATTACATGTATTTCATAAAAATGTTCAACAACGCATAATGTTAAGTATAGGACCGCCCACAACAATTTCACCAAATCTCTTAGGTCTTGAAGGTTCCAAACGTTTAAATGGTGATCCAGATAATTCAGCCCTAACAGGAGGTGCAGTAAGGATAACAATACCAGCAACCATATTAATACCACTGGCACTACTATTTTGTTTCGCCTTAAGTAGAGGGAGTAACAATGTGTCAATAATCACTGCACACCAACAACAAAAACGTCAACTGTGACCGAATGGGGTTTGTTTATAAATATTTAACAATACAAAAATGTACTCTGTTTTTTGTTAAATAAAAAAAAATAAATAAAAATAAATACAAAAATTTATATAAAAAAAAAATTTAATTATAAAAAGAAACCCTAGATGTAGGTAAAAACAAAATCAACATGCAAATAAATAGATTAAATTGTGGAAAAACAAATATTAAATAAATATGTACGAGGTTTAAAACTAGTGAGATAATTTTTGTTTATGTTTAACAAATAAAAATATTAAAAATTAAAAAATAATATTTATTAATATTTTATTAAAATGTGAAATTGTTTAATTAAATTTTATACATGAAATGTAATAAAATATATTATTATTATTATGATAAGTGGATATCTGCATAAACTTGATATGCATATAAGGGCCTAAACACCAATTATAAAAACATTCAGAAGACGCAAAAACTTAAAAGCAACTTAAACGATTTTAATTATTTTTTGATTTGAAATGTGCTTAGCATTTAAAGATTAAATTAAAATTTTAGATTTTATTATTTCAGAGAAATTTGTTTATGATTAAAAAAACATTGGAATTTATGAGTTAGGTCCTTATTCACATCGTATATGTTTTTATGATAAGCAACAAATCACCCTACTTAGCAAAAACCTATACTTTCAACAGCATATTTTTAATAATTTCGAGAATAGTTGCTGATGATATAATTACTATTGAATTTATATTCATATTAAAGTACTTAAAAATAACTAATTTCCGTGGAATACTCACTCACTAAAAGTTTTGTTCAATTCAATTTAAAAATATTGTGGTTTTTTGACAAAAGCTAATGCATTTATTAAGTTCCGAAAATTTTTTAGTTTTTGTACAAAAACTGAATGTTTTATAAACTTAATGTGACTGAAGAACGGTTTTGTGGAGACAGCAAACCGATAATTAATTTTCTGCCTCCATCTACAAATGCATTAAATTCTCGATTACCTGAATAAAGTCAATCGGAACGTTTTAAGCTCTTCTATAATCAGTATTATTCACATTCATATTTTATATTGATATTAAAAATCGGTAAGACTTTATGTTCGGGGTGGGAAGATACTTGTACACACAGAGAAATAAAGTGCCAACCGAATTGTAAATTGTGCTTTAATGGTAAAAACTTATAAATTAAGTTAGTAGAACGATATTTACATTAGATTTCCGAATATGTTGGGAGTAACAACTAAAATTCAGTTGAATTGAAGAACTTTGTTGTGAAAATTAATGTTCTATTGTACCAACCGACTGAAATTCATAATAACCGAATTTGAGTCTTAGTAACCGAATTTCAGTTGGCAAATAGCTAAATTTTTCTCTATGTGTACGTTGTTTGTACTGACTGATAGGAAATTAAAGCGAAATAATGAACAAGGTTTAGAAGAACTCGGAGTTAATATTTTTCGAAAATATTTAACAAGGCGTTTTAGTCTAAAGAAAATAAAATAAAGTTAAATATAAATACATGGATTTTCATGTATTTGTGACGAAATAATAGATTTACTTTAAATAACAATTTAAAATCTATTTCATTTTAATACAATATGGTAAAATAAAACCTACTCTTAGAATAATATGTAGGTAAAGACCACAGCAGATGTGGTTAAAAACAAATGAAAAATCACCTCAAAGAACACGACTTAAATTTCATGAAATTCAACTAACATTGTTATTTGTTTATTACAGTTGATAAAATAAACCACAAATGTAGTAAAAATTAAACACAAATGTAGTAAAAAATTTCCAATCGTTTATTTGAATTATTTTTTAAATAAAAAAAAATAATCTGATCAAATGAATGTAAATTCATAGTACAGTCATTTGATGTGGTCTTTTTTTTTTTATTTTTTTTTTTTTTTTTAAAGAGAAGCAACACTTAGGAAATTCTTCCTATTAATTAATATGTTGCTTGGAAAGGGGATAGTGGAAAAATGAAAGGTGGTGAAAAATGAAGGGCTTCAAACATGGCAACACTGTAATTGCGCGAGATGATAGGTCTTAGAACAGTTGTTGCTCGCCACCTGATGTAGAGTTTGCGAATTTGTTGAAGCGTTTTTGTTTCATAGCCCTGATTCATTATTTTACTTCGGTGGGTTTAAGTGCTATGGGAACACCGAAGGTGGGCGCAGCGATACATATAAGTGATAGAAAACTCATACATATTATTTTTCTAAATTGATGTTGTCGTCACCGGGAATCGAACCCGGGACCATCCGTATAACAGTCCAACGCGCTAACCATTACAGTAACAGTCCAAAGCGCTAATCGTGAACTATAAATGTAGTCAAAACTGAAACTTCTTCTTCAAATGACTGCTATTTCACTTAAAAATAAAACTACTGTATTATTGATCAAGCAATTACAAATATTTACAGCAGAAGTTCCATCAAAAAATATACCCAGAAAACAAAATTTATGACACCAGTGAAAAAGACACATTTTTATACAGTCTTTAAATCTATGTTGAATCTTGTTCCATCCAGAATAATTAGCAAACATTTTATGCAATTTATTGTAATTGGTTTTTAGAAATTAGTACAAAGCTCTGTAATTTTTAAACTTATAATAGCAAAAAATGTACCAAAAATTACACACACAAAAAGATCAGTACGAAATCGCCTAAACCTATAAACATTCAGTTACAAAACCACAAATTCTGTCCCAACTACTAAATTTTACTACGTACGACCATTTAACTGCTTTTGATATTGGAAATCTTTTAATACAACCAAATTAATGTCTTAATTCTTAATAATCAGTAAACTTAAACACTACCGAACCAAATATTTAAGGCTTCATTACTCGAGCGGATACGTTTCGTAAACGCACCGTTACTCCTCTAACAATGTGTAAGAATAGTACATACATACACCAACTTATCTTCTGTTTAACAAACTAAAAAGGAATAGCAACAACAGAGTTTCTATGTTTGATTTAAAATGAACTGTCATTTCAAAAATAAAATAAAAATATAAACCATAAACGTTTCTTTTTTCCAAATAAAAATTAAAATAATTACTTTAATTAGGAAGACATAAAAACGCGGCTGCAGAGATAGTTTTCAAAGTAAGAAAAAACATTTCTATATGTTTTTCATTATTTTCAACAATATCGGCTTTTTGGCAGCACGCATGGAAAGAAATTTCGTGATAAAAACATATTTTACAAACTCGAAACAGATGCTCAAGAGCCAGAAATATTCGCTAACCCAATATGTTGCATTACCCTCCGCCTGTCATCCCAAGGGAATTTTCAAGATGATAAAAATAAATTGAAAGTGTTTATTAGAGACTTCATCTCGGAAAATGACATTTTAGAATAATGACATTTTTTTAAGAAATAATTCTACACAAAATTATATTTAATATGAGTCTGTCAATCAAGTCTGTACATGTATCAGAATATCGCATTGGAATTGCAATGAAGTTGAAATTTTATTTTTAGTTTTATCGTTATAAATTGTATGGATTTGTAGAAAATGTATCACTATGCATAAACTTTTATATTTTTTTATAATTGCAAATCCATTGAAAATGTCCTGAAATATTAAGAAATTCATATTTCAACTAATTTCCCACATGCTTAAAACGCCAAAGAAAAAAAAGTACGCTTCACAAGAAAATATATTGCTAACACTAGATTGACCGGAATTTTTTCATACATACTCTGCCCAAAACCTGTCAAAATGACTGATGACTTTTAAAAATTCGACAAAAATACATTTTTGAGCTGATCATATCGTTTTGTGCAGCGCCTGTAGAACCGAATTTAAAGGGTTCCGAAATGTTGTGTTATTTGAGCGATATTGGGAAGAGAAAGTATATATTTTTGATGAATTTCTAAATCGTTTTCTTTAGTGTGACTCTTAAATTTTACGATTTGTAATTAGTTCATATATTTTAAATCTAGAACTTCAAAACTACAAAATGGTATGTCTTTGTCAGATATATTTTCTAAAAGATTTAGATACGCTGATTCTAAAATATTATTTGTAGTTTTTGAAATATCGCGATTTTTATATTTACGGTATATACTCGAATTTTGTATATATAAATTTTATTTTTTTCTAAATATTTCATATTTGATGATGGGAACCTAGAAAATTCCCGAAATAGATCTAACAACACATTCCTGAAAGGATCTAATAATAATTTTGGAAACAAAAAAACTCTATAGATTATTTGTTAGGACAATATCCTAATAAAGAAATATAGAGCATGGCCTCAAACTTGAATAATTTTCATTTTCATTGCACAATTAAAGGTCGGAAAAAAACATAATTTTTATTTTTAATAAAAATTATATCAAACATTTCAGGATATTTTCAATGGACTTGCAATTTTAATACAAAAATGAATTCAATGGAATATTTAGTGTACTCATATTGACTAAACGTTTAATTCTTTTAACGTACATGAAACTTATAATGTAAAACTAAACATCCAAAACTTTAACTTCCTTGCCATACCGACATGATTATACAAAAAAAGGAAGATAATTTTGTGTTGTTATATATTAAAAAAAAAAAATCATGATTTTGACTATAATTTTCGAAAAATTAAGTAAGTTATATTCAAAAAATGGAGTGAATGATCTGAATATAAAAACCGTGACATTTCAAAAACTGCATATGGAAAAATTATATTTATTTTAAAGACAGGTTCTGCAAAAATTTTAAATTTGTTGGGTAGTTATACCATCCTTTTTCTAAAAATCGTAACCGAGAGAAATTGTAATATTACAAGATGTAGGGTATTTATTCAAATATAATGTAAAAGTAATAATTAATGTCTGCCATTTAACATCAGCAACAAATTAAATAATATTTTTTGGACAGAAAAAATAGTGTTAAATTGTAAAAACAAAAACTTTTAAAGAGTGAAATAGAAAAAAAACACATAAAAAATAAATACAACTAATTAAATTATAGTGAAATGAAAAAAAAAAAAAAATATTAAAATAATAATAATTAAGTAAAAAATACTAGGAAAATAAATAATAATAATAATATTTTAAGGCAAAAGGACAAAGGACAAAAACAAATTAATTAACGAAAACTAAAATAATGCATAAGGATTGTAAATAAATATGTAATTATAAATATAAAACAATATTTCATTCAATACACCCACACACATACACTTATTATTCGACACATTGTTTACTTTACACCTAAATACACACACGCATACACATAAATAAAAAATGAATAATGGGTATTCAATAAGTTTTTACAAGTAAATAATGAAAATAATTAGTTTTTAAGTAAAAAGCGATTAAAAAAAAGTGTAAATTAACTACATTCGAATAATAAGCAAATTAATATTTAATCATATAAATAAATGTTGATAGTTTTTGTATAAAGAATATAATTTTTATGATTTTTAAATCAAATTAAAGACAAATAAGAATTTAGAAAATAAAAAAAATACATAAAATGCATTTTATTTTAACTATTGAGTCATTCCAGAAGATATATTGACGAAACTATGACTTTTTCAACTTCATCCCTTCCGATTTGCATTAAACTTGGAATATGTAATCTCCTAATTAGTATGATGAAACAGAAGTTTTTATTCTCTTTAAATTCATTGTCGTTCCCGATTTATTGCAGCTTAAAGTTGATATTGTTGTTTGCAAATTTATAAAAATACATACTACCCCATTAAAAATGTTCATATATATACAAATGTGAACATATGTGGACATATATGGAAGTAGATGATATTTCATATTCGTAAAAAGAGGGTAATATATTCGCAAATATGAAATTATATGCTCATATATGAATAGATAAGGAAGTATATGTGACTCCATATAAACAAAACCAAATATATGGACCAATGTATGTGACAGGCAAGATTGTGAAACACCCAGGTGATATAATTGGTAATATATGAACATGAATGATTTCGTGCATTTATGAGAATATATTGTTTCATATATCAAGATGTATGCCTTATATGGAAGCATATATGAGTTCATACAGGCAAATCAAAAGTTCATATATGGTGCTATATGATATCATGAATTTAAATATATGCTAAATATTGTTTCATTTATGATATAAAATGTATTATGCGAATTCATATCTGTTTATATATTAACTTATATATCATAAACTTGGCAAAATTCAATTATTTTTATAATATATGCTCATGACTTAGAAATAAAATAAACTAGTATTGCGTTTTAAAAGTGCGATCTTTAATGGCGCAGAATCTAAAACTGATGTTATTTTTAAAAAGTCTTATGACCACTACAACTCAAAATAGGCTCGCTAATAAGAGTATTTCATTTTTATTTCATATAAAATAGTGTTGCAATGTACTATTTTACAGAAATAATTTCCAACTTGAAAAATATAAAAAAAAAAAAAAATATTAAATTTCTTTTTTTTCCAAAAGATTATTGCTTTTATTTTTTCATTTTATTTAAAAAGCAATTTAATGATTAAAAATACGCATATACTTCCATCTAAGTTTTTATTACGCGGTTTTCTTAAACGCGAAGATGTGTATTTCAAAATCTCAATATAAATCTAATCATATTGAACTTTATTAATTTTTTTTTTAATATTTTTTGTTTGTTGTTTTTTTTCCAAACAAAATATATTTTTATTTGAAATTTATGTCAAAAATAAAAATAAAATAAAAAAAGTTAGAAGATTTTTTTTTTTTGCTATAGAAATTAAATTTTTTTTTTTTTATTGAAAATTAAATTGCCTCGCCAAGTTATCGAATATAACAATATAATAAAGGGTGTAGTAACATTCATCATTTTTTCTAATGAATGGTTTCTAAATTTTGTTGTTTGGCTCTGCGGTCCAATTAAATATAAAACTTTTAAATGATTTTTATTAAGCAATAAAATAAAATAAAAATCGTTTAATTTAATTGGACCTCAGAGGCAAACAACAACAACCAAATAAATATATGAACAAATATTCCAAATATTAAAATATGAACATATATGACCTAAAATATATGAGCCATATATGGCCATATACCCTCAATTTACGGATACGAGCATTTATGACACTTCATTCATGATAATATATGATTATTTTTACATGGACATAAAAAAATTGTTTATCAGATCAATTTTATAAACCAATTTTAGAGACCGATTTTAAACGACTTCAATTCTTAATGTAATTCATAAGGTTTTATTTTTTAAATGTATCAAGTTCAGAATTGGTTTCTACCATTCATATTAAGTTCTTATTTTTGTCAAATTTGAATTTTGTTATGAAGTGCAAATAAATGTATAACCGCTACTGAAATTAAAACATTTTGGAAAAAATTTAAGATCCCAGGTGAAAAAGTTCATATATGATCATATATTGTCATATATGGTTTCATGTATGAGGATATGTGGTTCAATGTACGGGTATATATGAACATATATGTAATGTATGGAAGCATATATTGGTAAATACATTCAAAGTATAAGTTCATATATGGATAGGTATGACACCATACATGATAATGTATTGCATATATTGATTCATATATGCCATATATTTCCATATATGAGTTCATATATTATTCCTTATATGGGCAATATGTTTTACTTTTTTATCAGATATGACCATATATGAGGACGAAATTGTAAAAGTTTATATAATTTATAAAGACGATTGAAGAGATTGAGTTATGAGATATCTCATCTTAATCTAAAGAATATCAGTCGCATTTTATGTGCTTAATTCTAAATCGGTAGTACCTAACCTGATCAGCTTTTCCAGTCTTTCAATATATATTTTTTAATTTAAAAAATAAAATGATTGAAAATCGTTCAACATATTATAAATTTTGAAGCTTTTTGATAGCAATAAAGTTGCAGAGCCAGTGATGGGATTTCAAAATTAGAATCGAAGTCTAAAGTGTATTAATTTGTTGTGCCAAAACTGATTTTTTTAATAACTCAAAGAAACTATCAATTTTTGAAGCGATTCCAACTAAGAAATTACGAATTTTTAGAATTCGTATTTCAAGTCAATAAATCCCGCTTTTTGCACCAAAATCCCTTTTGTGAAAAAATTTTATTAGTTGAAATGCTCATTATTACTTGGCAACGATATTTTGTGTGTATCAAACACAAGCATTTTAGTTAAAGTTTATTTTATAAAATTCATAATTATTCGTACCAAAGGACTTCTTTTGTCGGTTGGCTTGATTACTATTGTTATCGCAGTTATTATCTTTTTCTAAATCATCGAATTTTAGTTTTTTTTTTGAACAAGTTGGTTTTCCATTATCCATACTCTTATTAATGTTCATTAAATTAATTTCCAAATAGTATTTTCATAAAAAATTTCACTTTAAACTATTTATATTTATTAATGCATTTTGAATATGAAATGTATGAATTTACCAGTAACATGTTCTTAGAAATATAATAGTAACCTTTTCTTTTAATAAAAAGACAATATTTTAAATAAAAATACACACAGAGAAAAATTCAACTGTTTGCCAACTGAAATTCAGTTAATACGACTCAAAATCGATTATTACGTATTTCAGTCAGTTGGCAAAACTTAACATTAGTTTCCACAACAAAGTTCGGTTAATTCAACTGAATTTTGGTTTCAACATCCAAAATATTCAGAAATCAAATGTAACCATCGTTATACTAACTGAATTTATAAGTTGTTACCATTAAAATACACTTTTCAATTCGGTTGGCACTTTATTTCTCTGTGTGTATGAAATGGTCAAAACGTTCAATTAGTATGAATTGTTGAACTGCAAGTTTATATTTCCATTTAAAATTTTTAAGGTACAATATCATAATTAAATCTTAATATTAAATGGAAAATTAAAAGTTTTTTTTTTAATTGTAAGAGAGAAAAAATAAAATGTTTGAGTAAGGCTCCGTTTAAAAAAATTATAATATAAATATTGTTCGTAATGTTTTAATTCAATGTGGTCCGTTTTATACTTTGCTTTATATAAAATGTCGTTTTATTGACAAGTATTTCGTTGTTATGCGACAATAAACAGAATGTTTACGCTAACAAAATGTATATGTTTTGCCATTTTTTAAATACAAAATATTCTAAAAGAATATGTAATGTATGAACGTATATAGATGAACATATAAAATAATATATAAACATATATTTGTCCATATATGGAAATGTAGGTTAATTTTTCTAGTATGTACGAATATGGATGAGGATATATGAACTTCTTTCGCCGGGAGTTCAAATGCTCGTAATTATTGCACGATTTTAAAAATTAATATCTTATTTCAAAGCTTATATTATCTTCTCTGTGATGCTATTCAACGTCATAGAGAAATATCGGTAAATAAAAAAACATATAATACAGACCTCGAGCTTGAAGATTTAATTTATTGGAAAATAATAATAGAAAGGTCGAACAAAATAGTAATAATAGTTTTTTTAATAAATTAAAAAAAAAAATACCAACTTTAAGCAGTGTTAAAACGCACACGACAACGAATTTAAGAAAAAATAAAAATCACTGTTTTGTCATACCAATTAGGAAATTACATATACCAAGTTTCATGCAAATCGGCAGGGGTCAAGCTGATTGATGACTATCAACATTGCATTTGGAACGACCCTATTTTATTTCTGGTTTATTATGTTAAACTAAAGATTTTTCAATATACATAGACAAAAAATGAACATAAGTATCTAATAACTAAGGCATTTAATTATACATACGTAATTTTATCAAATCACAATAAAAACAAAAAAATTAAATAAAATTTCAAAAAAAAAAAAACAAAATCAAATTGTGGCAAACAAGAATTAAAATCAAAAATCAAATAATGAACAAACAAAAATACATGTAAATTTAAACCAAAAATTAAATAAAAAAATAAAATACTACAGGTAAAACAAAGCAAAAGAAAACTAAACTAAATACTATTAATAAATAGTATTTTCAAAAACCAAAAAGAAAATGAAAATTAATTTAACGGGGAAAACAAATTAAGCGTACTCTAGTAATGTTATTTGTATAAGTAGGGACGGCAATTCATAACGAAAGCCAGAATTCAATTATTATTACAAACTGTAATGAGAAAAAAACCAAATAAAATATTTTCCCAAAAAAGCAGAAGAAACAAAATTAATATTTATTTTAAGTTAAGATTCTTGATCTTATACATGGTTGCTGCTTCAAGTGGTTATAAAATAACAAATCAGGAGTCCTTTTTTATGAAGATTATGTGCAAAAAAAAAAAAAAAAAACAAATAAATAAATATATGTTCAAAAATATAAAAGAAAAAATACTAAATAAAGGTATAACTATAAAAAACATTTAACATTTGTTTTATTAATTAGTTGTCTAACTACTCGTATATAGGAATATAACCCAAGTGTATGCGGTACAGGATTTTAAAAATTGCACTAAATAAACTTTGAAATTTTACTTACGAAATAATCACAATCATAAAAAAACAAATCGACCACCGCTGGCAATGCAATGTGGTACAAATGCTGGCAACAAGATGTTTCCCAATTCCAAAATGATAACATCCTTAGACAAAAGGTCAGTCTGTTCAAAAAGTGTTGGACTATAACTGGGGAAACAAAATTTTCAACGTTCGCAAAATGTTGGTAAAACTATGAAATAGGTGGTCTAAAAATTTGTTTTCCAAAATAAAATAACAAAAGGTTCATGTATATAATATTTTTGTTCCCGCCGGGATTCGAACCCTGGCCGCACGATTAGCAGCCGACAGCTCTTGCCACTGCCCTAGCGAGACATATAATACTTGATATTAAACGTAAGTAAATGATTGGATGTTCAAATACATCAGAGCTGAAATATGGTTTGACAACAACAGGTTGCAAACGTTGGGAAAACAAAAAAAAAGTAGGTCTTAAAAGAGCTTTTATAGACAAAAATCTTCTACATAGTTGATGTTTTGAAGGATTTTCGAGCTCTAGATATATGTAATACATCCAGATTCGGTTGTGGCTACCGAATGCTTCGGTTGTTGCGACTGAAGATTTCGGTTGTGATTAAAATCATTCTGCCTGCTTACTGGGTGTAACAAGAGGAGAATCCCGATCTCGTATTAAGGGGTTAAAAAGCATTGTCAAAAATTACACAATTTATGTTTTTTTTCTTGGCTTATTTCAAATTGTTTCCTCGAAATTTTAGACAAATGTTATACACAAATGAAATACCTTTTGTAAACGCATTAACTATGTCCGATAACGTTCAAGTATTTTTTGTTGTTTAAAAAAAATTATTTCAAATGATATTAAAACTGGCCTTTTGTTAAAGTATTATAGTTGGACTAATATCAATTAAATTTAATCGAAAGCGTGTCTAAGATTTTCCGACATTTGTAATTATCTGTCTTTAATGCGACTTTTTCGGGAGAGCTTCTAAACCTATATTTCAAATAAATGGCAACCCTACCACACTACATAGGAAATGTTGGTATCAAATTTTTTATACAAATACTTCCACTATTTATAATTTGGTTTTTAATTTTAAAAAGAATAAGAGATACCCTGAATTTTTACTTTTATTTCAGATTTTCGCTAATATTTAGATTGACCCTATTTTATAACACTTTACAGAGAGATTTGGCAGCTAAAAATAATTAAATTTTCCTTGTATTTTGATGTTGTATATCACATTCAAATTTTATCGTAATTGGATAAGCCAAAGAAAACTTAGAAAACCTTTTCCTCTCAGGTAAAAATCGAATCATATATGAACATGTATGATCATATATGGTCTTTTATATGATCATTCATGAATATAGCTGATCATATATGTCCATATATAGTTCAATATATGATCATATGTGGTATCATATATGACCATATATGCTCAGACCCAAAATTTGTGGTTATATGGTCGGATATGATCATAAATGCTAATATATATATTATTATATTATATAAATACACGCCCATATATCCTCAAATTTCGGATCCGATCACATATTGTCATACATGATGCCATATATGATTATATATTGAAATATATATGGACATATGCGATCAGCTATAACCATATATGATCATATATATGTTCATATTTTTACATAGGCTGTTAAATTATGATTTTAGCGCATACTTCTTCTTGGCGGATAGTTCTCGATATGTCTCTCAATATGTATGTATATGTTCTAGATATGTGTTCTACTCTTCTTGCAGTGAATATGCTCATGGAAACTCATTTTTGCTGGACAGTGAACGCAAAATAAACTAATTCAATAAAATAATAATAGTATTTTTCAAGAAAATTTTAATGATTTTGAAGGAAAATGTTGAATGAAATATTTCTAATCCATTTGGCAAACTTTTGTATATTTTATTAAAAGACATTAAGTTTTTTTAATTTTTTTATTGTTTTTTTTTTTTCTTTTGAAATCGATAAAAACCTGTCTATTTATATATGGATACATACACTTCTCAAACTATATTTGTGTTGTCATCTTTATGATAAATTTTTACATCTTGGAATTTAAAGTTATCAACATTAAAGTAATAATCATGTTTAACGGGTCTATTGAAGGGGAATCCGAATGGAAGGCTATCTACAAAACGACTGCCGGAGCCAACACCGCATGTGATAACAGGATCATATGTTGAATACTGTTCTAATTCGGGGGCATGATAAGGATAAACCATAAAGAACAATTGGAATGGCATGCCACCCTTTTTGCCCTTGGGCAACATAATACCATGAGGTACTCCACAATGGGCTTCATCTTGATTAAGGGGGAATTTATATTCCGTATTGGTGGCATCCATTACCTTTTTATAGAGATCCAAGTAGGTGGTGCGATCACTAACATACCAGGTAAAATCGACAGAATTACGTTTCAAGTGATTGACTCCCGGCACCAAATCGACAATATAATGGTCCAGTTCAAAGAAATTCATATAGTTATATTCCAATTGTAGCAAGCGTCCATTTTCATCATATTTAGGACCAATGAACACCTTAACAATTGCCTTCTGACTCTTGTCCGAAGTAACATCCAATTTGTATTCGAAGGGTTTGTGACTCAAACGCAATTGACGAGCCTTAATCACATAACTTTGACCATTGTGCTGAGAGCTACGGCCGAATTTGAACAAAACATCATTGCTGTTTTCACTGACAGGAACTTCAACATTGACAGCATTGCTAATGTCAGCATCAAAGTATTGGAAATAAGTGGTTAGACCTTCGGACAAGTGAACACTGTCAATTTTAACTCCAGGGAATACGAAATCCTGGGGTGTGTATTCAGGATAAGTTTCCATTAAACGCCAGTAATAAGAAACAATGTCCTTGTAAATGGAATAGAACAAGGGATCGCGTAGGGAAGTCTCATACTGCATGAGAGTGGAGGGAAGGGTTTCACCATATTTACCATAGGGACGGCCTTCGTTGACTAGTTCACGATACAAATGATCCAAACTGCCATACATATGGTAGTCGACAGAATCGGCATTACCTTGGATTATATTGCCCAATTTATTGACAGCATCTACATATTCGTCTTTAGTAGTATCAACGTACTTTGCAACGCGGGCTCCAAAGTATTCAATGTTTTTGGCATATTCGTAATTGTCGTCATAGTAAAAGTTGTAGTGATTATCACGATTGGGGAAACTAACACCCTTGTAGTAATGCAAATTGCTAAAGTAACCGTGCTCATAGCTGTGATAAACGCTAAAGTTAGGAATTTCACCCAAATCATTTGACAAGCGTTCCAAATAGTAACGGGACAACAATTGCCAATGCAAGAAGAGATAGAATTCACCCCGACGATCTTTTTTCAGTTCATGACCAGGAGCACCGGGTGTCCAGTGGGGATAGTCAATGTTGTAGTAATAGTAGAAGGAATTAAAGCCAATGTCCTCCAAGAAATAGGCCAAGTTGTGATCGTAGTTGACGTCGCCATAGATGTTGCTGTAGTTGGACTTGATGACGACATTGTAAATATTGTCCAGTTTCTTAATATTGTGGAAGCCATGCATTCTATACTTCTCCGCCAATTCCAGAGTATCGACATCAAAGAAATGCCAGGGAAGAATTTCGTAGACTGCTGGCAAAACAATACCGCTCAAATCATCACGATGAGTGCTAGCAATGGTCAAAGAATATACAAACAGTTGCTTGTTGACATGCACACGGGCCCAGTAAACGGCATGAGTGAAAACATTCCAGTCCTTGGCAAAGAAGAACGTGCGTGTCAAACCTTTGGCATATTCAACATGACGCTCATAAATGGGACTGAAAATCTCATCATCATGCAATGGTTTGTGTTGCCACAACTCAAAAAAACCTTTTACCTTGTCGATCTCAATATAATCGCCCAAATGTTCCCACGGCTTATAGGTTGTGTAGCTGTTATCGTATTTCGTTACAAACACATCATCCTGGTAGATGTGCTGCAAAATATCCAGCATAAACTTTTGCTTAACCAAAAAGTCCTTGTCGGCCACCTTAGACTCGATGTGTTTTGAAGATGCCAAGGCAAATATTGCCAGAGCAATTATTGCAACTGCTGTGAACGACTTCATCTTGCGAAATCATATTCATTACCAGCAAGTACACTCTTATTTATACTGCACTTTCATTAGAATATTATCAGAAATACGTGATATTGATGCATTCTGGCCGCTAAGCAACAGATGTTTGCCAATGCAGCAAAACAGCATGAAGGGAACGGGCCAAAGTGTATGAGAATGAAGGTGATCATCATTGAGCGCACCGCATGTCTTATCAACTGAATGAACAAACAAAGCACTTGCAAAACTCACAACTGTCAACAAGTTTGATTTCTCCTCTAGAAAGTGCATCAGTACTTTTCCAAATTAAGCCAAAGTTATGATGATTGGCATGACTGAATTGCCAGAAGAGCGTAAAAATGCAAACAACATGTTTACATGTAAATCAGCGACAAAGAAAAAGATTGCAAAAGTTCATCCGGCATTATAAGAAAAGAAAAAAAAGCAATGCAGAAAAACATTATCAAGTGAAATGAGAAGAAAGAAAATTTAAAATTATCGATCAAAAATGTTGCCATAAAGGTCATCGATTTTATTGCGCGAACAAACATAAAGTCTATTTTTAAAACCGAGATTATCTTCAAAACGAAATTTAATTTTCAAGATTTTGTGTTCTATTTATGCTTTTGTAGTTATACTTTGAATGTATGTACCTTTTGTATTGTTTGGATGAGTCGTGTTTTTGAAATTTAAAAGAACAAATTGAGTACTTTCATAGTGTTAATAAGTGAATATTAGGCTGTCCCGACAAAGAGTGTTTTTACGAGTTCGCTAAGGTAATAGCACAAAAACATGCGCATTGAAGAGTTGAATACGAAAAATATAACGACTATTTTTAAGATGGTACTTTTAGGTTCCGACACACGATTTAAGATATCAATAATGGTATGATGTGTTCAAAAAACTTGTCTTATCTTTTATCAAAATAGGGCTTCAAATGTTCGTTATGCCTAAAAACTAGGATATGGAACATAGAAATTTTTATTTTTTTCTTGTGTAAATTTGTAAATTTTTGTATAAAAAATATTGTCTTTGTTGTTTTTTAAGTGTTTTACCAACCTCCTTTATTTTAATTACAATTTTATTGCAGAATTTAAGATTTTTTTTGTTAAATTTTTTTGGTGTTTATTTCTGTTTCCCAGCGAAACATTTAAAGTTCTATAAATCTAAAATTCATAGAAGTTCTTGCGAATTTTTGTTAAAATATCATTTGTTTTAGCGCAACCAGAAATATGTTGTTTCATGTTTTTTCTGTACATCGCATTGAACAATTAATGAGATATTTATCTTTTTTAGAACAATTGACGAATTCTAGCATTGATTGTTATAGCATATTTTTGCATATTTTGCTTTTGTATTTCGATAAAATATCTTATTTTTGATAAAAAAAAATACAAAGATTCTAAGTTTTGAGCATATTTTAGTACTTTTTAGAACAAACGCATATTTTTTATAACATATTTTAGGGTTTTTTTATTTCGTTTTTAGTTATCGAACAGTTTTATGTTTCAATAAAAAATATTTTTTTTTGTTTTCAACACTGATTTTGGAAGTTTAAGCCATTTTAGCAAATTAAAATTTCTTGTTTTAAGACTACGGATTTAGCTATATTCAATTTTTTATTCGCTTTTCTGTTGGCAATTAATTTAATTTCTCAAAGTTATTCCCACTATACTAAAAAAAAAAATTTTAAATACGAATTCTTAAAGACAATGTGTGGTTTAAGCATACTTGGGATTTTTTTATTAGCAGTGAATTTTCATTTGCATTAGTTCACTAATGCTAACGCCAAAAAAATTTCATTACCATTTAATTGTAATGAAATTTTTTGGCATTAGCATTTGTTATACTAATGCTAATGAAATCACACTAATGCCTAAAAAACTAATTACAATTGATCAAAAAAGGCTCAAATTTGCTCTTAAAACTTTTAAGAGCAAATTTGCTTTTTAGCTTTAGCGCATTTTTTGTGAGCTTTGATTTGGATTTTTTAGAGCATATTGCCGATTTGGTTACCAAACATTTTGAGACGGAATTGCAGCACTTTTGGTGATACAAATTCCGAAAATTTTGTGATATTTTGATTCTAGTAAACCGAATTTTCTAACAAAATTATTAAAAAAAAAAAGATATTTAAGACTTTTTAAACTTTTTCTTTACCATTTTGAAAGATTTTTACCATTTATGTAAAATTTTACCATTTTCGGATTAAAGTACATATTTTAATAGCGATTATAACTTTTTTAGCTGAATTGTTCTAATCAAATCACGATATTTGAAAATATTGAACAAAATGTGTTGGTTTAGTAAGGCAACCAACTAAACTTTGAATGCGCAAACCATTTTATTTTAACCACGATTTAAAACTACAAACCGTAATATTTTATAGTTAGTTTGTGTCATACTATATTTTATATTATGTCACCCCCTTGGGGTGAATCTACGCCTTCTTCAAGGTTATGACTGTTTTAGAGAGCTCTTAAAAAATCTTTCCGAAAAGCCCAAAAATTAATCACATGAATATTTATTACCCGTGCGAAACTCAAGTTGTTGGGGTAGTATATATGTAACTGAGTGTGTGTGTATGTGCATTAGGTTACATACATTGCAAAATAACAAACACTTACACCTTCATGTGGACAATTGGGAAATGTTTGCGTTAGCAAAGGTGTAACCATTATGTATCGTAGGTAATGAATGCGCAAGGTTTCGACACTACACGAATGTTTATTTAACCGTTTACAACACATTCTCTAAAATACGATACATACGTACTACAATTTCAAAATTAGCTGTGTCGTTCTTATGGTTTTGCATCTGTTGTTTTTGTTGTGTTTAGTGCATTTCCCTTGTCTAATGCAAAACATTTGTGTACGAAAATGTTTTAATAAACAATCTTAATTTGTAGTAACATGAGGAAATTACAAACATTATTAGATATTTAAATAACTTTTTGGAAAATTTACAAACTAAGAAAAGTTATTTATTTAGTAAAGAGTCAAGCAAATACTTTTAAAATTTCTTTATAATTTAAATATTTTGTTGTGCGTCCCCTAAAATGCAAAAGGGTGTAACTGACTGATATGTTTTTTCTAAAATCAAATTTCCTTTGAGTTGTTTATTTTGTCAATTATTTTCAAAATGTTCTTTTCATTCAAATATTTAATTTCAATAAATTCACAACTATTTGTTTTGTAGAATATTGTGTTAACAATTTATTGAGAACATATTATTGGCGACGATTATATTTTGAACAATGGAGGATTTTATGAAAGAAGTCCTTGCAAGACAACAACAATGGTCTCAGCAAATGATGGCTGATCAACAACAATTTTTCGCACAGTTCCTGAATCAACGTGCTACATTGGGGTATAGGTAAAATGAAACAAATTTCAAGACGTTATTGTTGGTGGCCAAAAATAGATGAGGATATCGCTAGAATCGTTTCATCATGTCAAGCTTGTTGTGCACATTCAACAAATTCACCCAAACAGTTTTCACCATGGCCAAAAGCTACGTCTCCCAGGCAACGCATACATTTGGACTACGCAGGTCCTTTTGAAAAATATATGTGGTTAATAATCCTAGATACGTATTCTCAATTCCCTTACGTAATAAAAATGGAAAATAGTACTACAATTTCCACCATCAAGGCATTACAGAATGTTTTCTCAATTGAAGGGTTACCGGAAACAATAGTGACAGATAATGGTACACAATTCACATCTAATGATTTCAAGGTATTTTGTGAAGTAAATGGTAAATTTTTCGGAAGGGGATAAATGGGTTCCCGGAAAAATAATTAAACATATTGGAAACGTGATGCTTCTCGTTGAAGTTGGAAATAAAATTTGGAAACGTCATAAAAACCAAATTCGAATTAATAAAACGTTTAATAGTTCTAACTTCGAAAGCACATCTCAACTTGCTCTCTCTTTGTTAGAATCATTTGAAACCTCACAGAAAAGTGTCGAAAACTCTCAATCAGTCGGAAGCTCACAGTCAAACGTTGAAAATTCACAATTGTTGGGATGCTTACAAGCCAAATATTGAAAATAACAATGCTACTTGGCTCTTTAAAACAATATGTGCCTGTATCGGAAAATCCAACACGCCTTTTTAATCGGTTCAAAAAGAACTCACCTCCATTGCCTTCAATAACTGAACCTCCATTACGCAGATCTACTCGGCTAAAAAGAAAACCTGATTGTTTTATACCATGCACCCAACGTTCTAAATTGACGAGGAGGAATTGATATGTTTTTTATAAAATCAAATTCCCTTTGAGTTGTTAATTTTTATTTTGTCAATTATTTTCAAAATGTTCTTTTCATTCAAATATTTATTTTCAATAAATTCACAACTATTTGTTTTGTATAATATTGTGTTAACAATTTATTGAGAACATGTTACTGACAGAGTTTCCAAAACTGGTTTTATTGATGATTATGGCAACACTGTTTCAATTGGAGGCCATTCTGTCAGCTGTCAAGTGATTTATGTTTAGTTTGGTTTGGAATTTCAACATGAATAGACTGGGGCCTGAACAACGCTTCCAAATTGTGCAAATTTATTTCGAAAATCATGGTTCTGTTCGATATACGTATCGCGCACTACGTCCATTTTACGGTCAACATAATCGCCCATCAGAACAATTAATTCGATTAACTATGGAAAGTTTACGCACAACGTTTTATAGTGCGTGCAAAAGAAATCATTGCTGCTGTAGAGCGTAGCGTTAAGGAAGACCCCAATCAGTCTATCCGCCATCGTGCACAGGAATTGGATATGTGTCCATCGACTTTATGGAAGATTTTGCGGAAAGATCTTGGTTTGCGTGCTTACAAAATCCAACTCGTGCAACAATTGAAGCCACAAGGCCTAGATTCGGTGAATGGGCCCAAAACAAGATTGCCGTTCATCCCGATATTCATAAGCGAATTTTGTTTAGCGAGTGTATGTTGAGACACCCTTACATCCAGAAAAAGTGACTGTTTGGTGTGCTCTATGTGCTGGTGGAATTACTGGTCCGTACTTTTTTAAAAACGATGCTGGTCGGAACGTTACAGTCAATGGTGACCGCTATAGAGCCATGATTACAGACTTTTTCGTTCATCAGTTGAACAACCATAATGTGCAGGAGCTGTGGTTTCAACAAGACGGCGCAATATCTCACACAGCTCGTGCCACAATTGATTTATTAAAGGAAACGTTTGATAACCGCAAAGTTTCACGTTTCGGACCCGTGAATTGGCCTCCAAGATCGTGAGATTTAACTTCGCTGGAAAATTTTCTGTGGGACATGTAAAGTCGCTAGTCACTAGTCCCGAAACGATTGACCACTTGGAGGACAACATTCGCCGTGTTGTTGCCAATATAATGCCACAAATGTTGGAAATAGTCTTGGAAAATTGGACCTCCAGATTAGACTACGTCCGAGCCAGCCGTGGCGGTCATATGCCAAAAGTCATATTTAAATTATAATGCCAGAAGATTACCTTTCGACTATAGTAAATTTCATGTCAATTTAAAAAATTAATCTTTGTTTATTCCATTTTAAAGTTATATACCTCTATCAAAAACACCCTTTACTTGCTTATTTGCACATCAAATGCGTTAAAAGTAAAGAAAATTCACGAATACAGGAAATGTGAGTCCCAAAGATTGCTAACAAATACAAATTATTCAGTATTTTTATAAATTGATTTGTTTTTAAATCATTTGAAACAAATTTTCAGTTTATGGCAAATTAATTAAATTTTATTATCACTAAACCGATTTTAGAAACATTTAAAATCGTTGCTTTATGTTTTATGTATTTGTGTTTTAAATCTCATATTTGGCAATTTTTTTGCTAAAATAGATTTCCTGCGTACCAAGACCATTTAAAAAGTGTTAAAAAATTCACATTAAGTGGTTTTTTAAGATTGCTGTTTTTAAATGACTCAAAAAGTTTTAATTTTCAGAGTTTACAAGTTTACCAGTATATATATAACAGTTTATATATCCGCATATGTATGCACAGCGCATACTCTAGGGACATTTATTAGTTCCCCCGCATAGTTTAGGGACACTTGCTTACTTTGGGGACTGTCCGCAAAGTTTTCGCTGATTTTCATACATCTAGCGTATAAGATGAGGACAGTTGGTTCGATACACCGCATATTTTGGGGACAATTTTGGCCGTGTTCCTAAAGTATGCGCTGTGCATACATATACAGTGGCGGACAAAAGTATTCACATAGCAGCAAACTTTATTTTTAATCTTTTATATTTTTAAACTGAAACCCACTAGCCGGATATGGTATTCAACAAAATGGTTTATTAACTTATAAATTATTAAAATACACCAAAATACGTATTCTTAGTATGTTATAAAGGGTCCGTATCTAACTTTTTTTTTCGGTACAGTGAAATAACTCCCAAATGAAATAAGTCCCAATGGAAAAATGAAATAAGTCCCAAAAATTTTCCATGTAAATTGGGACTTATTTCATTATGAAATAAGTCCCAATGCGTTGGGACTTATTTCATAATTTTTGTTGGGAGTTAATTCATTATGAAATAACTCCCAAATGAAATAAGTCCCAACAGTTTTTTTGTTGGGAGTTATTTCATTTGGGAGTTACCATTGGCACTTATTTCATCGCAGTTGGGACTTATTTCATTTTAATTGCAAACACAATTTTACGATTGGCCAATGGTGCAATAAAGCCTTTATTTTGTATTTTTTGATTCTTTTGTTACACTGTTCAGTTTTTCTGCGTGGCGGCCTGCGGCCGATCTTAGGGGTTTTCTCCTCCATAGGACGCGGCAGGTGGCTTCGCTGAATACAGTTTTCCTGCGCCCGTCTCATTATCTTCCCTAGTGTGACGCGCGCAGGGAAACTTTATTCAGCGAAGCCACCTGCCGCGTCCCATGGAGGAGAAAACCCCTAAGAGCGGCCGCAGGCCGCCACGCAGAAAAACTTTATAAAGCAAAGATTTTCAATATTGTTGCAGTTAAATTTTTTGTTGAATTATTAATGTTCTATTAATTTTTGTTAATATGAAATTTTTTTATAATTGTTCAATAAAATATAAGAAGAATAAGAATAAGAAATTTAATTGCTTCATTTAAAAAAAAATTAAGTGAAATAAGGCCTTTACGGCTTTATTTCACTTTCAAAGTGCAATAAAGCCTTTTTGCAAATAAAGGCCTTATTTCTCAATTGAAAGTGAAATAAAGCCTTAAAGGCCTTATTTCGTAAGGCATTATTGCACTCCACCTATGCTTACATATACTTATGAAATAAAAAGTGTTCTCTAACAGAAAAACAAAACAAACGAAAATTGGGAGTTAATTCATTTTTGTTGGGACTTATTTCATTGGGAGTTAATTCATTTTTTTTGGGATTTATTTTTAAATTTTGAAATAACTCCCAAAAATTGGGACTTATTTCATTTTTCTCATTGGGAGATATTTCATTTTTTTACATTGGGTGTTATTTCATTTTTGATGGGACTTATTTCATTGGGAGTTATTTCATTGGGACTTATTTCATTTGGGAGTTATTTCACTGTACCTTTTTTTCAACTAGTGCTTATTTCGTGAATGGTAACACTTAGCTCATGTCTGATTTGACAGATAATTAGTTTTATATTTCCGCTGAACGAATATGATCCGTATGTTCGTGAATCTTGTGAAAAAAGTGAAAGAAACTGGCATCCTCATCGATAAACCAAAGCGTGAAAAGCCAAAAACAGTGCGTACACCCGAGAATATTGCTGATGTGGCAGAAAGTGTGCGTGAAGCACCATTTTTAAAAAAGTACATCTTTTGCACCGTTAAAAAATACAATTTCAAAAAAAGTACGTGTCTTTTAAAAGAAATTACTTTTATTGAAAAATTACTTTAATTAAAAAAAAAAAATTCAAAAAACATTTGTTTTCTCAATTTTTCTGATACTAATACTCTATAAGTTCTATTTTATATGAAAACACGACTATCTTTTTCGGGTAGTATTACGACTTTTTTATGCCGGAGCTCCAAAAGCGATTGCACTTACAGAAAAAATTCTAGAGATAAATTCGACTAAGAATAATAAACCTCCGAATAGGTTGTGGAACAAAAATTTTTCAAAAAACACAGTAGAATTCAGAAAGTGCCTCATTTTCCATACATTTATATGAAAATAACAGGGAATTGTTCGGGTAATGTACTACCTTTTCATACCGAAGCCTGAAATTCGCTCATGTTTACAGTAAGCAATGTAGACATAAATCCGAATAAGAATTATATACCTCCACCCAAGTTGCGCAACAAACATTTTTAAAAAAATCACAGTGAAATTAAGAAATTGCTGCATTTTCCATACATTTAAATGCAAATACCACGGTCTTTTTCGGGTACTAGTAATGTGTTCTTATCTGGAGCTCCAAATGCACTTAAACTTACAGGAAACAATCTAGACATAAATCCAATTTTGCTTCTTGTCCATAACTTGAAAACAAAGCAAATTTGACCTAGCTTTGCTAGATTTTAAATTCACTAATATCTTATAAACTCCTAATCCTACATGCGGCCTAAATAATGTTAATTTGTTTTACTACCTATAGCTTGTTAAAGAAGCACGATATAGCAAAATGGTTGCAATTTTTGCCCCATGGATGTTAATGCACGACCAAAACCTTTTAACCGAAATCAAATTTGACCCAGCTTTGCTAGATTTAAAATCGCTAATAACTCAAACACTACTAATGCTACATTCAGCATTAATAATGTTAATTTGGTTTCTTGCCCATAACTTAAATACGAAGCAAGCTAGAACAAAATAATTGCAATTTTTGACTTACGGGCGTTAATACACCCCTAAAACCTTTTTACCGAAATCAAATTTGACCTACCTTTGCTAGATTATAAAATCGCCTATATCTCATAAACTACTAATGCTACAACATAAATAATGTTAACTTGGTATATTGCCTATAATTTGAAAATGAAGCAAGATAGAGCAAAATGTTTGAAATTTTAGACCTATGGGTGTTGAAACACCCCGCAAAAACCGTTTTACCTAAACCAAATTTAAACTAGCTTTCCTATATTTTAAAATAGTTAATAACTCATAAAACTAATTATGCCAAATCCTATATAATGTTACTTTGATTTCTTGCCCATAAAATTATTTTTGTATGCAAAAACTATTTATGCACAAATAAATCAAAATTTCGTAAATTTTATACATACACACAGAGAAAAATTTGCTATTTGCCAACTGAAATTTGTTTACTACGACTCAAATTAGGTTATTACGAATTTCAGACGGTTGGCACAACTTAACATTAGTTGTCACAACAAAGTTAAGTTAATTCAACTGAATTTTAGTTGCAACACGAAACAAATTTGTAAATCTAATATAAATATCGTTGTACTAACTGAATTAATAAGTTGTTACCTTTAATATACACTTTTCAATTCGGTTGGAAGTTTATTTCTGTGTGTGTATTTTTATGCAAAAATTGTATAATTTTTGCCGCCCCTTATACTTCCTAAACGTGATATTGTGCTCCTTACAAAAGACATATCTCATAATATATTGTCCTCTGCAACATGTCTTAGTTTCATTTTAATTCTGCGGGTTTACCACTGTACAGTTTCCTTGTAAGTGCACAATGAAGTAATTTTTTCAATAGTTCACAGTTAGATTTAGTATTGCAACATTCTATTGCACTATTTTATTATTACACAGCCATATTCTCTAATCAACGGGATTCCAAGGATATCAGAGCCGCCATAATGAACATATAATATTCAAGTTTTTGTTGTTCTTGTCAATTCGCCAAAATATTATAAAATGTTGCAATTGTATAAACACTATAAACAAAATATTGCTAAGCGACAAATCTCATAGAGAGAAGAATATAGAACAGGAAATCAGGAGGAGATTTTAACTGCACAATTTATCTAGTTTTTGTTGATTCTTTAAGCACTTTTTACATAAAAAAGACATATTCGTTCATCTTGTAACTGATGTAGTAGTTATTGTTTTCTTGGTTGTTGGATCATTTCATGGTCCTTCTATGGTATAAAATGGTATGGCGTCATCTATTTTGGCGGCGACATATTTTCCATTTGCTTGAAGACAGTGAATATAGCACGATTGAAGTACTTTTTTCATTCATATTTTAGTTTTGTATTTTGATTGTAGCCAAATAAACAACAATAATACTGTATCTATGTAAGTAAAACTAAATGAAGGATGTAATCTCAAATAACACTGCCAAGATTAACGCCTACACAATTTGTAAATTAATGCAAAGGCGGTATTTATTGTAATGTTGATAAAAATATATTAAAACAAATTGTCAAAAATAATACATGTTTTAAACGAAATAAGATTTCTGGTGTTTTGCTTATTATTACTGATTAAACAAATTTCGCTAAAAAAAATAATATTTAAAATCAATAAATTTTATATGCAAAAAATGTTAATTAATTGCTTTTAAATAAAATATTATATTATGTGGATAACAGAGCGTAACTACCGCAAAATGAAATGTTTTATTTCATATATTTTAAGAAACATTCACACCCGATTAACAATAAAGAAATGTATCAAATGAAATCAAAATAAATGTATCTTACAGGCACGTAGCTAGGAATTTGTTTTTTTTTTTCATTTTATTCATGTCATTTTAGATAAACCAGCGAAATTAATAACTAGGGCAACCAAAAACAGGTAGTGCTTTTATTTGAAGGAATAGAACTATTTAGATTTAATACAAGTTTATAAGTTGAAAATACCAAACTTAAGCAACATAAATTTCTTTGAGCTTTTTAGCCTATTTTTAAATATTTGCTTAGTTTGTAAATATTGGCTTATTTTTCCTCTTTTCTTTTAAAATTTAGCTCATTTTAGCTTTTTTCTACATGCAACCGAATTATTTCGTTGTCACCATTAAATGCATTACTTGGCTAACTAATAAATATTGATCTCTTGCCATAATCACAGTTGGCGAAAAATTCGGTAGTCACAATATGTCTGTTTTCTGCGTGTATGAATTTATTTAATAGTAATAAAATCTTTGGGAATGAAGCTAATCAATGAATTCTAAGGGAATGATTTAACGGATTGTTATATGAACATTTTTAAATTTTGATATAAAGTTTTTGTAAATGTTGCTCAAATTGAATTAGTTATTTTGAAGCTCAGCAAATAATATACAAATTTATGATATTTAACTCTTAATTTTTTAGACTTAACGAATAATTTTACAGTTTCTGAAATCTTTGTGACAATCAAATTTTTTTCCAACCGAATGGTTTTATTAGAATCATTCGGTTGCAACATACTATAAGATAGCATTAAATTAAATAAAAGTTACCGTGGCAAGTAAAATAGTATCTTACTATACATGATGTTATGCTGAACTATATTAAATTCTACAAAACTAGATCACATTATACAAGATTATATAATATTATTTTAACTCGGTTAGAGAAAATTTTAGATTACGAAAAATAAAGAAAATTTTTATTAACAAATAAAAACTTTACTTCACAAAGTGAACGAAAAATTTCTTAGATTTAATGAAAAACTTTCATACTTTTTATGAATCTAAATTTTAAATACAACTTATTCTTGAGTGAATGAAACTTTTTATAAATAAAATGATATCAAATTTTATGAAAACTTTCGTTATCTTAATGAAAAGTTTCAATTACTTTGATAACACAGTGACGCAATATTCAACTTTTTGACTCCAAACAAAAAAACACTTATCCCAGCCGAAAGTACTCGATGAGAGGAGAAAAGTAATTTCTGGATTTTGCTAGATTGGTTGCCGTTCGTTTTTTATGAGCCTCTATAGTTTGTTCGCCAAATTCGATTTTGAGCACTTTTTTGCAATTTTCTTCTATTTTTCGCATGGCCATAGCTCGAAAAATGCTGTGAATTTATTTTTGCAGTCTTCAGCAAAGTTGTAGCTCTTGACTCGGCCAACAAAAATGCTGAATATATTAAGTCGGAAAAATTTCATCTTCATGCTCAAAACCCCAAAAATGTCGAAAAAATTACCACTTTTTCACCGATTTTTTCCGTTTTTCGACTACAGCTCTTGAACTATTGAAAATTTTACCAAACAATCAAGGTAAGAAATGTAGCCTATAAAATTATGAACAACTTTCCAGTACATAATAAAAACAAAATCAAAAATATCAACAACTTCTACTCCAAAGTCCAACATGTAACAACAACTTGACAAACATTAGTATATACATTTACTTTGTTCTTTCGTTAAAAAAAATAACAACAACGATTTTGACAAATACGCATTTATTTTGTTGTTTCGTATATAAAAAATTAAAAAAAGAAAAAAATTACAAAAATGTTTGTCAAGGAGTGGTCGTTTATAGGCTACATTTCTTCCCTTGATTGTTTGGTAAAATTTTCAATAGTTCAAGAGCTGTAGTCGAAAAACAGAAAAAATCGGTGAAAAAAGTGGTAATTTTTTCGACATTTTTGGGGGTTTTGAGCATGAAGATGAAATTTTCCTACTTAATATATTCAGCATTTTTGTTGGCCTAGTCAAGAGCTACAACTTTGCTGAAGACTGCAAAAAAAAATTTACAGCATTTTTCGAGCTATGGCCATGCGAAAAATAGAAGAAAATTGCAAAAAAAGTGCTCAAAATCGAATTTGGCGAACAAACTATAGAGGCTCATAAAAAACGAACGGCAACCAATCTAGCAAAATCCAGAAATTACTTTTCTCCTCTCATCGAGTACTCTCGGCTGGGATAAGTGTTTTTTTGTTTGGAATTTTTGTGTTGCACTGTGTAATAGGAAAGTGGAATATTTTGCAATAGCTCTCTCAAATTACATGATAAATAATATATATTTTTTAATTTTTCAGGGGCGCATTCGCTAGAATTGGTACTTAACTGGTTTAAATATAGCAATAGCAAAATATTGTCGGAAATAGAAAAATATCCAGATGGTAGTAGAAATTGTCATATATTGTTAAAGTTTTATTTTGAAGTTTATTGCCGATCTATAAATTGTATGTGAGAGTTAGCAAAATACAACATGAAAAATACTTCTGATCTGAGTTTCCTGGAAATTATATAAGCCGACAGTTTTTTTGTAGTATACAACTTTAATAAATTTCGAATTTTGGGCTTGAATTTATGGATACGTGCGCCAATTGAGTGTTTTATTGTAAGAATTTAAGCTATTTCGGTAGAAAACCAAATTTATTTTGTGAAGTAATTTTTTGTGTACATGGCACGGTTTGGAAGCGAAAAAGCATTACAGTTAAAATTTTTAAAGATTTCAAAAACTAAACGTCTTGAAATGAACACAATTTTCAAAAATCTTGAAAACATATTTATGTCGACTAGAAATCGTTCCTACTAAACACAAAGTAATATTGAAGCTTAAACTTAAAAAAAAAAAGTCTCTGATGTTGGTCCAAGGGCATACAGATTTCTGAAAGGATACCTGTAAAGGACACCTTAACTTAAAAACGTATGGACAGATTTTATTTTTGGCAGAAAGATTCATAGGTATAGAACATATAGTACTGGCAAACCATTGTTATTTTTGTGAAACCTACCGTGTTAAAAATTACCAATTATATTTTTCTGCGTGGGTTATATTAGGTAGTATTAGCAAGGCCATTAAGTGAGATAAGATATATGTTCAAGTTTAGGTGCGATTAATTTCGCCTATTAATTTTATTTTCACCTATATCGCCTAAAATAGGCAACGAAAAAAATGTTTGTAGAAGAATATATTGTTTACTTTCGTGCCGAACTTGTAGTATAAATTTAATTGCAAAGAAGATTAGGCCAGGTAGAGCGTTAAGTGGGGGAAATTTTAATAACTCGTCTGTTTCTTAACCGATTTAAGTTTTTATTTCTCTATTAAGGTTTTATTTCTCCCTCCGAATCGCTATTATTTAATGTTTTTAATTCAAATTCAATTTAACATAATATTTGAGAAAATATACAGAGGGTCATATTTTCCCTTTGTAGTCCGGTTTTAAAACTGCATGGCCGATTTTTTTTTTTGGAGCGCCTTATGTACATTGTTTGCTGTAAACTTTTTGCTCATACATTATCATCTCTGCGATGTAACTTTTTGTGTGACTTAATGTGTGATCCCTGTTGTAAAACTTAAAGTGTCTGCAACACAGATGATAAGCAGCGAAGACGCATAAAAGTTTAAAAAGCTAAACTTAACAACAAGTTTTATTGTTTTCAGTTAAAATTCTTGGTATAGTTTTTAGTAAATGAACAGTAGAGTGAGTCGAAAGCTGAGTAGAATGTGTACATGTGAGGAAAGACATTTTCTAATAATGCTTCACATCAACATCGATTCCGTTGGAATTTATTAACGAAATTTAGTAGAAAGATTCAATGGTGTATCAGTAAGATTTTTCAAAAGTTTTTGTACAGTTATTGTGTACTCTAGCGGTGGTATTTGCAAATTAAATTCAAACTATGACGCTATGTATTTATTTAACGGGTAAATATTTTTTTTTAAATATTAATTTTTATTTTTGCTAAAGCAAATGTCAATAATACACAAATGTCACGATTTTTGAAAATTGTAATACGGAAACACTGGCGAATAAATTTTAAAATTTTTTATTTCTTGGAAATAAAATTACTTGATCCGATCTTTTAATATTACAAAAAAGTACAAATTTTTCTAATTCCTAAAATTTTCCCATACGTCTCAAAAACGTAATTCTTTAATTAATCATATAGTAACTCTCGAACAGTAGTTTTTAAATTTTATAAAAATATTTGTATAGAAAAGACCTCAAATTATTAAATTCTTATTACTGCGTTAATATATATCTCTCGTATACAAAATTATCAGATCTTAAATGTAGGTGTAGGCTTTAAAACAACAGCATTGCAAAAAGGGTTGAACCGCTGGAGACTTAGTCCTATGGCTAAAAATAAATTTTGTGTTGCTTTTGGTACTTTACTGCTGATTCTATCGGATAAATATAATACTAAAGCTAAAATAATAATAGACTATCACTCCTGAATGGGATAAGATTTTGTCTAAATTTTAATTTTGTGTTAATTATTCCTAATCCAAAAATATTAACCATTTCAGTATGAACTTTAAATTGGATTTTTTGTATTTGTAAAATTTAAAACAAAAACATAAAAAAATTGTACCGAAAAGCAAAAAAGAGAGATTTTGGATAGACCCTGTAATTTTCTGAGACTATCATATAATAATAATCATTTCCCTTAAATTATGAATATTATAAAATGATACTCCATATGGGTCAAAAACTACAACAGGATGGTTTTTCGTGTTTTTATACATGGATTATTGTCAGTGTACAAACATATCATAAAGATTTACTCTAATGAAACCTGCTTCATAGGTTTTATGAAAAGAGTCAATGGACGAGTTCCAGTGACAACTTTCATTAAGGCTATGAAGAAATTCATTACTGAAGTAAAGATAATTCTCTTAGTGTACTATTAATTATGGCTTTCGGCTCGTTGTAGGGAAAACAGACCAGTGTCTCTGGTGAGAATCGAACCCATGACCCCCTCACTGATAATCCAGCACGCTACCAACTAGCCTACCGGGGCGCTCTCAGTGTACTAAAAGAAGTTTTAACCTGTCATGCTTTTAGTGATTTCAAGATTTGAATTTCAAAATATATTTTTTTCCATTTGTAAAGATGTTTTTCAAATGCTTACACACAGAGAAACACAGTGGCAACCGAATGGAAAAGTGTATTTTAATGGTAACAACTTATAATTTCAGTTAGTACAACGATATGTACATTAGATTTCTAAATATTTTGGGTGTTGCAACTAAAATTCAGTTGAATTATCCGAACTTTGTTGTGAAAACTAATGTTCAGTTGTACCAACCGACTGAAATTCGTAACCGAATTTTAGTTGGCAAATAGCAACATATTTCTCTGTGTGTATAAATCTTATAATATACATGTAGTTAAAATAAATCTTGATACTTTTAAATAATCGCTTCACTCTTTTGTTCATAGTAAGACATTGCGGGAGAAAATAATAATTAAGGACAATAACGCAGTTTTATTCACACATACTTAAAAGTTTTATGCTGAATAATAGAGAAAAAAGCAATGATTTTTCAGAATTACTTAAAAGTTGTTGTTGTTGTTTGTATTTGTGTTTTTTAACTTTATTTAAAAATTAAATGTAAAACTAAAAGATTTTAATATGCAATAATATGGCATCAACTAGTTAATAAAAAGGATGTTAATTTTTTCTACAGTGCTGTATATCAAAAATAGCAAAACGTAGTAGCAAATACTTTAAAGGACGAAAATAAATGTAAATAATTTTAATAATATATGGGAATGTTCGCGAATGTGGCCACAGATCTGGTTGTTGGGCTATATAAAGAAGACTAAGACACATCAGCTTGTAGGACAACCCGATGGCATTTTTGGATATAGATAATTTTGTTATGGCATTCAAAACAACTCAAAAGGTTAACATTACCGAACATGTCCTAAAATGGACTTAAATTAACAAACTATATTAAAGCGAGTACAATTTTTACCAACTAGCCTAACGGGGCGCTCTCAGTGTACTAAAAGAAGTTTTAACCTGTCCTGCTTTTAGTGATTTCAAGATTTGAATTTCAAAATATATTTTTTCCATTTGTAAAGATGTTTTTCAAATGCTTACACACAGAGAAACACAGTGGCAACCGAATGGAAAAGTGTATTTTAATGGTAACAACTTATAATTTCAGTTAGTACAACGATATGTACATTAGATTTCTAAATATTTTGGGTGTTGCAACTAAAATTCAGTTGAATTATCCGAACTTTGTTGTGAAAACTAATGTTCAGTTGTACCAACCGACTGAAATTCGTAACCGAATTTTAGTTGGCAAATAGCAACATATTTCTCTGTGTGTATAAATCTTATAATATACATGTAGTTAAAATAAATCTTGATACTTTTAAATAATCGCTTCACTCTTTTGTTCATAGTAAGACATTGCGGGAGAAAATAATAATTAAGGACAATAACGCAGTTTTATTCACACATACTTAAAAGTTTTATGCTGAATAATAGAGAAAAAAGCAATGATTTTTCAGAATTACTTAAAAGTTGTTGTTGTTGTTTGTATTTGTGTTTTTTAACTTTATTTAAAAATTAAATGTAAAACTAAAAGATTTTAATATGCAATAATATGGCATCAACTAGTTAATAAAAAGGATGTTAATTTTTTCTACAGTGCTGTATATCAAAAATAGCAAAACGTAGTAGCAAATACTTTAAAGGACGAAAATAAATGTAAATAATTTTAATAATATATGGGAATGTTCGCGAATGTGGCCACAGATCTGGTTGTTGGGCTATATAAAGAAGACTAAGACACATCAGCTTGTAGGACAACCCGATGGCATTTTTGGATATAGATAATTTTGTTATGGCATTCAAAACAACTCAAAAGGTTAACATTACCGAACATGTCCTAAAATGGACTTAAATTAACAAACTATATTAAAGCGAGTACAATTTTTAGAAATTGATGTAAAATCGACAAAAAATTTTATTTAACCCGACTAAAAATTAAATTATATTTTGTTATATAGACTCATATATAGGGATTTACATATGTTCCATATAAAGTTTTATGTTAGAGCACATATTATTTAATATTGCTTATGTGACTTATATGGACCAGCATATAAATATATGTGACCATATCAAATTTCTTCAATTTCTACAAGATTAGATTAATGAGATACAATTAGATGAGACCAGAACTCAGATATAATCGGATAAAATTATATATTTTTGAATCAAATTTTATATACTTTATTTTATTTGATCCAATTATACAGAACCAATTTTAGCATCTAATTATATCTGAATCAAAAAATTATTATTAACCGGGAAATTTAAAATGTATCTTAATTTTTTCATTAATACGGGTTAACTCATGGGTTAACTCATATCACTCATGCGTAACTCATAGTTGCGGTAAATAAACGATATAATTCTTTTTCGGAAACATTATAATGGAACCAATTAGTTTTATTAAAATTGTGAATAAAATGCTTACTGTTTGCAAAAATCCGACTTGCAAAGCCACATCTAAACCAAGAAAAATGTGAACATTCACATCGGAACTTTTCTAAAATAGTGATATTAAAAAGTAAACTTGATGGCAGAGTCAACATTTTCATGCAATATCAAAAAAAAAAAACGAGCCAACGAGCTATAGCCAACAGGAAACATTCCCTTCAATTTTTACTTTAGAAATAGATAAAATACTACTTTTTGTTTGTACCTCCTACTTTGTCTAAAATATTTAACATTCGGCTTGGATTTATATGATCAAATGTTGAAAATGTGATTTGGTATAAATGTTCAAGTTAAAATAAATTATATTTTCCACTTATAAACTTTGTGAAATACGCGGGTTTTTATTTTGTTTTAACTTCTGACGTTTATTTAAAACGAAAGCCTCTGTTTTATTCAATCTACGAATGATTAATGTTTTACTTAATAATTCCAAATCACTAATATGTTTACATATCATGATTGGATCTTTTTTTCAACTTATAGAGCTTCTTTATTTTGTGATAATTTTTTAATCTTCTCTGTTGTTGGTTTTCTCTCCTTACCGTCTTCAAAAACTTTAAGCGAAGAAAATCGGTTTTGGTTATTTAATTATTATAGAGATGATTAAGAAAATTCCAAATATTAAAATGTACACACCGAAAAAGAAAACCTCAACCATTACCATCCCCAACTATCTGTTGGCCACGAAACTCAGACATTGTAAGTAAGCCAATTTAATAGATTTTTATCTTAATTAATCGCAAAAATTAACAAATTACCACAGAAAATTCAAACAAAAAGTAATAACGACAACTAAAACCTCGACTGAAAATATTATTAAAATTCTCCGCTGTTGTTTGTTAGGTTTTTGTTTTTGCTTTATTTAACAAAAAATTAAAAACATCTAGAATCAACCATTTGATTATATTTTGTATGTACATTAGCGAGTCCCGGCCAATCCCGCCAACTGTTATTTAGAATGAAAAAGAGACAACACAAAATTTAAGTTTTTTTTTAATCCACTATGTATGTATACATATACAAACATTGTTGGCGTCCTTTTGTCTTATATATGAAAAACAGATACAAAAATCTTTCATGTTTGATTTTTTAATATTTCTTACAAGAGTTGCGTATATCTTTCAATCTGTTTGTCGTCCACACTATTAATGTGCTTAGCAACACAATTTTTTTAGCAATAAGTAAAACATTAGTAAAATATTTGTTCAAAACAGTTAAGTGCTGAATATGCATAACTAAAATTTTAGCTGAAAACATAAGTTTAGCAAAAAGTTTGCTGAAATATAGTATAACTGATTTACAAACACGTTTTACTAACTTTTCTACTAACTTAGGGTACCTAAAAAAAAAAATATTTCAATTTCAGACTTTTTGCCGAAATCGTTTGTACAGGACTTTAAGGGGAAGACTTCCTATTTTTGCCTCTCCCTGTAAACATTTGTTAATACCAAGTTTAAGCGGATGCCTGCACCAGTTCCAAGATTCGACGGTTTATACTGAGTGCATTAACAAACAAAATTTAAGGAACATGTCTTTAAATGCTTTCAGAATCAGGCATTTCCACAAATAAACCCGCATTTTACACCGTTCTTTTAAAAGTTGCAAATATAACGTATCACTGAATAAGCCCATAGAACTGTGAACAAATATTTCAAATTTAGGTTTCTTACCAAAAGGGTATGTGCCTACCGTCAGTGGGGATACTTGTCACCTCTCCTAGCAAGAATTTCCAATTTTATTTTTTCAACTTTGTACCAAAATTTTTATTACGCTCCTCGTGAAAATTCTAAAAGAACCTTAACAGTAATTAAGGACATTTTCTAAGAAACATTTGTTTTAAATTTAAAACTTTTAGACATTAAAGACCTGCACAACAAATTTCAATTTCGTTGCGTAAGCAGTTTCGCCATTGCGTGAAGAGAAAAACTATACCGCTTATTGCCCATTTGAATTTCCAAAAATCTCTTCTAAGGTGATGTCAACACGAGATCAGGATTTCACATGCCATATTTCATGAAACTCCCTTAAGCGGTAAAGAGGGGATATATTTACATATTTTAGCACCTATTTTTACCACGATTCTGGACATAAATTTTAATTTCTAAATTTCCGGCCAAGGGGGTTTACGCAGGCCGCAACGGGCGGAATTTTATCATTTTTTCCCTACACGCAAAAATGTCCAAACATTTCCAACTAGCTGCATTTTTTCAACTTTCGGTCTTTATCAATTTTTGTGCGATTATTGTAGAACTAGGTCTACAAGTTAGACGGCACTAACCTGTGGCCCCACGTACATTAATTTCGATCATCGTTTTTAATTAATTTTTGAAATAGAACAAACGGTTTTCGAGATATTGTGAAATGATGTTACTAGAAATAGAGTTTTTTTCCTCCATTCCACAAGTTTTTTAAAAATGATCCTAAATTTATGTTGCACTAGAAAAACAGTTATTTGAACAATTAGGATTTTTAAATAATGTTTTATTTATTAAAACAATTTTTTTGTAATTAAAAATTTTCTAAAAAAAAAATAAAGAAATATATAAAGTATGAACGCAAATGTATGTTCATATAAAATAATATATGAACATATATGGGCGTATCTGATCATATGTGGAAATGGAAGTTAATTTTTATAGTATGTACGAATATAGATGACCATATATGACATCAAAAAAATATATATGATCATATATGAACTTTTTTAACAGGGATGGTATTTCGTGAATAACAAATGCAAATTTTGAAATTACAGTTGATGTTTTTGAATTACATTAGGTATTTTTTTTTAAATCAATTGCAATTTTAAAATTTCAATTAGTATTTTTTGAAATTCATGTGTGATTTTTTGAATAACAATAGGAAATGTTGTTGTAGAGACCAACCTTAATAGTTGATTCATGCATTGTAACCGTAGTTTGAGTTCTATTACTTATATACTTTTTTGTCGGGACGCCCTAATATACCTATATACAAATATACATTTTAAATATATTTAGTATACTGGGTTAATTGTTTGCCCCTGCTTATTTGTTGTTGCTGCTGTTGTTGTTTCCTTTCATACTGTGCTCTGCGTTGTAATCGCTCAATTGAACGTAAATTGTTTAATAACTTGGTGCTGCTTCATTCACTTCATAATTTTATTTTTAATATGTTTTTATAAAGAGGGCAAATCTGAATTTCTGTTTTGGTTAATTAAACCAAATATTTTAATCAGATTTTTTTAAAACTTTAATTGGAACATCAATACCCAGCTCATGTATTGATAACGTAATAATTAGTACAATAAACGTATATCAATTCAATTAAAACTTTATTTTAACAATTGACCTGAAAACCCTACAATGACAAATATTTTTTGTTGCAGGAATTTTAATGCAATAGCTCTTCTCAATTTAGTTTAGTATTTGTTTGCCCGCTTTTATTGCAACAGAGTCGATGAAAAGTTTTGTTTTAGCTTTATTTTAAGAATAAACACTTGTTTAATTTACTAAGTGTACATCATGTTGCATAGCAATACCCAACTCAATAGATTGTTGCAGGATAAAATGTAATGCTTTCATAGTTCTACCGTATCGAATACATACAACATTAACTGAGGGACTACGCAGTTAAGCGTAAAAGTAAGTTGTGAATCAACGGAATGAAAAATAAATAAGAAACTTTAAAAACTATTTGAAAGGATTTACAAAACAAACAAAAGTAGACAATATCAACAAAACTACTACTCCAAATCCAATTTAAGTGTAGAAACAGAATAAAAGCGTGCCGTTTGTATCTATACAAATTGGCATACATATAAAACGCATCGAGCGCTGCAGTTGTATTTTATTTTTGCGACGTTTTTTCTTATTCTCTCATTAATTGTCTCTCACGCATTTGACAGTGTTGCAGCATTTTAACAAGGTTTGGTAAACCAAAAACATTTGTCGAATCAAAATAATTTAGTTTTCTATGGTTCTCATATGCTCTTAGCGAATTGAAAACATAATATAAACCAAAGCTACTCTAAATGTTTATAAAAGATTTCGTTTTTATTAGTCTTATTAAATTGAAATGTCAAAACTTATAAATATTGTGTTGTTAGTCAGCGCAAGATATACTAGAGAGTAAGAGGGTAAGAATCCGAACGGTACTCTTTACACAAAAATAAATAGTACAGTATTTGCAGCGTATTTTCTTTTACACCGAGAATCGCTATACGTCACGTTCGTATTCTGTTTGAATTGTTTTAATATGAAAATATATAACTCCAAATATCTGGTTGATGAACAACTAATTCTGTGTTATCATGGGTCCTGATTTATGTTCTACACCACGATTCTTTTTGTATGGAGTTTACCAAATTTGCAATAGGTTATTTAGCTTAAAAAACAAAAGCAGTTTCGCTTTAGCACACTTAGTACTACACTTAGGAAATTATGTTGGTAAAGACGACTGCAATTGTAGTCAAAAACAAATGAAATTTCATTTAAAAAAAGGACGACTTACATTTCATTAAATTCAAGTAACATTGTTATTTGTTTTTTAATGTTCAAAAAATAACTAACATTGTAGTAAAAATGAACCACATGGTAGTAAAAATAAACCAAACATTTTTTTTTTTATTTTTTTAAATAACAAAAAACAACTGTAAAAAATGAATGTAAAATCATAAAACAGTCATTTGATGTGAGTTGTTTTTTTAAATGAACTACAATGTTAGTTAAAAATTTTATTTGTTCTACAAATTACTTACATTTACATTAAAAATAATGAAACTGTATTACAACCCAAACAACTACATATTTTTAAAGCAGAAGTTCCCTGAGTGTAGCACTAGTTATTTTTGTTTGACGTAGTCGTTTTTGTAAGCAGTACAGCTTACGCGCGACTACCTATTATTTAATTACTGATAAGTAAAAGGGCAAACCTTATTATTTACAAAGTTGTGACTGAATATATTTTAGATGCTTTTAAGCGTACACTGAACCAAAAAGAGCTGTGAAATCAACTAAATCCCATTCTAAATTGATGAATGGGTGATCACTATATACCCAATAAAACCTGTCTGTCATTTTAGAAAATTGTTTAGTAATTGTATTTTTTGACGTTCAACTATTTGTTGATTGTTATTTTGACGAAATATCGTCAAATGTATTACCAGAAATTATTTATTTTAACAAATTTATTTAATCAAATTGAATAATTGTTTTATTGTTTTACCAATGCGCTTTATTTGATTTAACAATGCGCTTTATTAAATCTATTCGTATTTTGTCGATTTATTATTAATTTTTAATTTTATATTTCTTTATCTATTATATTTTATAAATTCAAATTCTTAATAATATACGTCTATAGATACTCGTAGTATACTAAAAAAAAACGAATATGAGAAAAATATAAAAAATAATAAAATTAAAAACTATAACGTAGTACGTACCCAAACATCGATTTTTAAAAACTTATGAAACATTACTTTTGCAAAACACATTACTTTATTTAATGTTTAAATTGATAATTAATTACATTTTTTATATTTTTATAAAGAGTTTTCTTCACTATTTTACAGATGATCCTATAAGTGATCAAAAAAAATAAAGTTATGAAACTAATAAGAGTTTACAATTTATCTACATAACACAGCATGAAATTACACAAATTTATTTAAAAATAATGAATAAACACACACTTAACTATCCACTATAATTCACTGAGTTTAAGAAATAATTCACAATTCTTTTGTAAAAACCCAAGACTAAAAGCACGTCAAATTATTTTCTACAGAAGTTTTGCAGAAACTCACATCAATTTGAATAAAATAATTCTTGTTTTAACAATAAAAATTTGTCAAAAGTTAACATAAATTTTATGTTGATTTCACTTACGCCTTTTGGTTCAGTGGACGAATAACTAATTATTTTTTTAACCATTTATATTTTACTTTTTTGTAATGTAGCGCACAGTGTGGTATTTGAAAAAAATAATGGTAATAAATATAGAACTTCTAAGCTACCCAGTGTAGAAAAGCATTATCATATAAGTCGTTATATAAGTATATATCTGGTAATGGCAAGTACTTGCAATTGCCATTACTAATTTCATTACTTTTAAATAAGGACGCCGGTCAAAATAATGACATATCATTACTAAATACATTACAAAAAATACCACCTGAGCTATATCGCCATGCTATACTTGATAGATAAAAACATAAATGACTTGCCTGCACAAAATCTTATTACTTTCCAGCTTACAAAAAAATCAAAAATAAGTAGTTATGTATGTACTCACTAGAAGTGAAAAAATAATGAGTCTCGAAATAGATTTTCAAAAAATTTTTAGATCATACTGTATTAAAAAAAAAATTATAAAAATAAGAACTTATGGGTAACGCATTATGCTTTGTATTGAAATAATGGGAAAAATAACTAGTTATTAGTAAGTCTTTTTGTTAAATTTAGGTAGAGAGTGAGCTGGTGTCATTACTGGCATTGAGAAAAGTAATAACATGTCATTACTGTTACTAAACTGGGTACTGATCCGATCTGTACGATCGCAAAAAATTTTTTTTACCTATCCCAGGTGAAAATGTTCATATATGAGCATATATTGCTATATATGGTTTCATGTATGAGCATATATTGTTCCATATATGGGCATATATGAACATATATGTAATGTATGGGAGCATATATGGGTAAATACATTCAAATGAAAAGTTCATATATGGATATGAATGACACCATATATGATAATATATTGCATATATTGGTTCATATATTGGTTCATATATGCCATATATCTCCATATATGAATTAATATATTATTCCATATATGGTTAATATGTTTTAATTTTTAATCAGATATGACCATATATGGGGATGAAATTTTTTATTTTTAACCCTTATTCTGCCGGTCTACGAGTTCTTGACAAATATATATAAATTAATGTTTTATTGATTTATAAAAACGATTGCAGAGAAAGAGTTTCGAACTGAAATTTGAGTTGAAAATTGATGAAAATTGGTCCATCAACTGATATTATCACGCTAAATATACCATTGGTAAAATTTGTTGGCGAGCACCTCCTTTCTGGGGGAGGGGTTCAAAGTTGGAATTTTGTTTAGCGATTTTATCCAAAAGTTGTGAATGGGTCAGAACGATTTATGCACCATCGGAAAGGTATAATATGTCCCCATTCATTAACCCATTATTCATCTTTTTTTATTAAAAATTCGCAACTAAAAAACTAATAAAACCTCCAAGTTTAAGTTTAACGAAGTTTATATATTAACAGGGTCGTATTATACCTGAAATGAAAGCTCAATATCTTGTTTATAAATTACTGGCCTCAAAACATACCTATAATACAGATAATTTTTAAAATAAATAAAAAAAAACAGGAAAATTTAAAAAAATACCAAATGTTAAACTGACTCGTAATGGGCTAATGAATGGGGACATATTACTCTTTGGAAATATATTTAAAACACCTTTCCGATGATGCCTAAATGATGCAGATCATTCACAACTTTTGTATAAAATCGCAAAACAAAACTTCAAATTTGAAAGAATTTGAAAAAAAACTAAAAAAGCTTTTTTATATACGAGAATATAGGAAAAGTAATAATATATATGACAATATATGAACATTCATATATGACCATATGTGAACATTCATATATGAGCATATATGTCCATATACCCTCAAATTTCGGATCCGAACATATATGTATTCATATATAAACTCATATATGTGGCCATATATGATAATATATTAACTTTTTCACCTGGGATTTGTACAAGAACTTTGCCTAATATCTAATGATAGTCGAAAGTTAATCGGAGTTATGTTTAAAAAAAATTCGATAAAAATGGAAACAACACCATTTTGAGCAAAGTTCAAGTAGCAATATCTTGAAAAATAGTAGTGCGATTTAAAATTTTTTAAAAAATCGTGTTCGACGTGCCAAAATTAATTAAAAATAATATGCCACACAACATATTTTTGTTATGAGAATTTTAAAAAAATTTCAAAATCCGAAAACTTTGGTTGCATGTTTAAGGGTTAAGATTTGCGATTTTCTCAAATTCGTGAATCAAATTTTCTTATCTAGTGGTACAATAATCGGCACAATATTTCATTTTATTTATTCAGTCTATGGAAACAAAAATTCCTTACAGACTGTGATTTAATCAAAAATTTAATATAAATAAATATATTTAAAATGGAAATTTTAAATAAAATTTCCATATAGTAGTAAAATACTAAAATTTTACAATATTCCGAGTTGAAATTTTTGCGTTAATTTTGTTTTACCTGTTAATGTACAATATTTAAACCGACAGATAACAAAAAAATGCTTCTCTTGACATATTGATAACAAAAATTGAAATTAAAAAAAAACGTGAACAATTTTGTAAAATAATAATAAATAAATAAATAAATAATAATAAAAACAAAAATAAATTAAAATAGCTTTTTTTGATTGAGTTCAGCTTTTAATATATTAATGCCTGTAAATGATATTAAAACGATATTTTCAAACGCTATAGTTCTAAATATACATAATTAAAAAAAGTTAACATCAATTACAATAATTTGTGTATATGGCCCTCTTTGGGATGAAACAATTTTATTGTCAAAATTTGTATTTCAAAATTTTATTTGTAATTTTCTGTCCTGACTTTAATTATTAGCCATATCTCACGATATTCACACGATACCACATATTAGGAACACTGCTTCATGATCCGAACTCAAAAAAAGTTCTAATCAGCGTGCAACTATTTTAACACACACATGTTGGATGCATGTTCAAAAACTAGTGAAATTATATTTACAACTTTTTTCAAAGCGTTATCCTTGAGAATATAGTAATATTTGAATTGGCTTTTGAACAAAGTTCCAAGAAAATTGTAAAGAAAAATAAATACTTTTTAGGTCATAAATTTTATTTCTTATATTCTTATTGTTTCTTCCCCTTATGACATAGAAAGCTGAAAACTACGTTCTTATAAAGCCAACTTCAAGAAAGAACGTAAAGAAGCGGGATTTTTGGTTTTCGGTCTGTGGCCGAAACGGCGTGGTAAATGTAATTTTTACATTTTTCTATACATTCGATATTTTTTACGATGTTTATATTGTTGAATTAAACCACCTACGACTGAAATCAGTTGGTACAACTGAATATTGGGTTCACAACAAAATTCGGTGAACACAACTGAATTTTAGTTGCCACACCCAAAATATTCAGTAATCACATTTTAATATGGTTGTACTAACCGAATTTATTGGTTGTAGCAAACAAAATACACTTTTCAATTCCGTTAGCACTTTAGTTTTCTGTTTGTACCGTTTTTAAAAAGTATCTTCAATTTGATTTTGATGAGCTAGGAAGCTTAAAACCGGCGTACATATCATACTAACCACGGAAACAATTTATCTGAAGACAGAAATCCGGCCCGTGGAACGAAATTATACAATTTGTTTTCTACTTCTTACTAAAAAATATGTCTATTATTTCCTGTTGTGTATATCTACAACTCCTTATGATCCAGAAAGTTGGAATTTGGCATACATTTCGTAGTAATTATGAAATGGTGCCTGATTTTTCATTTTCAGTTTGTGTACGGAAAGGCGTATCAAAAGCGTTTTTAAAGATTTTGTGATAATCGATATAACCATGAGCTACGAAACTGGAGCATATGTTTTACTAACCACGAGACAGATTTCGGTCTGTGGGATGAATGGCGTGAACAAATAGATTTTAAACATTACAAAAATATTTGCGACTCAAATTCGGTTATCACGAATTTCAGCCGGTTATTACAACTGAACATTACTTATCACAACACAGTTCTGTTAATTCAACTGAACTTTAGTTGCAACACCCAAAATATTCAGAAATCGAATGTAAATGTGTGTACTAACTGAATTTATAAGTTGTTACCATAAAAATACATTTTTCAATTCGGTTGGCCCTTTATTTTTCAGTGTGTACTAACTACGGTACAAGTTTAAATGAATTTGAAATTTATGTTTCGGTTTGTGAGCTAAATGGTGCAAAAATGTTGCTAAAATTTCTGAACATTTTTATTCCACAGTTTAAAAGTTTTGAACCCTAATGTTGTATATTACTCTTTGGGAATATTCCAATATGGCAAATAAAGCTGTTTTAAACAGTTTGACCTTTTCTGATGTTGCCTATCCATAGCTTCTGCTTTCTCTCTATCAATAGCGAAAAGTTTATATAATAATAGCACTAAGCATGAAGTGATATCCAACTGCGTTTTTGAACTCTAGGTAGATTGGTGTGTAAGAACCCAAATGAGACATTCTTGTTAATGGAGTTTATGCTCTACATTTTTAAAATTCTCTGACTACCACTGACGGTTATAATTTTAGTTCATTAAGTACTGATCATGTCATAAATTAAAAGGAACCATATTTTTTAATCGGTCCTTTGGCCGAGGAGCAATACCGATTTTGAATATTTCAAGAAGGCCATTATTCTTTTTAACATATTTTAATGGAATGCATCATTATGACCGGACTGCAAGAAGTGGTCTTCAAGAACTAACCAATTATGTTTCCCCATGCAACAACCTCTTTATATTGGGAAATAAATGGGAAAATGATGTTCGCATTGATCTTTCCGTATACATACTCAGCAAAAAATAACCTCGATTTGGTAAGCAGTAACTACATTTGTATGCTTTCAAAATAGCACTTAATCGTCATACATAAAATAAAGCAATTAAGGAAGTCATTGTGTTGTGCTGTCCTTAATGCATTCTTTTGAAGCAATAAAGTATCAAAATTATTACAAATATTTAGTTAGAATATTGTTCTACCTTCGGTCCAAAAATCTAATATGATATTGTCATATTAGATTTTATTTGTTGCTTTTTAAAAAGTTTGATCATTTTCATGATAGAAAATGCAATTGTTTCATTGGCATCACCCAAATCATCAGTTGTCTGCAATAGAAAATGATAGTTGGCTTAACTCAAACCGAGACATTACATACAACAGACAAAATGAACTATATGAGCATTTTTTTGTCTGCCCTAGTGTGTAAATTCCCTGATCTGGTAACCTTAAGTATAAAATCAAAACTATTTGAAAAACAACAATTTTACATGTCCATATACTTTGTATGTCAGTACATGCAGTGTGTTCGTTGTATTACAATTTGTAAAAAAAATTACATATATCCCAACAAACAGTGTATGTTGAGAAGAGCCGGGGTATGCTAATGATTCAGCAATTTTTTTTTTATTTTTGTATGACCATATTTTTTATATATTTTTTAGCACCATTTAAATAAGAATATAAATGAGTTTCAAAATTTACTGCAAAAACACGAAATGATTGTAATGATTATTAATTTTTTTTATTAAAGAAAGCACTAAAAACTACTTTATAATTATTAGGTTTTAAACCAACAAACATATAGACTTAACAATAACCAATGTACTCAACATCTGTTAAGTTTTATATTCCAACTGGTTTTAAGAGAAACAGTTTCTTAAAGGTTTTTTTAATGCATATTTTTTAATATTTATAAACAAAATGATGTGTTATTTATACAAAACGTAGGCAGAGAATACATTAAACAATACAAATTAACTTCAAAATTTAATTCAAATTGCTTAAAAAAATTAAAATTAAATATTTAACATAAACAATTAATTAATTATATCAATAACACAAATTTGAGGATAACAAAAAAAATAAAAATAAATTACGTCACTTTGTTAATGTAAAGTGCAATCTTTTAAGCCAAAATAGCGCTTAACCGCCGTTCATACAATAAAGCAATTAGGGAAGGCACTCTGTTGTGCCTCCCAAAATTTCTTCTTTGAAGCAGTGAATAATGCTTTAAATGACGCAATAAAGAATGCATACCATGAAGCATTAATGTTATCAACGTTGTCAACATACAAAAAAAAGCTCTTCTTATTGCCTAAGAAGGCATGAATTTATTGCTTCTAAGAGCACATGAACCTGCTTAAAAGAGATACATATACCTAGTGGAACATTGCGAAAAAAAAAGCATTCCTTGTGGATTTGCTTTGGAAGCGCTTCGTAATTAAATAAAGCCTTCCAGAAGCACTTCTGGGTAAGCACTATTTTTGCTGGGTTGGATTAAAATTAAGTCCCCTCGTGTAAAAAAAGGTTTAACAAAAATGATATTAAAATTTAAAAAACGGGTACAATCTGACTGATGTTGTTAAGTTTAAATTTCTGAAATGCTTGATGTTCTAAAATTTGAGTATGATTTTTTTAGAACTGACTTTTTTAGAAATAAATTTTTAGCAGTATTTTCTGCAACGTTATTTTTAACCAATTTTGAGTATCTTTTTATACTATTTTTACAGGTTTATTTATATGAGTGCAGCACCGTGGGCAAAGAAACCTGTTTTGTGATAGATTTAGAGGTAGTCAGTTCTAAAAAAAATTGCTATGTAATACTTCACAAAAATGTCATACTCAAATTTTAGAACATCAAGGATACCAGAATTTTAAACTTAAAAACGTCAGTCAGATTGTACCCGTTTTTTAAATTTTAATATCTTTTCTCAAAACATTTTTTTACACAAAAGGACATAATTTAGATCCAAATTAAGAAAAACAACAATCTAAAAAACCTTTGAATTCAAAGATTGTACTTCACATTAACAAAGTGAAGTAATTTATTTTTTTTATCCTCAAATTTGTATTAATTTGTTTGCGATAATAATCGGATAACCGTTATTCGATTAAAATGTACTTGTTACAGTAAAGCATGTTCAAAGCTAACTCGAAAAAGTAGAATTATCAGTAAATATGGATGAATTTTATTGTCAAGAGGATATAGCAAATATATGTGATCATATAAAAACATATATTAATGATTTGGTATTCAATGAAATGACATTTTACATCACGCAAATTTTTTAATCTGAAGTTTTTTTTAATAATTTTACTAGACATGTAATCGCACACACCGTCGATGTATGGAATAGTCAAGAATTTATATTTTTATCTAAATCCTCAATATCGAATATCATTAATTTTTTTTAAAGATTTGCCAAATGATTCGAATAACTTAACACGTACTAAAAATCAACAAATGAAATAAATGTACTTTTTTGAGTGGTTTGTCGTTAATTTTTTTTATTTAATTTATTTCAAGCAACGACGAAAAATTGTGTAATTTGTAAAATAAACTAAATTTAACTAAACATACATTGTCTCCACACCTGGGTGTTAGCAATTACATTTTATAATTATTAACCATGGTATTGGTTTTATATCAGTTATTCTTTCAGACCTGCAGTCACATATTAGGGCTTAAATTATTCCTTTAAAAATTTGTAAATTATTTAATACGAGACATGGGGAATAATTACTACATCTAAAGACAATCACTAAAGTATGTACAATTATATGTAATTAGATATAATTTACTAATTGTCTTGAAAGTAAATACATATTTTTAAGTAACATGTCTGGTATCAAAAAAAAATTATATTTTCACAAGGAGCACAATTGTTAGCGAATATCTGAAAGGAAAATAAAAAATATATATACATATAAAAATATTACACAAGTGAATAATTTAAAAATTTAATTGGCAATGCCCACGTCTGATTGACAAACGTATATATGTATATGGTACATGACTATCTATCTTATCTATATATATAAAAGAATAACTTTACTGACCCATACCACTTTGGCTACAAAGCTAATCTTTTGGAATTTTTTCCAGGAAATTAGTAAAATAGGGGCTCATAAAGTCTTCCCTTGTCGGCCTGGCCAAATCGCTAAAGCTATAGACTAAAAATTTGGGATATCGTCGGCTAGCCTGCAAGTAGTGCTACCCAGGAAAAAATTACACATTCCAAAAAGAAGGTGATGCCCACACTTGCTTACATATCTCATTGCCAAATTTAGTAACTGCAATATCAAACACATTCCAACGTTCCATCAAAAAAGCAAGTAGTATTGTAATCAAGTAGTATTGTAATCAAATCAATTGTAATCAATTCTTTAAATTTAAACCTGAAAGCATGAACTCAATAACAAAGTAATTATTTACTTAAAAGAAAATAACAATGTTATTAACTTATATGTATAAGTTTTTGAACTCAAGAAGTAATCATATACTTTTTCTTAATAAAAGGACGTTATTGAAAGTAGTTCCTCATTTTGAAAAAAGAAGTTATACAATTTTAAAGAATTTATCTTATATATTTTTGTTGAAACAAATTTTTATTTGCTGGAAAATAAAACTAAAAATCGAAATTGCATGTTGCCTAAATTTTGGTAAACTGTGGTTAGGTATAAATTAGGGACGCTCTAATTTATACTTCATATTTTCTTATTTTTTCTAGGGAACTATTTTTTTTTTTTTTTTGTGTAAGTACTTTGTAGTTTTACAATGGAACTATTTCTTTATTAAAAAATGTATGTAGTTCTTACAAATATAAAGTAAATAGTTCTTCGGTAAAAAAAAATAATCAATTCTAAAGAATCAATTATTTTAGTCTCACGCCCTGTTAAAAGAATCGAGGAGGTAATCTAGTAAATAATGCGTTATGCCCAATATGCTTGATTACAAACTCGCTTACCTTTTTTTTTTTGCTGGGTATGTGTTATTTTAATTTATTTTTATTATACCATTGAGGTGTAACTATGATTAAGCTCGGATTTCTTTTAATACAGTAAATACAAAAAAACACATAGCACTTCTTGCAGGCAAGCCGACAATATGTGTTGACATCAACTTTGACCGAATTTTTGGAAATTCCTTTGGGTAAATCGATAAAAGAGCAACTTAAAATTTGGTATATCTTGACAGATACTTTTTTTATTTAACCCCAAACAAATCAAAAAATTTCTTCAAGAATATCCCCAATTTGGAAAAAAGTTGAAGAAAGTAGTACTTAGTGTTAAAATTGTTTATTTAATTTTCTAACATTTACCAGGCCTAACAGACAATTTGTATCAATCTCAAATCAAAAAATATTGCCAACCACTAACAAATTAAAGAAAGGGAATTTTAAGTTAACTCAGAGCTCAAATTCTTTCTTAAATAAGATTTGTTAATAAAATTTATATTACAGGTAAATCGTTAAATTAAACCAGATTTCAGAAACAGTCAAATTCAGAACTATTTGTCGTTAAATTTTTTTCAATTTTCAAACTTTTATAATTTTACAAGAAAACTCTTCGAATTTTATTAAAAACCCAATTCAATTTTAAAGGACGTTTTCATTTCCTAAAATCTTTATATTATACGCATTTTTCTCTATATGTTTATAAAAAAAATCAAAATTTTTATTTAATACATAAGCATTCTAAAAGTCTCCCACATAGTGAATTGCTCAAACCACTGAAATTAAAAAATTAAAATTTAGATTTATTCTTCTAAAAAACCGTGGTTCAAATGGGGTTGAAAACTGAACTGCCTTCCCCTTAATCAATCAAGAACTTTTATTTTCGAATATGGGCATGCGCTAGGACTGAGTTTTTGAAAATTGTTATGGGAAGGGACAAAAACGTAGAGTCTCCCTATTAACGTCGTGCCAAACACTTAAAAGGAAGGTATCCCGAGCCGGACCGGCATATCTTAATGAACTTCGAAATGTTGTAGAGAATAAAAATTTAAGGGACCACTATCATGCTTAGGCGTTACTATAGACAAATTTGGTATCAAATTAAATGTTTTTTAAAGACAGAAAAATATTCATGTATTTTTGTTATTAAAAAAAAGTGTTTTGAATAACATTAAATCTGATCTTCTATTAAGGAATTTTAGTTATTCTAAGCAAAAATAATGCTTAGCAATGTCTATTTAATTTAGTCGATGGAATATCTGAGCTTTTTCCGATATTAAAAACCGTTTGGTTTTTTTCTTTTTCCGAGAGCTTTTTTTTATAGGCAATATGGATTTATAGGTAACATTGATATCATAATTTTTGTTTTCTTGAGTAATTTAACCCTGCGTACTTGTAACCCTTTGTTTTCGTAAATTAAGGATAAGTTTTCATACCAAATTAAATTTTTAACCCTTAAACGTGAGATGGGGCAGCTAAAATAATATTTGCTCTTTACAACATATCCACATTTCATTAAAATCTACGAGTTCGGATCAGGATACCTCTCTTGTTAGACTAAAAGTCTCAAACATTTTTTTTGCTATTTATAAAATCTTGGTATAAGCGAGGTATTAAAGATAAAAAAAAAAAATTCAAGATCTTTATAAAGTCTTTAGGTTTAAATAATCGGAAACTTGAATTTGAAACATCTAGTGAAAGAAGTTAATCAAATCTAGCAAGGGAGAAAATTCCGACGAAGAAATTTGTTTTTCTTCTAATATATTTAAAACTACCGGTAACGAAGTATCGGGGTTTTAAGCTATACTACACCCTTAAAAAAAGGCTGTAAAGTCAGCCACATTTTTGCTGGGAGGATCAGCAAAAAAGTTTTGTTGAATTTACTAATTTGTTTGCTGATATTAGCAACTTCTTTTGCAAGAAACCTCCCAGCAAAAATGTTGCTGACTTAACAGACTGTTTTCTTTAGTGTAATATAAATACAAATACTATGTAAGTATTTGTGAATAATCTCGCCGACAATGAATTTGTCTATTAAGAAAAGTAAATATAAATTAAAAATTCAATTTGAATACAAGTACATACTGCAAAAGTAAATTATTTTAATATTATCTGATTTTTTATTTAATTTGTTATCGCCATGCATTGTTAATTGTGATTTCTTAATTTAAATATTCTAATAATACAACATCTTTATTACGGTTTGGGGTTGGGGAATCCAGGGAGAAATTTCCCGGCAATTCTCACAGCACTTTTTCCGGCAAAACGGGAAAAGTCAAAAAAATTATTTTATATACCCAGTGTATAAAAGCATAACTGGTTACATAAGTACATATTTAGTAATGGCAAGTACTTACAATTGTCATTACAAATCTTCGCACAACTTTTATATGGGGATGTCGCGCTAAATATTGGCCTATCATGACTAACCTACTTACGAAAAAGAAAAAAATATGTGGTTGTCTATATACTTACCAGTATGGACAAAAATAATAAGTTTAAAAATAAATTTAAAAAAAAAATATATATAGAGCAATTCCATATGAAAACGATCAAAATTGGCAAATTTTTGGACGACCCCTCTCCGATTTTAAAATAAATAGTCTCAATCGATTGCCCAGCAAAAAATAATGTACCTACATATTTTTTTTTTTATAGTGACTGGTTTAGTGGTGGTGTGCAACACTGTCATGTGACAAAATTGAAGAATTCTTCATAAGGGACCTCATTGAAAGTTGCATTTAAGAGACCACCTTGTTCTCATTGTTTTTATATTTTTTATAATTGAATTAATTATTTTTAATTATTTAACAAGAAAAATTAGGAAAATTTTATTTTTCAATTAAAGCCTGATTCAATACCTTTCCAACGAGCTATCACTCGTTGCGATCGCTTTAGCAGTTTTTTTTTTAAACAACTTTCAATGAGGTCCCTTATGAAGAATTCTTCAATTTTGTGACATGTCATATGGAATTGCTCTATAGTGACTGGTTTAGTGGTGGTGTGCACCACTGTCATGTGACAAAATTGAAGAATTCTTCATAAGGGACCTCATTGAAAGTTGTTTTAAAAAAAACTACTAAAGCGATCGCAACGAGTGATAGCTCGTTGGAAAGGTATTGAATCAAGCTTTAACTGAAAAATAAAATTTTCCTAATTTTTCTTGTTAAATAATTAAAAATAATTCAATTATAAAAAATATAAAAACAATGAGAACAAGGTGGTCTCTTAAATGCTCTTCCTCAAACAAGGAGTCGGGCCCATTTTTTTATTGCTGATTCTTTAAGCAAAAATTATGAGGAATCCAAAAAAAATAAAATTAGCCGGAAAATTTAGGAGCTTCTGTGGAAAATCGGAAAATTTAATTTTCATGGGAAAATTTAATTTTCATGGGAAAAAAGGTAAATTTCTTAGAAAACTTAGGAAAATTTTATTTTTCAATTAAAGGCTGATTTAATACCTTTCCAACGAGCTATCACTCGTTGCGATCGCTTTAGTAGTTTTTTTAAAACAACTTTCAATGTGGTCCCTTATGAAGAATTCTTCAATTTTGTCACATGACAGTGGTGCACACCACCACTAAACCAGTCACTATAAAAAAAAAAAAAATATGTAGGTACATTATTTTTTGCTGGGCAATCGATTGAGACTATTTATTTTAAAATCGGAGAGGGGTCGTCCAAAAGGTGATCGCTTTCATATGGAATTGCTCTATAATAAAAAAAATTTTTTTAATGAATTTTTTTTTAATAAATTGTGCAAACAAGGGATTCGAACCCGAGCTTCCAGGTTTTCAGTCAACCGCTCTACAGTCTGATCTATTTCGAGATGTTAAACGAATTCTGTATAATAATAATAAAATAATGAGAAAATTAACAACTTATTAGTATGTCCTTATTATTTATGTTAAAGTAATGCAGAAAGTGAGCTGGTGTCATTACTGGTAGTGAAAAAATTAATTCCATATCATTATCGTTTCTACACTGGGTAATTATTTATATTAAAAAAACTTCTTTTTGATACGTTTTTTTTTCGATTTTGTATACAAAAGTTTGTTAAGTAATCAAATTTGATTCATATTTCATAATTTAAATAAAAATATCTATAAAAGGCTTAACTAAAGTGATTTTTTAGAAATGTTGAGGTTAAGAAGAATAATAAACGTTTTTCTCTAAAAATTATAAACACTATTAATTTTTAAATCAGACTAGACTAGTTTTTGCCTTTTTAGGAAAAGGCTCATCAGTGATTTTCCATTTAAATTGTATTATCATGTGTGTCTTATAATTGTCAGATTGTCTCTATATGATAATTTTTTCAACAACCTGCGGCTGTAAGAATCAAACCTTCGCTCATTTTACATTAGAAACGTAACAATACCAAGTCATGACCCTTTAGCGATCACACCCAAGTATAGCCTCGAATCTAATGCAGCTAAATTGCAGTTTTCTTTCCTATTAGCTTTTTCTGTTATTGTATATTATACTCAGAAGTGACAACACTAACAACACAAATATTCTATTTTTAGATTTTTGTTTTTATTTTTCTAATCTCCTCCGTCTCTATTCACAATGTTACCAGATTGACGTATGGGTTTTACGTTCAGGGCTGACAATTTTTGCGTTTTAAGTTGAGACTTCGCCACAGGGCAAATTTTATAATGTATTTTAGTACAGTGTTATATTAACGTCATATAGACAGTCGCAATTAATTTTTAAATATTTTTTATAGAATAGGTTTTAGAATACTTTAAGGTAAAAAAACATTTAGAAAATTAATATTTTGTAAAGAAGTTTTTAGATCTGTAAATACATATTTTAAAAATGTTAGTAAAATCGAATGATCTTAAAGAATCGAAAACTTTTTTATAAAGCGAGCGGCATACATAATTCCGCCAGGGGAATTATGTACCTGTATTGTATTATTGTAGCAAATTACTTGCAACTACTCTGGAGAAATTATGCGTTCGACTTTAAAAAAGGGAATTAAAAGAGCTTTTACATTTTCACATTTAAAATTTTAAATGTGATTTATTATTACTCCCTTATTAATTATTTTAGAGTAGATTTTAATAGGCAAATTTTTTAAATCCCAACCCCTCACTTCACCTAAATTTGTCATATTTTATAAAACACGGTGACTGTCTGTGCTGACTTACGTCCATGAAACATGGAATTTTCTAAATCACCGGAGTATTATTTTAATCATTTGAATTGTCAAATCTATCAAATGATTTTTTTTAGGTGTAAAGTAAAGAAACTGCATTTAAATACAAACTCCTTTAATAAAAACACCAAAAAATAAATACTTAACGACAATTATGACTACACTCAGGGAACTTCTGCTGTAAATATTTGCTTGAGTTGTACTACAGTATCTCTATTTTTAAGTCAAAAAATGTAATTTTTGACTTCATATGTAGTACATTTAAAAAACCAAACGCCATCAAATTACTGTATTATGATTTCACATTCATTTTATACAGTAGTTTTTTTTTTTATTTAAAAAAGAAAACAAATAAATGTTTAATTTATTTTCTACACCATATCTAGTTCATCATGGATCATTTTTTGAAAAGTCGTCTTTTTGTCAAGTGAAATTTAATTAATTTTTAACTACATTTGGAATGGTCTTTACCTACATTGTATTCTAAGTGTAATTAAGCAGAATAAAAACACTGGTAACAGCACTTAATTTGTTTTTAAAAAATTTTAATTTTATTGTCTAAAATAACATAAAGACACAATTAAACATTCCATTTAAATTTGATCGTCAAAATTTAATTTTGCTACAGTTTTATTAGTTTTTTGTTTTTATATACATCGAGATTAATTTTATGTTATTTTCAATTTATAACGAGCTTTCAACCTTTACAAAAATAAATCAAATCAAACATATTAGTTGATATTCGTATTTCTACGAACGATCTCATCAGAACCCAAAGTTTTAAAAAAGCTAGAGCCTCCCGGAAATGAAAAAGTCCGGAAATTCCCAAACCCTAATCTTTATATAAAATAAACAGTATTTAAATTTAAGTAAAGTTAAATACGTAGGTACTAAATCAACATAAGTTCTTTAAACAATTACACTACTTAAATGGGTTCTCTTAATCTCAGGTCGAAAGGTTATAAAAGTAAGGTAAAAAATTACCCACATTTTCTTTGATTTTCATGTCCATGGTCCAAAACCGAAATCAAATGTTTTTTACCTTGGACCAATATGTTTATTAACGAAAGTTTATTCATTTTGTCCTAGCTTTAACATATCCAAATTTTATCGGAATTTTAAAGATCTTACAAAGACACTCACTGTTATAGCTATTCAAATTTTCTATTCGGTTCTTTTCTGGTTGGCACACTAAAACATAGATTACCGGATTTACGTACAAGTGTTCCATCGTTTTGTCGTCCAAGTGTTGTATTAATTATTATAAAATGACAATTTTTTGAATTATTTATATATAAACTGATAAGAACTTTAAAAATAAATAAAATCGCGTCATTGACAAAATAAATTTAATTTCATAACTGATTACAAATTATAGTTTATTCCATATGTTCAAAACAGATATTGAAAACGCTGTGCAACAAATTTTGGATCATCGAATCTTTCCCGAATGAGACCAACGGAAAAGTAGACCATTACAATCAAAGTGTTTTGAAAAGTTAGCTCGTATTGTTAATTAGTTGGGTTACTTTGAGGCTTATTTTTTTAAAAGCCATTTAATGGTGTAAATCAATTTTTTATATTATAAATTAAACAATTGGAATTTTAAATTTTAGGCCTATAATATTTAAATTTATTAATTTTTATACTGTTTATGGTGTTAATATAAATTTTAGTCCATTTTTTGTTGCATTTTTTTGTTTTTGTTTATTTTTTCCTTAAAAAAAATGCTTTATAGAGAAGTTTATGGAGAATAACACACAATTATGGAACAAAATTGATTAAAAATAGGCTCTACCTATTCTGGAGATTCTCGTTTTACTAAAATTTCGGGTTCTGATGAGATATTAAGCCAGATCGAAATACATGCATCAACCTAGCTAAAATGTTTAATTTGATATATATTTATAAATAAACTCGTTATAAGTTAATAAAAATAACAAAAAGATAATATCGATGAAGGGTAATTGAACCAATAGTCGGCCCTTTAACCGTTTTCTTTTTGTTGAAAATTATGTTCTTACGCATATGAAGATGATATTGGAGTGAAAATTGGACATTTAACTTTAGTATGGGTTATTGTTTTAGATGAAATTAAGGGGTTTTAAAAAAGCAGGTTAAAGAAAAATTTAAATTTAATTTAATTTAAAATAGTTTACATGCTCTACCAACATACCTCTTTCTAAATGACTATTTCCTCTACATGAACAATTAATTGTGTCGATTGATTATTTAGCGATCGAATTCGATAATAAAATATGTATCATAAATATTACTAGTGGTATTGTCCTCAGACTTCAACTGAGAGAAATCAGGTTGAATGAATTTGAAATTGTTTGTATATAAAAAACTGCATAAAGATGAGCCAAACTTTAAAGTCATATTGCAGAAAAGCTGTAAAAAATATCGCAAAAGAGTACGCCATTGAAATCAGAGTGTACGAAAATTGATGATCAGATCCTCATTAATTTTTTTTTTGTGATGAAGTATTGTTATAAATAATATAATAAAATTGAGAGCAAAATTTTTCAACATTTAACCACGTCAATACGTCTAAAATTTGAAAAAATTTTAAAAGTTTGCTTTAAATGCCTCATACATTCCATTCAACGATTGATCCAACCAACGGTGATAAATTTTCATTGTAGATTATATGAAAATTATGAAAATATAGATTTTTTTCGGCATTGAAATCGAGCAGTTTTTTTAGTCGCGACCTCAATGCCGGCAAATGGAAATTGATTAATTTTATTGTTTATTGCACCTCAATGCCGAGCATTGGAAAATTATCAAAATTAAAATAATAAACACGGAATGTTTTTAATAAATTGTTCTCATTGAGAACAATATATTAATTAATTTCTACCTTTAGAAAGCGTATTGCACTGGCGCTTAACTCAGGGAAGCTGTTAAAGTATGATGTTAGATAGTTTTTGGAGTGAACGTATATTGATAAGAAAAAAATATGTTTTTTGAAATATTTTAACAAAACCTATATTTTGTTTTTTTTTTTAAATAGTTTAAAGGCAAAATAATTTAAACTTAATTTTACAAACTACATAAAAGCGAACTTTATTTACAAAAAAAAAAAAAAAATTATTGTATAAAGTGAACATTGGTGAATAAACGCAACAATTATAAGCTTGACTTTTAGTTTATTTTAATTTTTATAAGAAAAATCAAAAAAAAATACAAATATTTTATTTTTCGAATAATTTTTTATAATTATTCCAATAAAGAGGTTTTATTTTACAAAAACAATATATTTATGAGAACTACTGTTACTTACTACGGTTACTAACTAAACTGTAGTTAAAAATATTTAACTTAATTTTGAAATATAAAATTTTTAAAAATTTTTTTAAATTAATTTTTATAATTTTGACCGCAAAATGCCTTTAATTTATTTTCTAAGGCGTGATTGACGTTTTTAAGAAGTTTTAGCAATTTTCGTCGTAGGCGGAATTTCAGCAATTAAAGTTATTGAATCGATGGTTTTCGTGATTGAAACAAGTTTTTATTTTTGTGTGTGTTGTTGGGACAATAAAGATAATCTAGAATTCATTAGATTTTTAATATTTTTTAATAAAAATATTTTTATTGGATTTATAACAAACTTTTTAAATAGTATGAATCCATGATTATACTAATGATAATTTCTTAATGACTTAACTTTATTAATGCTATGCGAATCATAAAGTGGCCGTAACTGGCTAATAAATGTAATAAATTCATGCTAGCGTCTAATTACTTTTTCTGAGTTTTTTTTTTATTAGTCAAGGTAAATTATTACACATATATTATAATTTTTTTTTATTAATTTAAAACAATTTTCATGATCTTTTATCAAACGAAAATAATATCTTACAAAAGTAAAAATATTAAATATCAATGAAAATATTTCATACAAACTATGACTGAACTTTTGAACTTATTCTCGAAACAGATGAAACCTTTTTTACGTTTAGGCCATAATTAATGAAAATAATTGCTTATACTTTATGAAATTTTCATTCGGTCAATGAAGCCTTTCACGGAAATTTATTTAATGAAACGCGTTTCATTGATTCACTGAAACATTTGTTTGGGGACTTTTTTTATGAAAAAAATCATTGTATTAATAAAGTAATTCATTACTACAACACACAAAATTCTATCAGTGGAGTAGCTTTAAAATACAAGGAAATAAAAAACTTAGTAAACCCATGAGATTAAGAAATAAAAGAGAAAACAACCGTCCCTAAAATTTTTATTTTCTACAACATATCTCAAAATCGTTAAGATCTACGGGTCTTGACCGGGTTGCCTCCCATGTTATAACACATTTAAAAGATTTTTTTACTAAACTTTTTTTATGGGTGTATTTAGAAAGAAGGTTACCAAATAAAGAATTCACGGAATTCCAAGAATATGCTACATACTAAGCAAGTTTGAGAAATAGATTTGGAATTAGGAGACACATTTTCTTTTTTTAAATATTAGCGGTATTCACTCTTGATAGCATATATGCAAGTGTAGCATAAATGCTACGATTTTATGCTACAAAGCGTGAGCGTCTTTGTTTTTATTTTTACTCACTTTTAATTCTTTTTCTAATTCTTCTTCTTCCTAACTACACTCATAGAAAAAAGTTAGTAGAAAGATTAGTACGGCCATTAGTAATCCAATTTAACAAGTTTTTAACTAATTTTTAGTTCAAATTGAGATTTTAGTTAAAAATTTTGTTATTTTGACTTGATGATATACTAAATTCGTTACTAATTTTTTTTTGCTGAATTTACAAAGTCTTAAAATATTATTTTAATAATCAAAACTAGCAGAGGTCCTTGTAATGCGATGCTTGTGTTTCAGTATTTGAGCACGTCGTATGAGAAAAAATATTTAGAGACAATTATGAAATTGTTTTATTATAAAGTAGTAAAAAATAAAACTATAAAAAGCATTATAAAGTTTTATAAAAAAAAATAAAAAGGGAATTTTTTTTTCAGAATTGAAGGACTATAATAAGTGGTTGTTGTGTTTATAAAATAATTTATAACGTTGAAAAAAATTAATAAAATAATTTTCTTTTAACAATGAATTGATATTGAAATAATTGGAAAAATCATTGTTTATTTAATTAAATTTTTACTTATTTCTCTATTATTTTCACACTTTCACTTCAGTTTTTGACATATGGCATTCCGATGTACACACAAAATTAACAAAGGAAATAATAAAGACAAATAAAATACAGATATAACTCTGTATTTTATGTATCTTATAAATACAGAGCTGCATTTTAGTTGTCTTATTATTTATAATAAAAATGTTCACGAGTAGATGGTGCTTAGTTTTCATGAAAACAACTAAAACTACACAGCAAAAAATAGTGCTTACCCAGAAGCAGTTTTATAAGGCACTATTTAATTACCGAGTGCTTCCGAAACTATTAAAGAAGGCATGATTTTTGTTTGCGATGTCAAACTTGGTATGTCTCTTTTCAGCTGGTGAAAGGCGCTTCCTTTATGTGCTCTAAAAAGCAATAAGTTCATGTCTTAGTAGTATGCTTGTTTGCATATTGACAATATTAATGATACATTGCATGCATTCTTTACTGCTTCATTGTATGCATTATTTAATGCATTCTGGGAATCACATCAAAAAGTCTTCCTAATTGCCTTAGTGTATGCAAGACGGTTAAGCGCTTTCTTGGAAGCTTTCTTGCATATAAATAAAAGTCTAGCATATTATAATTTTATGTATTTTGTTGTTGTGGTCTTGCGTACTTTAGCATTTACACAAAATATGCAAGCTTTGCAAGGTCTGCAACGGTAGTTTGCTACCATTGCAGAGTGAACACCACTATTATTTTCTTTGAATTGATTTTTATGGTAAGCAAATTAGCATATAATGTAAGAAAGAATATCATATAGCTACTCTGTTTATGTTTCGCCCCATAATGACTTGACCACAAACTTGTACTTTCACAAAATAAATATTTAACCATACAATATGAACCGGGTCCTTCTACGTCTATGTATTTGTAAATGCAATGAAGAAAATGACAAAAGTCAACATTTAAGCACCTGGTGTTTTAGTTAATTTGCATTTAATAATGATTTAGTGTTTTGGTAAAAATGCATGTGGTGTTAGAAATTTGAAAAAAGAAACAAACTGAAATACAAAATCATGTTTACACAAAAAATAAGGTGACCAGCTCTAATCAAAACACGTTCACAGCACAATTAAAACCATATAGAATTAAAACTAAAATATCACAATTAAATATCTTATTTTCCGAGAAAAAGAAACGCTATAATTTCCAATACAATGTTTTTAGAATCGGTTTAATCTACATCTATTTTATACTTAAGGTCTTTTACCACTCCATCTATGGCACAAGCTCTATAACTCATTCCTCGGTAACCCAAAGTATGGTTTCATTGTCACATAACCTGTACTATAACTTGTTCTAAAAAAACGTTCTAAAGTATGTCTTACAAGGGACCCGACCCGGACTCCCCACTTATTAACACTTAAACGTGAGATTGGACAGCTACAAAATTGGTATTGCTTTTTCTTTTGGATCCTTTACAACAGCGGTTCCCTTCATGATTTACGACCGCCATGCGACGGTTTTTGCGTTCTTAAAATAAAGAACTTTTACACGTTTTTGTATCATTTTTTTTTTACCCCAAAGTTTAAGTTATAGCAGTTCAAAAAAAAATTAATTAAGATCTGAGTGTACACTATGAAGACACTATGTAATTTACTAGTTATTAATTATTTCTTTAATTAGTTTTTATTTTATGCAATCAAAGCGCTTAAAAACGGAATATAATTTAAAAGATGAGGATGTAAAATACTTTAAATTAAATAAAAAAAAACTAAGTTTCCGTATGAATTTATTTTGACTTTAACAAAAAAGTTATGAAAACTATTGGATCATCACATTCCGACTGTTAGGAAATGTATGCCGATTACTGGAAAATACGATGCTTTTTATAAAATATATAAATACGTCAAATTTAATAAATATTTTTTTTTTTTAAAGTTAATTACATCTAAAACAATAGCCCTTCTTAAAGTGGAATATCTAGCTTTCACCTTAATAGTATCCTTGTATGCAATAACTACATTTGTATGCTTTCAAAACAGCGCTTTACCGCCTTTACCTCCAATAAAGTAATTAGGGAAGTCATTCTGTTGTGCTTCACTAAATGCCTTCCTTGCAGCAGTGCATAATGTTTACAACGAAGCAGTAAAGAATGCATACCATAAAGCATTAATGTTGTCAACACACAAAAAACATCTCTTTTTATTATTAATGCATGCGCATTAGGGTGCGCCAAAGTTGTATGACTAAAAAAAAAACATGCCAGAGATCGGCATTCTCCCTAGAAATATTCGTCTTAATATCAAAATACACTATGCAAAAAATTATGGTGATCGCTTAAGGGGAAAGGGTGTTGAAAATAGGGAAATATGTAAAATTTGACCATTAGATGAAAAAAAAAATTTAAAGAAAATACAGCCAAAAATTAAATTTACTTGAAATCCGCTTAATTCAAATCGCTATAAACAAAAACTAGCGAAACGGATATTTATAATATTTCGCATTTTTTATCTTTACGATATATATAAAAAACTATTGCAGAGCGATTTCAATTTTTAAAAATTGTCTTTAATAAAATTTTCAAATATGTGAAAATGTTGCTTTTGGCTACCCCTACATATAACTGCCCATTTTTGTATCGTAAGTTAAATTAGGTTAACGATGATTTTATTTTTGACTTCCATTGCAGTTCATTTAAGAAAACAAACCACATCAAATTACTGTATTGTGATTTTACATTCATTACAGTAGTTTTATTTAGTTTAAAAAAATAAATCAAATAAATGTTTGTTTATTATTTACTACATATGTGGTTAATTTTTACTTCAATTGTGGTTAATTTTTTGAACAGTAAAAAACAAATGACAATGTTGAAATTTCATTTGTTTTTATCTACATTTGCAGTGGTCTTTAGCTAAATAGTATTCTAAGTGTACATATTTGCATAGTATTCTAAGTGTATAACTACGGCTACTTTTCATTGCATTGGAATATAACGTTAGCGTAAACACGCATTTACTACAAACATAAACGTCGTTAATGCTTCATATGACAATTTTTTCATTATTTTTCCCGCAATCAGACTAAACATAACCTGGAGTTTTTTTCGGACTTAAATCTTTATTAACAATACGAGCTATGATTATAATTGGTTTTATAATTTTATTGTCTATTTTATGGAGTTTAGTGATGTTTTCAATAGATGTTTGTCTCGATAGAGGAATCAATTTATTTTGAAAGTGGTTTTCGAATATTTCTGACTTCTTTTTAGCGTCACGTAATCATGCACCATCACCGTTTCTAATTGGTGCTACTTGAGGTGTTGCCTGGTTAAATTGTTTTGTTGCCTTCCATAAGCTATAGTTTGCTTCTTTATTCACTGAGAGATTTGTTAAATACGTGGACATTGTAATATATTTTACCTCGTTTATGATTTGCTAGAGTTCATTGCAGAGTCTATTTCCTATTTTTTTTTTTATTTTCTGTGGTACTTTCATTTTGCCACTTTTCCCTTGATTTACGTTTTTTAGCTACTAACTCTCTAACTTTGTTGAAAATATTAGTATTGATGTTTTAAAATTTTTTTTTAAAAAAAATAAAAATAAAAAAAAGTTTATGAAAACAAAAATATTTATCTAAATAAATAAATTTATTTGTACACTAGTGTTGTTTGTTGTTTATTGAGGAACAAACAAAATTAAATGCTTTAAAAATACAAAATTTTGGTGCCTGCTAAAAAAAAGCTGGTCTCCCTCAAATAAATTTTCTGTTTAAATTCTAATTTACCAAATTTTGTTTTAATTTAACAGAAATTATAGTTTAAATACACATATGAATGTTTAAGTCAAAGCAAAACACAATGTTCAATTTAAATAATACGAATGAAAAATAATAAACCAAAATTAAATGAATTTAATTATAATATAATTACACTTTTATCGAAGAAATCCACGTAGCTTTCCACGCAAACAAACAAAGAAACACAGAAAAAAACAGCAACCCATCAATAGCAATAAATTCTGAAAACATAATAAATAACATATACATTAATAAATATATATATACATAAGTAAGTATATAAACAATATTAACATTTACAAGTTAAATTGTTGAAACAATGGACAAAGGCCATAAAATTATTAAAAATGTACGCAGTATTAAAAGAAAACAACAACCGCCGTTCGAACTATTAAAAAATACAACATTTTTAACATGGAAAGGTAAACAAAGTATGATAATGATGATGATTTCTTCAGGGCATTAATACTCTGGCAATAAAATGTAATAATGGAAAATTATTTTTCGGCCTTAAACAATGGAGATGATCAACGCAGATGATATGAATGTATGAAATAATGAATACTTATAAGCGGCATAAACAAAATCATTATATAAACGAACGCCTACATGTTTTCCTTAATTACGAGCAACTAAAATTTCAACTGAGAAAGAAAGTCTGTTGGGTGGTTCCTCTAGATTTCGAAGAAATTGGGATATAATATAGAGGAGACGTAAGTAATAAAAAACTTGGTAAGAACAATACCTGCCCAGTAGCATATTTAGACGGTAAAAATGGGTTTCAAATTTGTTCGAAACTCAATTGTAAATCGTTTTACTATAGATTTTTTACCAATGGCAACGGCATCCAAATACCTTTTATTTGATATTGGCTCTTTGAAGAATCTTGAAAAAAACGCAAATAGTGTTAAATTGTTTTATGTTGGACTCCCTTCAACGTGAAATTGGGGAGCGAATAAGGTACTCACTCATACACTCAGAAAATTATAAAGGTAGAATCCACTGACAATATAGTTATTTCAGAAGGTACAAAATTAACTGTTGCATGTAGTATAAACAATTGCAAATACAGTTAAAATAACATTACCTACTTTTAAAAAAATATTAATAAAAGAAAAAATATTTTTTGTAACTATTCTTGAGTTGATTTTATTTTCATAAACTTTAATTTTTTACTTTAGTTAGTCTCTTTACAGGAAGAAGAAGAAGAAAACATTTTTATTGAAAAATTTTACGGACACAAGGGATACACCAGACTGCCGCAGTTTCGTCCCCCTCCTGGGACTCGTCAGTGGTTAATTTATGTGTCAATTTATATTGTTAATTTGCTCTATATGAAAAACTTTTTATTTTTTGGTGTCGTACTGTGATTTGAACTCACTGCCTTAGCATCAAGCTATGCATCGTAATCTCACCTCCTTATGAGTTTCATTTCATTTTACGTTTCATGATATTTTTCCAAGCCATTCTTTCCATGTGTCTGTCTGCGTGATGTAATCTTGCTTCTTTGATTCATTTTCATATGATTGAATTAAGATGCACTTATTAAAGAGCTGAAAGTAAATAAATTTATTTTTCTAGTAAAGGGTGTTTTTTATACAGGTATAGAACTTTAAGTTGGTAGCACTTTTTTAACTTACGGCCATTTTGTCAACTGTCAAGTGATTTATGTTTAGTTTGGTTTGACATTTCAACACGAACAGACTGACACCTGATTATGCAAATTTATTTCGAAAATCATGGTTCTGTTCGAAATACGTATCAACGTAATCGTCCATCAGAGCAATCAATTCAATTAACTATGAAACGTTTTCGCTCCACGCTTACAGTGCGTGCAGACACAGTCATTGCTGCTCTAGAGGATAGCGTAGAGGAAAACTCCAATCAGTCTATCCGCCATCGTGCACATGATTTGGATATGTGTCCATCCACTTTATGGAAGATTTTGCGGAAAGATCTTGGTTTGAGTGCTTATAAAATCCAACGCGTGCAACAATTGAAGCCACACGATCACCTAGCAAGGTGCCACAATTGATTTATTAAAGGAAACGTTTGGCAACAGCATAGTTTCACGTTTCGGACCCGTGAATTAGCCTAAAAGATAGTGCTATTTAATGCCGCTGGACTATTTTATGTGATGATATGTGACGTCGCTAGTCTACGCCGATAAGATCGAAACGATTAACCACTTAGAGGACAACATTCTCCGCGTTATTGCCAATATACGGTCACAAATGTTGGAAAAACTCATCGCAAATTGAACCTCCAGATTAGACTACGTCCGAGCCAGCCGTGGCGGTCGTATGCCAGAAGTCATATTTAAATTATAATGCCAGAAGATTTTCTTTCGAATAAAGTAAGTTTCGTGTCAATTTAAAAAATTCATCTTTGTTTTATCGCATTTCAAAGTTCTATACCTCTATAAAAAACACCATTTACAAAACAAACCTTTATATATTATTTATTTAATATAAATTACAGCAGAAAAGTTTTCACTTTCGAATCGTCTTCTTCCGTTTTCTTTTCTTGACTAACAATAAGAAACAGACATTCGTCTTATATTCCTTTACTAGAAGCATACACAGTAGTGTGTCTAAAAATCGTATGGGCATCCCAAAGTAAATCGTACAAACTAAGGTACCTAAAATTATGAAAGAGTGTGTCTGATCATAATATATTGGCGAAATTTCCACATCCTACGACTACTGGAAGGCGGTGCACCGCAATCGTTTGTGTTGGCGATTGCAACCAAAATCTTTAATTTGTTTTCCTTCCTATCGAATTTGATATATCAAATTAAAGCTTTTATGTATACATATTTTTCATGTATATATTACAATATTATTATTTACTAAATTGAATCACAACTGTTTGCAATTTTTTATAAATCTCAAAAATGTTCATATAAAAAGATCCTTAATATCCTTAATATAAAAAATCAGGAAACTTTGACCATATTTGGATAATATGTTTTCTTCATGCCGCCGTTGCATATGATTATCAACTTGCTAGGAACTAATGTTTTACTAATATTTTACAAATGTTTTACTAATTTATTTTGCTAGAATAATTGTGCTGATAAGCACATTAATAGTGTCGACGACAACCAGACGCATAATGAAGTAGATGCCGCTGCATGTCAAGATGTAGTCGAGAAGAGGAAAATGATCATTTTTTATATGTCTTGTAAGACATATAAAAAATGAACAATGGTAGAGTTTTGTATCTGCTATTCAGATATAAACAAAATTGTCGCGCGTTCTTGAATGAGATGGCCAAGCTGTTCGACATTCAATTTGTATGGATCCCGGGGTACAGAGACATACCGGGGAACTGTAGAGCTGATGACCTTGTAATGCTTGGAACCACACCTTACCAGTTCCTGCGGAATTTGAAAAAGACGGTGTTCACCTAGCGACTTGTAAGCTGAACAATCGTCTCTACACCGATGCGACTAATCTTAGGTGGTTTAATGGTGCGACTTGTATGGTAACAAGGCACATCTGGCCGGCTCCGGGGCGCTCATGGGCGCTCTTATCACTTCCCAGTTGGGAGATCTAGAACATGGTGGTGGTAATAACGGGTCACTGTCTCATTGGCATGTACGCACAGGAATCTGTTCTAGAACCAGTGGTGAAAGATTACAAAGGTAATCTGTTCTAAAAAATGTTGCTTTGTTATATCGGATTATAAATTCTACTATATCCCAATAAACAATTATCAGATTTACTTTTGAATTTGCACACAGAAAAAACTACTGGAATTTATTGAAGGGCTTATTAATTTTAAAAGTACATAAGCTTAAAATTATTAAGACAAATTTCTTGTAAAATATATGCATTTTTTTGCTAAGCTTGTACACTTAGAGTTCTATATAGGTAAAGACCACTGCAAATGTAGTTAAAAACAAATGGAATTTCACTTAAAGAAATTACGACTTACATTTCAGTAAATTCAATTAACATTGTCATTTGTTTTTTACTGTCCACAATTGTAGTAAAAATTAAAAACATATGCAGTTAAAAATAAGCAAATATTTATTTGTTATGTTATGTTTTTAAATAAAGAAAAACTACTGTATAAATATAATGTAAAATCATAATACAGTAATTTGATGTGGTTTGTTTTTTTAAATGAACTGCAATTAAAGTCAAAAATTAAATTTATTCTACAAATGACTATTTTTTCGCTTAAAAATAAAGATTACTATATTACAACTCAAACAACTACAAATATTTACAGCAGAAGTTCCCTGAGTGTATATATTTTACACAAATTTGTAAATATTTCACTAGGACTTTGAAAAACTAACTTGAAACTTATGTAGTTGCATAATAACTAAGCACTTCGATAATATTCACTCAGTTTTTTTGTTTTCTCAGAACTTTCGTTAAATGTTCCATATCTTGTTTTTTGATTTGAAAAAAATTATATTTCTGTCCAACCTTACACTTATTCGCTATTACAGAGTAAAAGAAAAATTTAAAATAGAAGAATTAAATAAAACTAAATCCAAAATGGATTAAGAAAAAATTAATTTGTCTTCGATTTAGCTTAATTTAATTCCAGTACTTGGATTCTCCATATTCTGTTACACACAATATGGATATTTTAACAAAACAATATAAATCTGGTGATTGTAAAACAGGCCCTATATTTTCAACCACTACTTTTTTTTTGAAAAAAATGTTGTTTCATGTTTAATTTGTGTCATATTCGAAACTGTAAGTTTTACAACGGGCATACATAATATTTACTCTAGCGAGACAGCCGGAATGGAAAGTCTCATATGTATATTTACAATTAAAAATCTCACAGTTTTAAAAAATACATGTAACAAAATATGTAGATAAAAATAAAACAGAATCTCAATATAAAGAACATATGTACGTACAAAAATAATATTATCTCTGTACGTAAATTGGATGGTCGGCATGTTCGTTTGTGTGTGCGCCTGTAATTTTTGGCTAGAATGAAAATCAAGAATTATTGAAGTTTGAAGGTTTTTCTCACTTTTTTATGCACTGCCGGCGTATATGTGTTGCATATTAATAAAAAATAATATCCATGTGTGTCCATATATATTTATAAACACGATTACAAAAAGGTATGTATGGATGTGTGAAGTAAGTATATGTATGAATTGTGTGCGTGTGTGTGTGTGTGTAAAGAGTTCAAAACGGAAATGTATATATTTTTACCATAAATTTGAGGCAAACTGTGAACAAACATAAATACAAATGTTCTGGTGGTTATTTTTCATTTTACAATTATGAATGTATGTTAGTGTGTGTGTGTGCATGCATCATCATGACAAGTGACAAATAAATGCGCATCCCCACATACTGAATGGGAAAGCATGCGTTAAGAAGTAAAAGCGTGTGAAAACCCACAGAATTCATACAGAATTTTTTTCATTTTAATTTCAACTTTATTTTTTTTCTTCGCCATTTCAGTACCAAGAAAAATAATTCTGCCTGAATATTGGCCACTAGAGACACAATGCTTGCATTGCAACCATTATGTGTAAGTGTATTTATTATATTTTTGAGAAAAATGATGGGCAGCTTTTGGTTTTTAAATAATTTTTATAACATTTTGCGATTTTTAACGATGCCGTTCATGGTGTGGTTTTTGGAGGATGTTTCCCATCTGTATATTCTCTTATATGTTTGTATGAATGAATGAATGTGTCGGTAAATATGGAAATTTTTTTTATTGAATAAAAACATAAAAAATGCATAATTTTTGTACGAAGAGGTTGTGCTATGAACATGTTCTATACATACGTACACTAAAAAAAAAAAGTTAGTAATGTTAGCAGAAAAGTTAGTTGAGTCAGCTACATTTTTGCCGGAAGGATCCTTGCATGAAAGTTGAGAATACCAGCAAAAGGGTTTTGATAAAAATCAGTGAGCTGATTTTTACCACAAAATTAGCAAATTCAGCAAATAGTTTTGCTTACACTTAGTTTAATGCCTGTGAAAATCGACCTGTAAAACACAACAAATTTTTTACTGCCAGCAAATAGTTTGAAAAAATAAAATAAAATAGAAAACTTACAAGCGAGGTATTCCGACCCGAAGCGGCTGATCTTAATGAGCTTCGGATATGTTGTAGGGCAAGGGTCAGTAGGAGTATTCCGCTAGGAGTTCCTACATAATGATGGTTTAAACAAATTTCACAATATTATTAATAATTCAGACTATTAAAAAAAAAAGTTATTGACAAATTGAAAATTTGTTTGTACTCCATTGGTAAAATTCAATTGCAATAAGTACACTCAAAACAAAAAGTTAATTAGTTTGCTGTTAGGGTCCTTACAAAAGATTTGCTAATATCTGCAAAAGTGTTTTGCTGATCTGATTTATTAGCAAAAAAAAATAGTAAATTCAGCAAAGTGCTTTGACTTGTTGATGTCAACAACATTTTTTCTTTAGCTAAGTAGATTGAAAAAATTAAAAAACTTAGTATAAAATTATTAGTTTAGTAAAAATTTTAAAATCCAAAAAAAAACATTCAAAATATCATTTAATATCATAAAACATCTTTATATTGTACAGTCGCATCAAAGTGTATTTTATATTTTATTTTTACCTGCATCCTCAATTTATCAAAATATTGTTTTGTACCTCACCACCAAAGCGTATTTTATTATTTTTGCCTACATCTGCAATTTTAAAATTTTATCATAATATCATTCATTTTGTAATTTTTTTATATTAGTTTATTTATTGTTTTGTTTATATTTTTTTAATATTCTCAATTTGTATGTGCACATGCGTGCTTTTGTTTGATGTGTAGTATACAAAAGAACAATTTAAATGAACGAAATCAATTTCACTTGCAGTTTTTAGAACTATTTATTTCTCAATCGATTCCAGAACAGCTTTTGTTACCACCGGTTGCATGTAACTGGTTCTGTAATAGGTACCTGGGAGTCAAATTGTAAGGTGTCACTGTCCCAGTTATAACTGGTATATAACTGGTTCTAGAACCGTTTCTAAAGAAACCTGTTCTTCTTTGGAGGTAAAGAACATATTGCAAATAGGACGAACTCCATACAAAAAAAATCGATTTTACTATGTTACTTGGAATGTTTGCGACATCTACTTCAAGTCTTTTTACTTGTTCTCCATGCCATTAATGTGTTTATCAGCACAATTTTGGTAGCAACGTGAATTAGTTAGACATCAGCTCAAAATTAGTTTTTTTGGTAAAAGCGTTTAATTAAAATTTTAGCTGAAAACGCGAAATTGCTGAAAGTTAGTTAAATATTTTAAATAGATATAAAGGGTCCGCCATCTAACGTTTTTTTTTCAACTAGTGCTTATTTCGTGAATGGTAACACTTAGCTCATGTATGATTTGACAGATAATTAGATTTATCCTTCCGCTGAACGAATATGGTTGTGTATACGCTTGAACAACGCTGGGAAATATTGCGATATTACTTTGAAAAGCATGGTAATGTTGCAGAATGTGTGCGAAAATGAATGATGCCGATTTTGCCAAAAAAATAATCTTTTCAGATGAAGCTCATTTTGATCTTGGCGGGTATGTAAACAAGCAGAATTGTCGCATTTGGGGCACAGAAAACCCGCACGCATACATTGAAAAGCCGATACACCCAAAACGAGGCATAATTGGGCCATAATTGGACCGATCGTGTAGGCTACTGCATGGCCAACCGAGGCAGCCATTTGAATGAAATTATTTTCCATTATTAACCGCAAGGATTGTACTTTCAAATAAAAAAAGAAATTTGAGAAAATATTCAGTAGTTTTTTTTTATAGCATTTTCAAACAAAAAAAAGTTATTTGGCGGACCCTTTATAACTAAATTTTCAACAAACCTTTTTTTTAGTGTAGGTGCCTTTAATAATTGTGCACCACAATTGATTCTATAAACAAATTTTAAAGTTGTTTTTCTATTAATGTTTATTTTTGAGTTTTAAACATAAATGTTTTTTTTTTTAATTTAAAAGACCTGCTGGCAAACGAGCACACAAAAATAAGATAAAATCATATTTCTAAAAATTTAAGTTTTATATAAATTTTAGTTCATAAAAAATTCGTATGCTCAAATATAAAACATTTTTTTTAATATTTTTATTATTTAAAAAAATATACCAATTTTTATCACACTTTTGTGTTTTTGATGATTCTTTTTTGACGTCTCAGACAGTAAAACTCGAAATGAAATCACAGTTATTACGAGCTAATTTGAAAGTTCTGACGCTTTGGTGACAATTTCAATACATCATTTGTTAATAAAAACTTGCTTTAGAATCAAATGTTAATTAAATAACAAGGCATAATAATTTTTCATTACTTACATGAATAGTATGTACGACCCATTTCAAGATTTTTCAAATGAAGGTAATCTAAAACACAAAAAAAGAATTTACAAAATATGGCAAGAGAAAAGAAATATGCAAGTAGCTTGCATTTCTTTTATTGTTGTGTATAGTCGCGCCAGATATTTATATTTTCTCTCTGCCTGCATCTGCTATCTTCACAAAGGATTCTTTAACGATGAAATTTATCAAAGTTTCTTTAAATTAGTTTATTTTCATAAAGAAATATAGAGTATGGCCTCGAACTTGAATAATTTTCATTTTCATTGTTCAATTAAAGGTCGAAAAAACATAATATTTATGTTTAATAAAAATTATATCAAATTTAGTTTATTTTATTTATACTTTTTAATGTTCACACTTTTTGTGTAAACTAATTTGTTTGCCGAGTCCCTTTGATTTTTTATATATAGACACGGAAAAAATATTTTGATATTTGCCAACTAAAATTCGATTACTGCGACGGAAATCGGTTCGTAATATTGGCTTACACAACAAAATTCGGTTAATACAACTGAATTTTAGTTACAATACCCAAAATATTAAGAACTTGCATTTGATTATGGTTGTACTAACCGAATTTATTGGTTGTAGCTACCAAAATAAACTTTTCAATTCGGTTGGGACTTTATTTTTCTGTGTGTACAAAATTAAAAACTAAATGAATTAACTAAATCAATCGCGGTTGTATTTTTTGTAAGTCTTATAATGTTTGCATTTATTGGTATCTTCGTTTTTGCTCTACTTCATCTAGAGAAGTTGCGACATCTAATACCGCCTTTTTATTTTCTTTCCGTGATATGAATGATATTATCAGCACAATTTTAGTAGCAACAACAATTAGCTACACATTATTTCAAAATTAGTTTTTTTTTGCTGAAATCGTCTAACTAGAATTTTAGCTGAAAATGCTATTTCAGCAAAAAAGTTGCTGAAAGTTAGTTAAATATTTTTATAGTGTTTATAATTTTAAGATAAAAGCGTTTATTCTTCTTCTTAACCTCAACCTTTCTAAATTAACTATTTAAAATAGGGTTTTATCAAAATTTTTAAATAACTTTTTTTTTCGAGTGTACATGTACATATATGTACACAGGCATGAATGCAAGTGAGTATGCTTGTATTGTACATTGACATGGCCATGTTGATGACAAAAGTGACGTAAATGTATAACACACTATGTTATACATATAATTTTCAAGGATTTGTGGTAGTGGTAGTTAAATTCTATGATAAAAAATAAAAATTAAAGTTTAACATTGAAACACAGATGCTCCATCCATCTACACATACATGCACATAAATTCGCGTATATGTAGCATAGTCCACGCACCATGAGATATGATGTATTTTTTGTTAATTAACAACATTTTAAATAATAAAAGAAAAATATTATTTTTGGCTGAAGCAAAAGGACAACAGACATACACAGTTACATATGTATGTATGTGTGTGTATGTATATGCAAGTGAAGCTTAATTGCTTTATCGTTGCATGTACCTTTTTGAATAAAAACCAAGCATGAACATGTATGCTCACTCACAATATTTTAATAGTAACTGATTGTAGTTTATTTAAAAAGTAATCACTAATATTCCTTTTTTAAGGAGTATACAAACTTAAACTACAAAGTAAATTTTTTTTTAACTTATTTTACCATTTATTAAAAAAAAAAACAAAATTCACAAAATTCTGTAGCAGTTATTATTTTCATTTACATAAAAAGAAAAACTGTTGTTTTTTATAATTTGGAAGTTAATTTTTGATAGCTAAAATAAAATTGTTTATTTTTACGGATTTAAGAGTTTTTTAAAATTCTTTGTTTTAATTTTGATAGTAAAAATTAAAGAAAATATTTTTTTTAAGGATTTTGAGTTAATTTTTTAAATAAAAATTAAAAATACATTTGATTTAAAAGAAAAGTAGGCCGGTTTTTAAATATATATTCAAAAAAAAAAAGTCCGTAAAGTCAGCCAAAATTTGCAGTCAGCTAAGTTTTAGTTAGGAGGGTGCTTGCAAAAAAAAATTGCTAATGTCAGCGAGCAGATTTTTAGCAAAAAAATTAGTATTTCAACTTCTTACATCCATGGTTGTCTTAAAGATTAAAGGTATATTTGTTTGTAATTTTTCCACATTCCATAAATTACCAATATAAAAATTTTGTTTACAAATACACGTTTTATTTTTATTAAAGTTAAATATTTTATTTTGTCTTTTAATTTAATTAATAATTAATTTCTTTGACAAGCCGGTATCAACACAATATTCGAGTTAATTAGATCAACAATTTATATGATTACACATTCGTGGCGTCCTTTTGTTTGAAAAACATATTACAAATCTTCCATGGTTGATTTTGTATATGTCTTACAGAAGTTGTACTTTTTAGTACCATTTTCCTCGTTTCTACTACATCTTGACATGCCGCGACATCTACTTCATTCCATGTATTTTTTTTTAAGCAAAATAAATTAATACAACATTAGTAAAATATTAGTTTTTTTTTTATTTATTTATTTATCCATAATATTTACATTTCAATTTGAATAACATATTAAGTGTTCAAGATCTTTCTTTTTCAGCTTTTTCAGATGCGCTAGTAGACCAAACGGGGACTACATAAAATATTACAGCGTGAAAGATTTACTTTAGAATGAGTTTTTTATTATTAATATTAAGGCTAGATTTCCTATTTATAAAAGGCTATTGGATACGGGTTAATATGTTGACTTTATTTATTACGTAGGGTATATGATCTTTAACCTTCATTTTCGGATCAATTATAATACCAAGGTATTTTACTTTTTGTTCCCACTGTATATAATTGTTATTTATAATAATATTGGTTTCTGATATATAACATTCTTTTCGTTTCCTTGTAGTCTGAGTTTTTTCATAGTTCAATTTAATTTTCCATTTATTGAAATAAGTTAAGATATCCGATAATGCTCTATGTAGATTAGCTATTATATCAACAGCCAAAATTTCAGAGCTTAGGATTGCTGTGTCATCAGCGAATATTGGCAAAGTGCAGTAGTCTAATTGAGGAAAATCAGAGGTATATAAATTATAAAGAACAGGGGATAAACCAGACCCTTGAGGACAACCTGCCGTTATAGATTATTAGTAAAACATTAGTACAAAACTGTTAAGTATAATAATATAATAAATAAGTATACCTAAAATTTTAGCTGAAAACACAATTTCAGCAAAACATTTCCGGAGAAATAGTATACTTGATTTACAAGACGTTTTACTAATTTTGCTACTCATTTATTTGTTTGAGTGTATGTTTAGTAGTTTTTGAAGTAAATATTCCTTTGTTTTTAACGACAAAATATTGTGAGTGTATAACTGTGTTTGTGTTGGTGTGCATGAGTGTATAATTGATTTTTTTCATCTTAATTTTATATTTACCAATCGCATTTATACGTTTATGTGTATGTATTATGGTCTTAAAACATTTTCCAAATATTATTATTAAAAAAACACACACAGAAACAACAAAAAAAATATTTTATTATGAATGTGGCCAGAACCTATATCTACATCACACAATGCCGTTTTTAAAAAAGTTAATATTTTTTTAAGCGCAAACCCCAAAATTTCATAATACTTGTTATACTTGTTTGCATACACAAATTTCCGGAAAATTTGATAATTTCATGTCACATAACCATCGCCATGAATTTTTTATTGCAGGTGTATACAAGTTTTACCACACGTTTTTAAATTGAAGATTACGTATGAATAATATTAGTTAAATTTTAGATATTTTTGTAGGTATGGTAAATGGATATTATGTAGGTAAAATCAATTGAAATTTGACTTGGAAAAGGATGACTTACATTTCATTAAATTTAGCTAACATTGTCATTTGTTTTTTACTTTTGGTAACATAAAACGCAAATGTAGTAAAAATGAGCCACAAATGTAGTAAAAAATTTACTAAAGTTTATATGTTTTATTTTTAAAAATGAAAACATAAAACTGATGAAATTACTGTTTCTAAAAACTGTTTTAAAAATAAAGACACTGCATCACTACTCAAGCAACTACAAATATTTACAGAAGAAGTTCCCTGAGTGTATTTTCATACTACAAACGGAGAGAATTATCTTAGGCGAGTTTTAATTAATTTTTTCACTAAACTTGTTTACTTTCGGGTTAAAAGGGTTTAGGACATTTTAATATTTATTTAAAATAAAACACATTTAGTTTTAATTAAACGTTATAAATTTCATATTTTTATTTATTTAAGTTTAGGGTTTAAGTTAAAATCGATTTTATTTTATAAATTCACATTTATTTTTAAATTTAGTTTTGGTTTCTTTTTGTTCACTTTTTTTTGTTTTATTTGTTTAAATATAAAATAGGTTTAGGGTTTTTTTTTATAAATTATTTTTGCTTTTGGTAACTTGGTAGTTGAGAGTGTAAGAGAACAGTTGGAGTTCGCAAAAAGTGCGAACCTATTGATGTCGAAATAAAGCGTAGGAAGTGGTCTTGGATAGGCCATATTTTACGCAGACCAGCCTGGTCTTCGACGTAACACCTGGGTATGAATGATTAAAATCGAAGTAAGCGACCACAACAAGACGTGGGGACAAATCAAGCCCTAGCCAAATGGAGTAAATTTATGTTTATTATGAATTTTTATATAGATTAATAACTTTATTTGAAAGTTATTGTTTATATAAATAAAGAAAATATATAAACACAGCTTTTTGGTTTATGATATTATTGCAGTTACAGTTACGTTCTAAAATACTAATACAATTAGTGCTTCTGAACTTACCTATACATGAAAATTAAGTGCGTAGATATAATTTGGCTAAATACATCATAATCAATCTTAAAATAAATATTGAGTTTTTGAGTAGTTACGGCTTTTTGGATTTCAATAGGCGATATGTAAAAACATATTGCGCTCTCCAAATCAACTGCCCCTCTACAATAAAATGTATATCGCAGCAATTCCAAACTAACAGTACTTGCTCCCCTATAAGAAACAAAAAAATGGAACAACTTTTTTAATGTTTCCAAAACATTAAATTAAACATTAATTAATAAGAATTAAGTAGTAGTAATAATTAATAGTAATTAATATAATAACTAATCTTAATATAATTAATATATATAATATAATTAATAGTAATAATAATTAATAGTAGTGATAATTAATAATTAAGTAGTATTAACAAATGTTGCTATTATATTCATTATATTATTTATTATTTTACTAAATTCGGCAAATGCTAGAAATTTGATAGATTTCTTTATGAAGAATTTAAAAAAAAACTAAATTTTTTTTTTTTTAAGATTCAGAACTAGCATCGATAAAAATATCTTACTTAATATTAACCAGTTTTACAAAATTTTATGTAGTTTAAATTACATGATATATATTAAGGTGCAATTGCATTTGTTCTGCCATTATTAATTTTTGAAATTTTATCAGGAAAACACACGTATGGTGGGTGTAAATTATGTATCTTTTTTACGACGCACAACACTGAAATGACACCTAAATCATTATCGAAACCACGCCTTCTTCGCCCATTTTTTTTTTTTTTTAGAAATTTAAAAAAATGTTCTTATTTTGTTGCCCTTAGTTTGGCATTGCTGCTATATACTTTTTTGTACCCGGACAGTTGGCTAGTAAAGCACCATATTTAACTGTATACAAATTTGTAGATGATTTGTTAGTCTATTTTGTAAATTGTATGTGCTTAGCAGAAAAAAGTTTACAAAACATCAACATTGTTTTCGAAAACTGCAATAACCACAATGTAAAGTCAACATACAGACAAACATCCACAAGCTCTATATGAAAAGAATATTGTAAATATTCTACCAAGAACAAAAAATGTATAAAACAATACAATGATTTGTTTGCAATTTTTGGGGAAAACTTAATAAAAGTGCGTTCAAAGTGATGGAAAGACTGAGTGTGAGCAAATGCAAACAAACATAAACTTAAATTAACAATAAACAAACATTGTTGTATATCCGGTTTCCGTAATGAATTTTAATTTTATCCGATTGTTACAAAAAACTTTCTTCTTAAAGACCATCCATAAGATTATCTCAATAATGCTGAAGATATGCAAATATAATAAATGTGTACAAATATATATATAACAACGATACTAAGTCTGTCAACTTAGTCTGATATTTAAGGGTATTTTTAATTTTATTTTAAAAAACGTTTTAAAAAATCTTGTTTGCCTTCATGGATTCATTGGCAATTTTGTGGAATAATCACTTAACCCGAATACCGAATGCGTTAATTAAGAATGCTAAAATAAATGTTAGCCCCCCATGTAAGCAACCGGAAAAGGAAATTTTTTAAATTATGTCTTCTTAATTAAATACATTGCAAATAATATCTTATTTTAAAATTTTAAAACTCATTCATACAAATTACTATATGCGAACAATAGACATTCGAGAGCTCTTTTATATATCAAAAGAGAGATTTTTCTTGACCGTGTTTTAATAAAATTTTTTACTACACTAATGAAGTTTTTTTTTACAAAGTGAATGAAAATTTTCTTAAAATTTATAAAAAAAAAGCTACATTATTTCTATGAAACTAGTTTTAATGAGACTATTGAAATTTTATGAAATTTTAAATAAATAAAATTAAATTTTGCGTATTATTTTATGGAAAACTGCATTAGTTTAATGAAAAGTCCCAATGGTCGCATTCCAGAGCCTATTCAAAGATACAAAAATTCATTGTCGTCATGCAGATAATGTTCTCAGTGTACAAATAAGAAATGCCATACAATGTAAACTTTTCTAATGTATTTATTTGATGCTGTAATTAAAGTACGGCAATGCAAAAATATTCATCAGCACTACTTTTAGTTTATTGTCAATAAAGTGCTCAATTAATTAGTACAAATAATGAATTAGTCCCAAGTGTGGTATATATATGATACATTTTGTTCTAAAACAAAATAGTTTGTATAATATTTTAAATTGCTAACAAAGTTTAGGGATGTCAAGTGTTATTGAACTTCCGAAGAGGATGTTGATTCAACAACAACTTTAAACAAACACTCATACCACTTTACAAATTTACAACAAATTAATTCTTATAATTTTGTTATTAAAATACAATGAATATTTTTGCCTCAAGTCAATGCAATCAATGCAAGCCAACAAACAAAACAACAACACCAATATTGAACAAATTCTTATGTGTGAACTTACATTAGTGTGTGTATGTATAATGAACACATGCACAGATACTTTAATACACACACACTAGGCTGCTTCTTAAAAAAAAACAAAATGACTAATATTGGATGGGATAACACAGGGTTTAGATTAAGATTGATAAAAAAAATGATAGAATTCTTTTAAAAATTTTCTTTAAAAAAAATTAATATTAATATTAATCAGGGAAAAATAATAATTTTTTTATAAGATTGTTGGCATAGCAAAACGATGTAAAGGCACACACAGAGAAAACTTTAGCTATTTGCCAACTGAAATTCGGTTACTATCACTCAATTTTGGTTATTACGAAGTTCAGCCGGTTGGCACAACTTAACATTAGTTTTCACAACAAATTTCGGTTAATTCAACTGAATTTTAGTTGCAACACCAACACTATTCAGAAATCTAATGTAGAAACCTAATGAATTTAAAAGTTGTTACTATTAAAATACACTCTTCGATTCGGTTGGCACTTTATTTCTCTGTATGCATAGGGAGAAATAGAGATTTTTAAATGATTTTTTTGTTTGCTCTTTGTATAAATTATTGACATTTTGTTTCTGAAAAGGAGAGAACATTTTCTAATACGTCTACCAAGTATTGTTTTGCCATGGTTAACCCTTAACCACACTGACACAAATTAAAAAAATTCAAAGATTGCATATATTTAAATATTTTTGGGCACTTTTATTTAAACGCATCATGGGAATTTAAAAAAAATAATACTGAAGGCATCCCTCATTTCACTTAGAGTTATTGATAATATATAAAATATTCTGTTATAATCAGGGACCGGAAGTTTATGCAAATGCCTGTTTTATACTTACGCCTGAGAGCAGGGTAAACAAGATATCTTTGCGAATCAGAGAATCTGCGTTCGTTCGATTTGTTAGTGCTTATTTCTGCATACATATATTGATTTAAATGCATATTTAGCATATTTTAAATGCTTATTTTTGTTGTATATTTTTACTTATTTTGCTTTAGATGCATATTTTTATTTAATTTTTCTTAGTTTTTCGTAAATAACTGTTAAGCGATCTCTTAATGTTATATTCAAAGTAGGATTCACCTTCTAACCGGCAAGCCCGCATACAGGCGAGCACAAAAGTTTATATGTATATTATGGAGTATGAAGACATCTATCAATCACTTAATCGTATGTGTTATAATTTGATCCGAACGGACAAATGTATATAGAAGAAAGAATGAAACATTGAATATTGATCGGAAATAGTAATCAGTTCACCACATCAGTTTCTTGACAAAAAATTCGCTCCGTCTCGCAAAGAGTGGCGATCTTTTTTTCTTAATTTAAAAATTGATAAAATTTTCTTTCATTGGATAATTCAACTTTATTTATATTGCTTTTAGTTTTTCTGTAATTAGCGTTTTTATTGCTTTTAGCGGACCAATCTCATATTAGGAACCGTATTTAGTTTAAGCTAACAATTATATATTTTTTCCTTTTTAGTGATTAATAATCATATAATTAAAAATTATATACTATTACATTAACCGAGCACTAGCTACTATGGCTTTCGTCACGTTGTAGCGAAAGCAGACCAATGCCTCTGGTGGGAATCGAACCCACGACCCCTGCACTGATTAGCCAGCACGCTACCAACTAGCCTACCGGGGCGCACGAATAATGCATATTTAATTTGGTGTTTCCGTTATTCTTTAACTTTTGTATGCCACTTTTACAGAAAAGCGTTTTTTTTTATAAATATTTAAAATAAATGGCAAACCCGAAGTTACTACATAGGCAATATGGGTATCAAAATTCTAGTGTTCTCAAGTTCTTTAACGCTGCGTACATATAAATTTGAATTTCGTTTATTTCAGATATGTTTCTATACCAAAAAGTTATAGTTCTGACCCTACATTTTAATCATTATATGTAAGAATGAGCTGGTAAAAAAATAAGTATCCCCTTTTTTTTTTCTTTATCAAATTGCCATTAATATCGGGAGACCTCCTTGTGAGTAATTGTGATAAAATAACATAATTTACAATGCAAAATTAGTTTCTTTCACCCAAAATATATTTAAAATCATTTTTATCAAAAATACTGCCTTTCTTCAAAACCCCCTGAGCATTATTCCGATCCAGGAAAAGGCTTTGGGTAGCGATGTTACAGTATATTTTATTAACCTATTTAAAAAAATTACACATTTTCACTCCCCATGGAACCGCGCCTAATTATTTTCATGATGTGTTTAAAGAAAAGCGACTTAAATTATTTATTTGTTTGCAATCTTTAATTTTTAAATTTGTTACTCATAATTGGAGCTTTGAAAATACATAATGTAAAATCTTATGTAAATGTTTGGTATAGTTAGGGTTAACAATATAATAAAAACTAAATTTTCTTTCTTGAGTATTTGGTGTTAAATAATATACAAAAAAAAGTTATAATTATAATTATAATTATAATATTTAATTATTTTCTTTTTAAGTAAAAAAAAAGAATTTTTATGAAAATATGTCCTTCGAATAAAATAATATCTTGTAGCGACCATAAAATTTTGAAAAAAATTTGACATTCATTTTTATAATTCTTTATTCAACCCAGGGTTGTCCCTACAAACACTCAATGATTTTTCTTTTTAAGAAGCAGCCTATCACACACACACACACACATACAAATTCAAATTTATTTAAGTTGTAAGTGTGTGTTTTGTTAGCTTTAGGTTAGGTCTTGTTTACATATACAACACTTTACAGCTTCCTTCGAGCAGGGCGTTTATATAATAACTAAGTTTTTGTTTTTATAACAGAAAGACGATTGAGAAAATACTGTGTATGTTTGTAGGTAGGATTATGCAATTGCAACATGTTGTGTGTTTGTGCCTTTGTTTAAAATATTAACACTTATTGTTCTTAAATGTCTGCAGAAAAAAGTTTTGCATGTTCTTATAACCGAACTAACCAACAAATTGCATTTTTTACTTAGACAATACAAACAAGATTTATTTGTCATGCATGTATGTATGCATGTATGTGTGTATGTATGTTTATATGAATCTGTGTAGAATTGCTAATGCAAAATTATTATTGTCTATTTTCTGGATACAATACATAAGCCATTACTTCTTTTTAATTATCCTATCATTGTACTACTAGTAGTTAGCTGCTATTTGTTGCATTTGGATTATTGCAACAACACTACACATACATCTATCTGTATGCATATGTATTGCTATATGAGATTCCAAATACTTTTTACACATCACTAAATTAGTAATATGGCTAAACAACCAAAGCAGGGTTATTCGAAAGCTGTCCTTTTTGGCAATCAAAACATTTCATTCGTTTTAGTACCGTACATTTTAATTTTAAGTTTATTTCCACTCAAGTATTCATGTTGCAATGTGGTTTTTGCATAACATTTACTTAACACTATACATTCTGTGATTCTATTAAGTATAACCCACACACACTCACAAATATACCGATACGATTATTTATGTCTATTGCCTAATTATTGACTTTTAATGCTGAAGCAATGCATTGAAAACATACATAGAATATAGAGCGAAACCGTTGTTGCCTACCCAACTCCATTACTGAGAATAGACATTAGGCAGCTTTATTTAGTTGGTGGTGGTGTACCCGTGTGTGCCTTAACCAATACATGTTTGGACAGTGTGTGAAATGTAACATATGCACCTGATTGCCAAGCATATTGACATGTTTTTTGTTCTTATTCATCTGTTGCTGTTTTAAATGATGTAAAGGCCAGTTTACTCACTCGTATAGAAATATTTACGTTGCAGTAAGATAAAATTCCATTTAATACAAAATCATTATGATATTTAAAAATTTATAGGAATTCTTAGAGCTCTTGGCGGATATTGTAAAATAAATAACGTTACTATCTGTCTCACTGATTGACTCAACATCGCCCAGGCAATATTGCTGTGGGTAGTAAATGGAAATTTGGCATTCAAGTCCCTTCACCGACGTAGACGTCCGCGAAAATGGGAGAAGCCTTCTTCCTTACCAAAACCTTTTGGCTATTAAGCAGATGTTTTGAATATGTATTCCTTTAAATAGTAGAATTTTTTTTTAAATTTACAGCTTTTTCAGGTAGACATTTGCTTAGACGCGTTTTTATGAAATTTCTACGGGTACGGGCAAAAAGGAAAAAGTCTCACCCTGGGTTACCTGCACACACTCCTTTGGCTAGACATTAAAAAAAAATATATATATTTCACATGTGACCACGATGATGGCCACGAACTCCATAAAAATAGGGAGATAAATCTGAACTTGATGATCTGGCAAAACCTATTACGCGAGAAACTTGAAATTTGATATGTGGGTTTATACACTGCACATATATGGAAAGGATTTCGTAGACATCAATGCCCGAGCATGTATTAGCTAAGACGTGGTTTTACAAAATTCTGACAAGGACGGGAAATAACGGAAAAGTCTCCACCTGGCTGCCTGCCTAAAGACTTTTGACTAGAAATTTTGAATTTAATATATACACAGAGAGAATTCTGTGAATGACATTAATGCATTTTTACATAGAAGCAATCAAGAAGACTAAAATTCGTCCATTGAAACTTTTTATTAAACTAATGCACAACTTCATTAAATATAATGAAAATTGTCATTTTGTTTATTAAAATTTAGAGGTTTCAATAGGGAAAAGTCGTATCCGATAAATCAAAAACTTGAAATTGTGTATGTATGTTTCCAATATCTGTTAAAACTATCTGGACTATCAAGATTGAACTTTTTGTCATCAGAATTTTTTCACCTTTAAAAGAATTTTTTATTTAAACAGTCCTACCAACGACAGCGATTATTGACTAACCTTTCTCCAGTTGGTTTGTAAATTCCTTTTAGCGAATTCAAGCCGCGCAGTTTTGTGCCGGGGGGATAAGTTGATTTGGACATATTTACCTTACATTCACAGATTATCTGATTGAGAGTCTTTATTGAGTTGCTGGCACAGTTTATTATTTTACTCCGGTCCCGATCAGAAAGTTTTTTTTTCGGGCCGCCTGTTTTATTTTTACCATAAGCACTCCGATTGTTTGCAAAATTTGTGACAACCAGACGTGAACGGTTTATTTTTCTTGCAAATTTCCAAAAAGTTTAAGCTACTTTTTAAATAGGCTGAAATTTTTCCTTTTTCAAAATCACTTAGATATGAACCATGCGCCATTTTATTGCAAATTGATTATAATTGTATAAAAAACAAAAATAATTCTTTAATTTTTCTCTATTTGCTATTCTTCTATTATTACACAATTTTTCTCTTAAATCAATTAGGTAATCTCTTAAATTTTACACAATACGAGATCAGTTATCAAACTCTAAATAACAGTTATAAGTTTAAAAAAATGTTTGTAATATTAGAAAAAATAGCGAAAATCATTTATTATTATAGTTATGCAACTCAGTGTATAAAATTTTAATTTAATACACAATGTAAAAAATTAGATTTAAAAAAATCATTACATTTATACTGGAGGTAAAATGTGTTTTGTAAGGTCTTGCCAGAATATACATGCCCTTGTTAAAATAATATGGTTTGCAATAGAAAAATAACCAGTTCCCAACCTGAATTTCTTATTCCCAAACTTATTACCGGGCAATAGAAAGTTTTCTGTGCTGTTAATGATCAAATTTTCTTCAAAAAACGTATTTTGAAAAAAGTAACGAAATTGCGAATTTCGCGAATCTGATTTGGAATATGGATGTTTATAAGACCCAGCAATACTTTCATGTGGAGTATATCCAAGTTATATAAAATAACTTACAATACAACAATTCCGTTAAAATTTTAGCGATTTTCTAAGTTTTGCCACAAAAAATCGCAGTTGAATATTCTGTAACCCAATAAAGTTTGTACTATTTCACTGACAATGTTCTTTTTGAAATTTTGATCAGAAACATGGAAAAAATGGGGTTCAACGGGGAAAGTATCCCCCAACTGGCTGGCCAAAGCGTTTAAGTTAATAACCTAAAAATTGGTATTTTGTTAATCCATTCGAGTAAACATCCCATTAAACAAAGTTATTGGAAATTTCTGCTGAAAGGTACCTGCTAATAAAGAGCCATCCTCTCATACCGGATTTTTAAAATTTCGCAAGGTGATGAGAAAACCCCACAAACTACTCTGGCTACAAATTCAGATACACGGTCCCTGTATCATTATGGAGATAATTTATTAAATTTATAAAGGACGGGGTTGAAAATGGAAAAAGTTTCCACTTAATCATACGGGTAGGGCAAAAAAAGGAAAGAGTCTAAAGACTATTAAAATAATAAACTAAAGATATAGAGTGTTGTACCTTGAAACAGTTGTACCTTGAAACTTTTAAATTTTTTCTACCTTTCCAAAGTTTTGTAATTTCATATATTTTTATATATAAAAAAGTTTTCCCCTGCAAGGTGTATTTTTTGTCCTTACGCCCATGTTAAGCTTAAATTTCCATCTATTAAATCTGTAATTGTAAATGAAAATCGTGGTAATACCTTGAAATTCACGAAGTAAATATTTTTTAAAAATTTCAGGTGAAATAAATTTGTTTGGAAGTATTCCCGTTAATTAGTGTAGATACCTACAGTTTTAGTAAATGCAATGTAATTTTCGTATTTAGTTGTAAAGTTGAAAGTAACGGACATAATATTATATTACAACCAAAGTTGAACCTTGAAACAATTTTATAAATTTTTAAAATTTCGCGATTATTCAGCTAACTATTATAAAAAGTATTGAATTTTTTAATGCAATAGATCTATCTGTCCAAAAAAAATAATCCAATTTTAATTTTAAGAAATCGGTTTTTTGTATTTTTCAATGAGATACAGACGTGTTAATTTTAAAAGTTTCAAGGTACAACACAAGGCCTTTAATGTAGAAATCAGAAACTTAAATTTAAGCATCCACTACAAGAGTTAAAACAAATTCCTTAGAAAAGTAATTTAGTTTTCTTTTGAATATATTTCTGCATTTTAAACTACAGCTAATCTGTCTTTTAAGCAATTAAATATAGATAAACCTAACAACAAACTAAATTTTTACGTTCAGCATTTTTAAATTTAAAATTTTGGCAGTCTTAGAAAACTTTGCACACGGACTACTACCACCAATTGTAGATTTTTGAGACCGTCTATGAACACCATCCAAGTAGTTAAGCAAGTTATGCAGTTGCATTATTCTGCTGGTGGTTTAACCCGTATGAATTTATTCTTTTAGTATGGCATTCATACGAATAAACCGAATTTAATTTCAAATACCATATTAGTATCAAATACATTTAAGCATACATTTTAAACAGAACGGAGTTGGATTCAACTAATTATATCATGTATACCATACAATTTTACATGTCTGATAAATAAATACATTTATTGTTAGACGTTATGTGATTTTAATGAAAAGTAAAAAACAAAAAACTAAATGGCAATTAAGACAATGTCATCATCATTGAGTAAATGTATAAATGATAATGATATTTCTATAGTATTGTCAATGATCCAACTCTGTTTTTGTATAAATCCTTATTTGCACAATCGTGATTGTACATAGAACTCATTTGTGTATGTAGTATAAACTCAGCTAATGCTAAATTTCACAGAGTTTTCTCTAAATGTTGGTTCAATGTTTATTCTATTACTGTGTCATGTTATTGGCAGCGCATTTCTTGTGCTACGACACTAATTGAAATAAATGTCGAATGCGTTGCACAAACGCACACTTTAATATACACACTACACTGTATTACACACACTCTCAGATTGCCATACATTTAAACTAGAGAGGGGCAAGTGAGCTGAGTGAGTGTGTGTGAGTCAAATTTTACCGTGAGTGAGTGTGCTTCAGCAGACATTTACCAAATGATGTGCTTTAGTAAATTTTTTCTTTATCTTATTCGCCAATTAAATAATTTTGGTGTTTTAAAACACTAAATAAATGGCAAAATTACAAATTTGTAGCAAATTTAAGTTAAACATTCAGAATTTACATTAATTTTTAAACTTCATTTTTATCCGGTCAGGTGTTGTTTTGTGAATTTTGCGTGATTCGCGGAAATCACGCAAAAAGCAAAATGTGATCAAAATCTAAATTTACTCATGTGAGTGTGAGTTGGTAAAACAAATCTCGTGAGCAGTGATGCCAACTTGGTGCTTTGAGCATTATTTCTGGTGCTTTTCAAAGTCATAAAACATAAAAAAACACTAAGTTGGTGCTTTTGTAATTTCTAGTTAGTGCGTTTGGTGCTTTTTACCCAATTTCATTTTAGAGACGAAAACTTTGTTCAAAAAGACTAAAAACTGCAGCAAAAACTATCGAAAACTTAAATGTTCTACAGTATTAAAGAAACTACACTCAATTAAGACATTTTAAACAGAAAAGTACGAACAAAATACTAGACTAAATAGACACCTAAATTATTAGTGATGAAATATGAAAACTCCAATTTTTGACAGTCTTAAGGAAATTACAATCAAATGTTCATTTTGCGCTACATTTTAAATGGTCTTGTCTGTTAAATTGATGCGAAACCCCATGTTTTGTATGAAGTTTCTTATATATTTTCGAAATACCGAAGCAGTAAATTTAGAATCAGTAAAATTTATGACTGCTTCTGTTTTGCTTCATTTCTTCTTCAACAGATTAATACCTGACAGTAGTGCGTTAAACAACCGCACTTTATAGCATCGGGAAAACACGAAAGAATGGTGATGATAACAAAAATTATTTGTTAAAATCAGTAATTTCCTTTATTTAGAACTGTGAAATGATATGGAGCTATTTCGAAGAAAAATCAATCAGTGTTTTCTGCTGGTACTGAACTAAACATCAAAATTACGGTATAGAAATGTGGTAAAGATTTATTTTAGCACGCAATCCAATTATGAAGCTGTTTTACAGCTAATATTTCTTCAACTTTGGTGCTTTTTTACGCCTTTTTCAGCACAAAATAACTCATTTCTACGCTTTTTACAATTTTTGTTGCGCTTTTTTCACTCAGAAAGTTGGCAGCGCTGCTCGTGAGTGTGAGTCAACATTCGCTCACGTGCCCATCTCTAATTATAACAATACGTTTTAAATGCATACAATCACACTATTTTACTACTTGCATTCACAACGCTTTGTCGTTTGTTGAGGATGTAAACACAACAATACATATTTAAACAAACACAAACACACACACATACTGCCATACGATTGATGTAAAAACTTACAAACGTATAAAAATTTACAATACATTAAGGTTTGCCTTAAATTACGAAATGTGAATTTAAAATACTTCCTACCAATTTGATCAAATAACTAGTATTGGAAATCGTTGACCTCTGCCGGATTGGGTCCAACGTTCCCGATTTGTTCTCAAAATTTTAATTAACTTCTATATACTCGTATGTATCTTGCGATATATAGTTCCTATGAAAAGTTTGTCATGATTATCACGAAAATATTATTTTTCGAGTTATTGCAACTTAATTTATGCTGAATGTACACTCAAAATAGTTTGTAGTTTAAATTAACTGAAAATGTAATTTAACATAAATGATAAATCACTTGTAATCCGCTCTACTTTTCATTTAAATCAAATGTTTCTTGTTAAACATTTTTGGCTCTAGCTTTATGGAGGCTCTAGCTTTTCTAAAACTTCGGGTTCTAATGAGAGCTTAAGCCAGATCGAAATACTAGTATCAACCTAGCTAATATGTTTGATTTGCTTTATTTTTGTAAATATACGGAGGTTGACAGCTCGTTATAAATTGAAAAAATTTAAATATTGTTTAAATAACTAACAAATTTTAGATTTGTGCGCAATGTTTTAATTTAAATAACAACAATAACTACTGAAACGCATTTTTTATTTTGGTGTGGTCTTATTTGAACTTAACAAAGTTGTAAAATAAATCCTTATGAATTAGATTAAGAAATTAAGTTAGTAAGAATCGGTCTTTAAAATGGGTTTATAAAACTGATTAGATATACCATTTTTATATGAGTCAAAATCTTTTCTGTCATATACATTTATCAATAAATTAGTTTTTGGTTAAATGCACACAGGGAAAAAGTTTCATCATATTGATGAAATTATGTCATAAATCGTTTGTCATCAATTATTCATCATATTTATGAAGTTTTAAAAAATATTATGAAGAGATTCATAAAATTGTCATTCCATAAAAGAGTTTGTAAAAAAATGTTACATTTTTAGGGAAAAGTAGTGAAATTTAGAAACCATAAATTAAAACTTTTATTTTTGGTTTAATGTATAGAACATTTGATATTAGTAATTTTTCTGCAAGGATCCTAACAACAAAATTTTTGCTGACTTTACTGACATTTTTTTTTTTTGGGTGTAGATAAAGTCAGAGTCTCTTCCTAAAGGCCGCTGAAGTAATGATATTTAAATTTGAGGTAATTTTTAAAAATTCCAACAGAACGCGGCTACAAATCTAAAAAGATTCCGGCTTATGCACGCAGCATAATCCGATGGATATCAGAACTTTTTATTTCTTTCTGGCATTCGCTAAAGCTTTGCCTTACAATTTAATACGCAAACGATATGGGCTAAAAATCTTAAATTTAAAATATGTTTTTTGACGTATGGATTAATTCACAGAATATATTTTGGATTTTATAAAATCATTTGGTTTAAAAATAAGAAGTTCCTTTAAGGTAGAAATCCGAAACTTGCAATCTCAAAAACATCCACTTAAAAAGGTTAAACAAACTTATTAAAAAAAGAAAATCCTTAACAACCCGATGAAAAAATGGTATGGGTATGTATCAGACTTAGGCCACGGCTTAATAAGTCCGTGATTTTTTGAATGAAACACAGTTTTTTTTGCAAAAAAAAAAAATATTTTTCAACATAATAGCTCAATACACTTAGTCCAACGTTGCTCCAATTTTTGTACCCCTTCCAAAAAATCGGATTTTTCGAGGTCCATAAAATAGGGATTTGTTTGATGAATAATTTCATCGTTGGAGCTAAATCTCTTTCAACCGAGCCATTTATTTAGCTTTGGAAATAGAAAATAGTCACTGGGGTCGAAATCCGGAGAAAATGGCGGATGAGGTACCAATTCGTAGCCCAATTCATGGAATTTTGCAATTGAGACTGCACACGTGTGCACCCGTGCATTATCTTGATGAAAAGGAACTTTTTTCTTGGCCATATGGGGTCGTTTTTTTAAATCCTCGTTAAATCGGTCCAATAAGTTGGCACAATATTCGCCGTTTATTGTTTTTCCATTTTGAAGGTAGTTGATGTGGATTATCCCGCGTGCATCCGAAAAACTGTTGCCATCACCTTATTGGCCGACAAACTTACATTTTAATTCTTCGGAGCCGGTTCACCCGGAGAAACCCATTGTTTAGACTGCTGCTTGGTCTCCGGAGTGTTTTAATGGAACCATGATTCCACAGTTACAAAACGCAGCAAAAACTCATTCGAATTGCTGTTAAACAACTCCAAACAATCCTTTGAAGTTGTCACACGATTACGTTTATAATCAATTGAGAGCAAACGCGGCACCCATCTTGCAGACAGCTTTCTTAAACCCAACTGATCATTGAAAATCGAAACCACACTGCCATATGAAATGCCTATGGCATCAACAATCTCACGCACTTTTACCCTTCGATCGGCCAACACCATATAGTGGATTTTTTTGACATTTTCGGGTGTATTGATCTCAATTTGCCATCCAGAACGTTCAGCGCCATTTTTACTTGTGCGACCACAACAAAAGTCAGTAAACCACTTTTTTACCATTGAAATCGAAGGTGCAGAGTCCCACAGCATTTATCAAGCTTTTCCTTGGTTTGATTGATGGTTTTTTTTTTCGAAAAAATAATGTTTAATGAGCACTCGAAATTCACTTTATTCCATTTTTAAAAAAATCCAAGAGGTTGTATGTTTTGAACAGCTGTTTTGAACAGCTGTTAACAGGTGGTACTTGATGGGAGCAGTGTTGCATTTCATATACCTACGAGGGAAGTTCGTAAAGCCACGTACTTATTGATCCGCCCTCGTATAATCATATATAGTTATATATATAATTTCATATAACATTATATCCTAGCTGATCCGAAAAAATTTTCTTAATAATTTATGTTCGTAAAACTAATGTAATATTTTAATGCGTTTTTTACTTAGTAGTTTAATCCTTTATCCCGTATATGAGTATTATTTGGTTTTTTTTTTTTAAATTGACAAAAATTTAATCTAAAGAATTTCAAGGATTATAGTGTTATGCTTTACTTTACTTTTCAAAACAGATTACGGTTGTTGTCAAAAACCATTCACCTTTTCAGTGATTTAACATGACCGGATGACAGTCATACTAAAATGATCCATATCAATTGCAGATATAGGGTTAAACATTCTATGAAAAAATGCCTCTTAAAATTCTGCCCAAGCTCAGAATTTAGATCAAAATAACTATTACACTACTTTTTGAGTCTTATTCGTAACAATGTTGGCGAAAAAAATTAAAAATGTAAACGGTCATAAAATTTGACTGTACCAACCCCTTTGGACCAACTTTGCACTTTTTTTAAATGCAGCGTTTCTAAGTTTTTACTTTTGGTTTTTTACAATATTTTGTTAAAATGAAAATAATAGAAAAAAAGTAAAAATTTAATTAAGAAACTAATATTTCCAAATCTTATCAGGCCAAAATAGCAGAATGTTTAACTGAAATTTTAATTTGAACTAAAAATTATTTTTAAAAGGTTGATTATTAACGGCTTAACTAATTTGTATACTAAATTTTTCCTGTGAGTGTATAGTTTGTCACAAAATTTTTATTTTGTGATATCATAAATTTGTTTCAACCAATAAAAAAACTGGGGTATTTATTTTTTAAAATTTCAGCTCCTTTTATATGCGCTTGGTGGTCAAAAACGCTGATTTAGGATACCTTTCCAACAGAGGTAGAAGCGCTGTATTTATATGAAATTTGAACAGGACATTGGATTCGACGGCAAAAATGCGCCGTTAAGGCAATAGAGTGGTTGGAAAACTCTAAAACTTATTTTTTAATTACACACAAAAAACATGCATTCCCGGCAGATAAAAATGGTAAAAAAAATTTACGATATATTAAGACCCGCTAAAAAGATATTAATGCATGAATTTTGTTAATGATAACAAAAAATTTTTTTTAGCACACAATAACAAAGTATTTTGAGATAAGAAAAATGCTACAAATATTTTCAATGTATTATAAATCAATAATATATAACATTTTAGTAAAGATGCCATTTTGTAAACTTATTAAGTTTTAACTGGGTAACCATAAGGTAAACTTTTTGCACGATTTTTCTCAGCTTTAAAAATGCGTGTTATAAAGAAATACTTGATAAGTTTTTTATATTGATTTTTTCCAATCTAATATATTGCTATTTTGGCTCTGACGAAAAGGAACCCCCAAACCAGCATTTTTGTTCGCCAAACGCATATCGAAGGAGTTGGAATTTAAAAAAAATAATAACTCTGTTTATTGATGGAAAAAAGCAACAGCGATAATATTAAAAAAATAAATATATACATATATATTTCTGTATGACTCTAATAATGATACTCAAACGAATGCTTGAGAGTAATAACATAGGGGAAGGTGCGGTAATTTGGGTCCAGCTTTTTTTTTAACTTCAAAAAACCACCCACCTTCATTTTTGTTTATTATTTTGATAGATCCATTCCAATGAGTAGTTAGTGGTTTAGCTTCTTCGCCGAAAAGAACACAACTAAATAATTCGTTAGTATGATTTTTCCAATGAAGAAAAGTTAAGGTAATTTTGTGTAAAACTAAAAACACAAAAGTTTTAACTTTAATTCTTGTTTATTGGATGATAATTAACGATGTAAATGAAATAGAAAAAAAGTAACAGGCAGAAATAAAACTACAAAATAAAATTAAATAAGAAAAACATAAAGAAAAGTCGTTAATCTTCGTCTGAATATTCTGAGTTGTAATGAATGCAGGTATTATTTTTGCACATTTTAAATGACCAGCCCCATTGCATGTGTTTCAGTTCACTGAAAACATTTTATTGAGAAAACTTATGCAAAAATTAAATCTAAAGATATTGGGGAAGATGACGACAGCCGAGGTTTTTTAATAAATGGCTTAGAAGTGGTTTTTAATAAGTGGTTTGAAGCGCTATCCATTCTTTAAGTTTGACATTCTGTGTGGCTATTACTAAATCATATAAGCTTCGTAGCTTTTTCGTTGTACTTCCGCGGCGTAATGTCCAAATAAATGTCCAAATACAAAAACATGAAGAAGCGGTAAATTTTCTTAGATTAGTAGTTCCAATTTACACCACCCACCCATTTATCCCACTATGCCTAAAGTCACAAAAACTGACATAACTTTAGCAATATTTAAATATTTGCGAAAACCAACACGTCATTCGCAATAAACATAACGTAACATTAATTTTTATATTTACTTGATTAAAAATGTAAAAGAAATTTTTTTTTTTACAAAAAACTTGCCACATAAATGTACGCCCTCTAAAAAATGGATTGCTGAAAGTGTAATAATTTATTAAGGAACTATGAAATTTTGAAAACGCATTAGTATGGGAAAAATGTAATGTCCCAACTCACCCCACGTCCCCTACCCATTTCCTTAGCAATTTTTTTTTTATTATATTTGTAGTAAAATACATCGAAATATCTATAGAAATTATCTTATTTATTGTTTATTTGTCGAAATTAAACTCAATAAATGATGGCCGTCAATTTTTAGGATTATGCAATACCCAGCAAAAACATGGTAATGACTACTTATTTTTGAAAACTTGTTTGTTATGTGCAAGGTCCACCTATGGCGGATATTCAATACACGTTTTTTGTTTTTTTTCCTCTCCTTTTTATTTATTGTTATGTATATAAACAAAAACAGGGGGAGTAAACTAGACTGTACTTTGTTGTTTTCAATTTATTATTTGATCAATGGTGATAATCTTTTACTTCGAGCTCATATATATATTAGTTCTCATGTAGTGAGTAAACTAGTTTATATGAATGTTTGATGTTTGGCATGGGATTTGTTACCCTCTTTTAAAACGTGTTCTGATGATGGGAAATTAGAAAATTCCCGAAATAGATCTATCAGCACATTCCTGAAAGGGTCAAATAATAAATTTGAAAACAAAAAAACTCTATAGATTATTTGTTAGGACAATATCCTAATAAAGAAATATAGAGTATGGCCTCGAACTTGAATAATTTTCATTTTCATGATTATTTCTTTATCTATATTTAATTTATGTATTTTTTTGTCTTTGTGTATGTTGATGGTAAATCCGAAAATGCCATTTTTTTTTACTGAAATGGCATATTTCCACTCAGAGGTTATTTACAATTTGCAAAAAATCGGGAGGTTTTGAGGAGATTTGTCAAGGGTAAACCTTTAAAAATAAAAATGTTCGGCAAAATTTCAGTTTATGGGGGACACCCCTGGAAAAAAAAAAAAAAGTGCCACGCCCCCTTAAATGACCCCAGGAGTGCGAAAATCATAATGAATAAGGGGGCTCACGCCCCTTGTGGGCGTGGCAGTCGAAAAACGACCCGGCCCACCTACGTAGACAATATGGGTATGAAATGAAAGCTAATGTCTTCACGATTCCAAAAATAGCCGTAGTTGCCAGATCGGGCGATTTTTGTAGCCGATATGGCCATTTTGGCAAAATTTGGGGTGGGGGAAATTTTTTTTTTCCATATTTAGTGATGTTCTCGTGTCAAGAGTCAAATCATAAATGAGGATAAGTACAAAATTAAGAAACGAGGAAAACTCTTGAAAGCTTCTGATTGGTTAATGAAAATTTGTTATACTGGCTTCGCTTAGTAAAGTTTTTCTGCGTGAACGGCCTACGGCCGGGCTTAGGGGTTTTTAACTCCAGTATGTCTTAATTCTAGACGGCGGGGATCTCGAGTGCTCGGCCTCTGGCCGAGCTAAAAAGAAATAAACAAAAAAAGTCCTTCCCCCATTTTATAAAAATTAACATATCTTCCTCAAATTCTGGACGATCTGGCAACTACGGGTATTTTTGGAATCGTGAAGACATTTCCTTTCATTTGATACCAATATTGCCTAAGTAGGTGGCATGGGTCGTTTTTCACCCCCGCCCCTATTTACCAAAAATGGCCGTATCGGCTGCAAAAACCGCCCGATCTGGCAACTATGGATATTTTTGGAATCGTGAAGACATTAGCTTTCATTTGATACCCATATTGTCTACGTAGGTGGGCCGGGTCGTTTTTCGACTGCCACGCCCATAGGGGGCGTGAGCCCCCTTATTCATTATGATTTTCGTACTCCTGGGAACATTCTGAAGGGGATGGCATATTCAGATTTTTTCTCTAGGGGTGTCCCCCATAAACTGAAATTCAGCCAAATGTTCTATATTAATATATAGTGTTAATATTGAAAATCCACAATGCATAACTAAGGGACACCTTAATACACATATATTAGTCTATAAACATGAGCTTTGCTTCTATTTACTACACCAACATAAGTATAAATTTGTTTAGAGACATTCGCAATAATTTTAGTTACATGAGCACCATGTGACATCATTTCAGCCCGTGAAGTATGGTGTGACAAAGTGTGATACGGAGCCCCGAATACATACGCACATGAAAGCTAAACAGAAACATTATTGAAATTCATGACATTTTTAAGTAAATATCCAGCAAAAACACACCTGACCAAATAATGAGTGTAGTAATCTAAAAACGAAGGTTTTCTTACTTTTTTTATGAAATGTCCCAAAAGTAATGCATTACTGGCAGCCTTACGCAAATATAAATTATTATTGATTACATATATGCATCAAACGGTATGAATAATAAACCATTACCTGAAGAAAAAAAATAATGTGTCTAAAAATTGATTTTGAAAAACAATTATGAATTTAAGAAAAAAACGACGACGCTTCCGTGTCGTCATATTAACAGGCGACTGTTCTATACACTAATCCCCCGAGGCATATAAAATTTGATAGTTTAAAACATAAATGAATTTTTCCTCTATGTAAATTCGTTCAAGATATACCAAAACTAACACCTAACCACACAAATGTGTTTTATATGTCAGAAATGTATTGTATGAAATGTATTGTATTGTATGCAAATGAATAATGTATGCGAACACAATTCGTTACACACATGTCAAAATATCGACACACAAGCTTTATATTTGACAAGCTTTATTTTTTGAAATATTTTATAAAGTTACCACATGTCTTAACACAAGTGTTGTGTTATACGTAAAAAAATTAAACAATGATTAAAATCAACAAATGGTGGAAAAAAATATATAATTAGAAGAAATAATAGCTGTTTAAATATAGTTTTGAGTGTGTCGATAACAGTCTAAACAATTAAGAGATTTTTATTTTATACTTCCTTGACAGACAGAGAATTTTATCACGCTTTTCATTATACGTGTGTGAAGTAAAGCATAAACACATGTGTGATATTGTAAAAGGGGTTTTAATGACACTTTTAAACAGAAAATTAAATTTCTCTTTGGACATGTTGACCATAATAAATAAAATTGTTGTTTGAAATTAACAATCTAAAAAATTTCTGATGTAATTGATGCAAATAAATCTTTTAAAATTATATTTTCATTTTTAATTTTGTAAGCTTACTGTGTTAATCTGAAATTTATAAAATTAAAAACATGATTGAAACTTTTCATTAGAACTTCCAGAAACTATAGATTAAATTGTAATGGTAACTAATTGTTTAAAATTAAGTACATATGAAGTAAAATGTTTAATAACACAAAAAATCTTAGTTTCAATTAGAATATTTGTTCGCGGGGCGCCACGGATTAAAGCTATCCTATTTTTCTCAAATTCGCACCACCTAACTTTTGGACCTAGTCTTACAGTAATGGCAACAATAATTGATAAAAATCGAAAGTTTGGAAAAATATTACGCTATAATTCTTTTTTTTTAATTTGCGGCGTTACAGCAGATGGCCCCATATTTGTATTTGAAATTAATCATCGCGAGTACTACTTATTGAGTAGATAGACCCTTTAAATTACTTTTATAAATATAAGAATTGAATAATTTGTAACTGGTCTGGACATAAATAAAGTTTCGCATGGTAATACCGCAAGTGAGTTTGAACATAATTTTCGAAGTAAAATCATACATAAATATGCAACTGGGAAAACGTAATTATTGTTAAGTCCAGTATGCTAAATGCGATAGTGCTAGTCGTTTTTAAAAGTTAGCGCTTTCTCGATGTTCGCTATATAAAGTTCAGTTTTAAAGTTTTAAAAAAAATAATATTTTTTTTGCAATTTGAGTAATTTAATGAATTTAAATCAACCTAACTATATTGAATATTTTACATCGCAAATTATTTTTGCGAATGTAAATATTTTCGCAAATTGTTTTTAAATTTTGATTATAATTTTTGCTGAAAACCGTGTTACAATTTACCGAAAACCGTGTTACAATGTATTAACTTGTAAATGTGTTTTCTGAGTTCTCTTCAGTCAAATAATTGATCTAAATGTTATGACATAAGCTATAGATATGCAAATTTTTATAAAATGGGTTGAAAAGTGTTTATTTATTCTTGAACGTTCATAACGACCTTTTATTGTCCGCTTATGTAAAAAAATTAGCCATGTTTATTGTTCTTAGCCAGGCTGAGAGTAATATTTTGATTTGGGCAAATTACTTGTATGAATTTGAAGTTTCTCTCAAAAACTAGTTTCATAAATATTATGAAGCTTTTCATTAATACTTAGAAATTTTAGTTTTCTTTTTCTAAATTAAAGTTTTTTAATTTAGTTTCTTTGGCCAACAATTTTTTGAGTGTAATATAAAAATATATATGAATATGCATACTCTTATTCTATTATTAATTTAATTCATCGTTTTCTTTTTGGTAGATTAATTAATTTATTAATACTCTCAAAGAAAAAGCTTCATTATATTTATGAAAAGTTTCATAGATTTTCATTCAATGTAACGTTTCATAGTATTTATCAAACATTTCCTAAAAAACAAAATCAATTTCGTCATGTTCATGAAACTCTTCACTATATATGTGAAGGATATTTTGTATCATCAATATTAATAAAACTGTTACATTGGACGAAAATTAATGAAACTTATTCTTGTTTTCCTCTGGGTGTAAAAACAAAGGAAATAAAAAAATTATTTTTCTTGAAAATACCTGAGTTTCATGGAATTCATTACATCTGCTTTTTTTATGTCATTATGCAACAAATGAAGTAGATTCCTTTTCTTCTTAGCATCTCAACTACATATTTATATGTTTTATAACTTAACATGCCTACGAGAAGGTACATTTAATAATATAAAAGTATACCCAGCATGCAATTGTAAAGATTTATATTTCGTTTAAATTTTATTTGAAAAAATTTCAAAAGAAGTTTGCAAAAATAAATTGAAGCTATAAAATTTGTGATTTTAAAATAATTTAATAATGGTTTTCGTAACGCATCTAGTAAAAGAGTACTTGACATGATGTTAAAGAGTATACATAGAGAAAATTCCTTTGATGAGTTTTAATAAAAATTTTTCTCTTAACTAATGAAGTTTTTTTTACAATATGAATGGAAAATTTCTTAAACTTTTTAAAAAAAACTTCATCGTAAGAAATTTTTAATAAATAAAATGAAATTTTTCATAAAATTTTATGAAAAATTGCATTAATTTAATAAAAGGTTTCCATGGACGAATTCTAGTGACATTTCATAGAGCTAGTGCAAAATCTTATTAATATCATTCAGATAATTCTCTCAGTGTAGTGTCGACTTAGCCTCAGATAACTTTGTTGCAGTTGCAGAAATTCGGTTAATAGAACAAAATTATATCTAAGGGTGTTCTTTTAAGCCCGATAGAACTTACGATAGGGATAGCTGTCAAACGAACAATCATACTGCGCTAACTTTTTGATCTTTATGATCGGTATACCCTGGCAAATCATCATGAATAGATTCTCTCTTGAACCACGCTACCAAATTATACAAATTTACTTTGAAAATTAGTCATCGATTCGCCCGATATTTTATCGCTTAATTGTGCTTATTGATGAGGCTCATTTTTGGCTTAAAGAAACCCTTTAAACAAAATTGCCGTATATTGAGTGAAACAAACCCACAAAAGACCCTACTATCGATTTCGAGAAATGGACCTGTGAGTTGGTCTCCAAGGTTGTGTGATTTGACAACTCTCGATTATTTCCTGTGGGGCTACGTGAAATCACTGATTTATGCTGCTAAACCAACAACAATTGACACCTCGGAGGCGAACAATGTTCGTGTTATTCGTGACATACGGCCAGCAATGCAAGAAAAAGTGGCCCAAATTGGAAGTGTAGAATACGCTTCGTCAAGAACAGCCACCGTGGCCATATGCGCGATATAATTTTCAAATGTTAATGCCATGATCTTTCGAATAAAAATTTATTTTTTCAATATAATTTAATTTTTTTAACAGGACGCCAAATAGCATCCGTTTGTTAGAGAAATTTTCGACTGTTTAAAAAATATTAATACTGACTGTAATACGGAATTTATTTTATAACCATCGTTGAAACAAATGTCAATAAAATCCGAAACAAAATATTTGCTGGTTTATATTTAAGTTACTTTCATATTTATATTATACATACGAATACATACACAGAAAATGAAGTCTTCTGCTTATATAACTAACAATTTATAATTAGTCTAAGCTTTAGAACTTGTTTAAGATTCTTAACATACACAATAGTACAATGTAAATATATATACATATTTATATGTTAATACACATGAATATTAGGGTGCTTCAAGATTATTTCAAATCTTAATCTTAATATGGTTTTTATTTAAGAATACAACAGAAATTAATTGTAAAACAGAAATAAATTGCAAATGATTTCACATAAGTACCACAGGTGGTACGAGTGCTACTGGTTTACGACCCCCGAATTAAAATGTTATATACATATGGTTACACGAAATTTATCAAAAATTATTCCCAGATTGGTGTCCCCGTAAGACAGATTTTTAAATTTGTGCTATTTACGACAACAGTATTTTTATACAGTCTTTTAAGTGTTGTTATATCATGTTTCATCAGAAAGATATCCTCTTTTGAAAGTCATTGTTTGAAAAATCGTGGGTCAATATGGGGTAATGCACGAAAAACTAACTATTTGGTCTAACAAATCTAACTTTACGCTTGCTTGTATTATAAAAGAACACGGTCCTAAAGCTTTTGCATATTTAGGCGTATGATTGATAAATTGGTTTTAGTTATTATTAAGTATACGCATTGGATTGTCACTTATAATGCACGGTTTGGAACTGCATTAAGTGACGAAATATCGATTTTAGTTTTTTACGTTGAACCTCGCAGGCTCTCCAATGTAGGGAACTTTATGCACAAAACATTTTGAGCGAACGCAAATTTTTTGTTTCTTATTTGATTTTGAAAATTACAACAGAAAATAAAATGAAATCTTAAGAGTCTACCCCTTATGCAAATATTTCTTATAATTCTTATTATGAGTCATTGTTATCCCTTTTAATCTGTCTTCAATGCTGTAAGATATGAAAACAAAAAATTATAACAACAAATATATGAATACGGGGTAACTTCTGAAGATTTTCTATTAAGGAGTCATAAACATGCCATATAAGGGCGGATCAGTAACTCCCAGACTTTTTGAATTGAACTCAGTTTTTTTTTTTAGTAAAATAAGTTTTTATTTTCCAACATAGTCTCCTCAATACACTTAGTCCAGCGTTTCTCCAATTTTTGTATTCCTTCCATATAATAGGATTTCTCGAAGTTGCCAAAAAATGTTTTTATTTGAGCAATAATTTTATCAAAAAATCACAAAATAATGTGTTTATAAATATATTTCCAAAAAGATATTTTAATAAATACTTTACGTTTATAATTCATGCACTATGTAATTGATGATCGGTAAGTCATTATTTAGTGTTTTGAAGTAATGTAAAAGGTAATGAGGTACTAGAACAAGGTACTCCATGAGTGCTCGATTATAGGCAACTCATTACTTTATGTTTCATAATAATGCTGAAGGTAAGGAGTATTCATTGCAAAGTAATGAATTATGTAACCCATTATCTGTATCCCATTACTTTTTGTTGGAAAATAATGATACAGGTAAGTAGTACACATTACCAAAGTTTTCCTGGCATATGTTGAGGTATCTGTAACAGCTTCCGGTACCTAATTAATCGCGAGATTATTTTGAAACAGAGGGTTAAAATTTATATATTTTCCTAAGAAATGTGGCAATTTCAAGTACGGCTTTTTTTAACACAACTTGCTTTTACATGAATGTCCTTTCAGAAGAATTTGTATACTTTTTGTGTTTAGACAGAAAATATTTATCTTGAGGTAAAAGACTGCTTTTAATTTTCTTTTAAAAATTGTTAAATATTATTTTTCTTTTTGTCAAAACAGTAGTAAAAGCGACCAAATACTTTGCAATTATACACTGCGTTGCAAAACTATAATCACACATTAATTTGACTAAATTTCGTAAGCTAAAAACAACGTAGAAGAGTTTATTTAACCAGCATAAATGGAAAATGGCATTGTCTTGTTCGAAAATAAATTCTTCTTCGTTGCTACTTTCAATAAATAGCACCAATTTCTCTTCCAATACTGTAATGTACCCAGAATAATTCATTATTATGCTAGGAAATGTCAAATGAACCTTACCGTCGCAACAAAAAGCGCTTCAAACCATTAACGCTCCGTCCCGAAATAGCTGTTAAAACCATCTGGACCATCAACATTGAACTTTTTCTCATCAGACAAAATCACTTTTAAAAGAAATTTGAATTTAAGCAGTACTACCAACAACAGCGATTATTGACTTACCTTTCTCCAGTTGGTTTGCAAATTCATTTCAAGTCCAACAGTTTTCTGGCGGTTTAATAACGTTGGCACAAAAATCAGCTTTTGGCAAGTAATTCTCTGGGAATCCTTTAAGAGCCTACTTACGGTTGATTTGGAAACATTTACCTTACATTCATCGATTATTTGAATTTTAAATGGGAATTTCAAAATAATTTAGATATGAACCACGCGGCATTTTTTTGCAAATTGATTAAAATTTTATAATAAATAAAAATAATTCTTTAATTCTTCTTTATTTGCTATTATTCTTTGTTTAAAGTTATATGTAATAATAGTTATGAAATACCAACAAACTATTATTACACAATTTTTCTTTTAAATCCATTAAGTAATCTCTTAAATTTTACAAAATAAGAGAGCAGATATCTCACTCTTAAAAACAGTTATAAGTTTTAAAAACAATTTTTAATATTAGAAAAAATAGCAAAAATCATTGGTAATTATAGTTATGTAACGCAGTGTATATTCTTAGTAAATTCTTTATGAGCAGACCATAATAAACATAATTTCTTCATTAGATTTTTAAATCTGGTTCAAATTTTAACGAATCTATGGCATTATGTACCTATATTGGATACAATATTCTATACATACAATATTCCGTTCCAAATTATTTTATTTTTTATCAAAAATCAGTGCTTATTTTGCCCAAAAGTAATGCTTCCAAGTTTAAATTCGCCATATCAAAATCATGGAATCATAATAAACGGAGCTATTAAGAACGAAGTCGGTCGGCATAGAAAATTCTTAAAAATTTATTATTTAACAAATTTATAATAATTAAATGTTTCCCTAAATTTCAGATTTATTGACTGCATAAAAACATTTCGTAGTATTCCAATATACTATGTACGTAGATGTACCGACACTATAGACTGGACCGATTTGCAAAAAGTTTATCTGATCGAAACATAACACCCCGCAAAAGTTGAGTTTAGTGCTCATAACATCGGACAATATCTTCTACCGCTACTTTTAACCTGAAAATTTGAGTTGTGGGAAAAATTTATATATTTTGAAAATAAATTTTAAAATATAAAGTTTAGTTGAATTAATAATTTAAAAAATTTTAAATATTATATTTGACCCCTACTTGTGACTTTCAAGGCCAATAAAATTTCAATGCCAATGATTGACATTCAAATTTTGATTAATGTCCTAACTTTAAAAGTGTTCGCTATTTTATTTAAGTTTCGTTACATATTTACTAAGTCTTGTTTTATAACTGATTAACCATGATGGATCGGCTTTTATTAATATGTACTAGATAAAATATAAAGTATTTATTAAATAAGAACACAATTATATTATTTTTATCTAAATTTGAAAATACATTTTTTGTAGACCATTTTAACAAACAGTTGAAGGACATATTGCAAAAACTGGATAAGCCACATTTTTTTATGCATTTTTGTTGTTTTCTCTACATTCATTGCCAAATATTTTATAGAAGTCTTACTTAAACACTTATTGCAAGTACCTAAAGCATAAACGTGATGCAAAAGTCATATTTTTTTTTGGATTTTGTTGCCTTTTAAAGGCAAAAGCAAACTGCAAACCAAAATGTATCAAGGTTTTAAAATAAGCCCTTCAATTATAATTGCCAATTAAAACAAAATTTCTTTAGTTAGTCTCTTTACAGGAAGAAGAAAACATTTTTATTGAAAAACTTTACGGACACAAGGGATACACCAGACTGCCGCAGATTCGTCCCCCTCCTGGGACTGGTCAGTGGTTAATTTATGTGTCAATTGAACAAAGTATTTTATATTGTTAATTTGCTCTATATGAAAAACTTTTTTTTTTTTTTTTACTTTTTTGGTGTCGTAATGGTATTCGAACTCACTGCCTTAGCATATAGCTATTCATCGTAATCTCACCTCTTAACGAGTTGAGCAACGGTCGACACTGCGATGACTGTGTCCCATGTATGATTTGACACAATATGTTTAAATAACAAATATAAATTACATAGGATGTCATTAATGGGTTTCCGCTTAACCGAAAACACACAACGAAGTTCGAAACATTCTTAAACGGGTGTTTTTGGGTTTTTAAGGGCTAGTAACTTTTCTAAAAATAACCAGAGTTTAACTTTAACCATAGATATTTATATATGTTTTGACATTCATAACTAGTTTAAGCCCTAAACTTTACTTAATTTGAGATAAGTTAACAAGTTTAAATAAAATAAAATTAAATATCTTAATTTGACTGCGTTAAACAGATCTTAGAGAAAACATATGAAAAGGTAAAATGCATTTTAATTTTTTTGAATAATTTCTTAACTTTTGACTTAAGCTGACTCGCATAATAAAGGTCATGGTCTTGGATTTGAAAGTCTGGGTTAATAAACTCAATAGACGAAAGAACATCTCTCTTTTTAGGTCACAAGTGGGGTAAAAATATTGCCTCAATGGTTCAAACTCAAGTACTAGATTTTCTACCAAATATCTTTTAAATAAATAAAAATATAAAAATTAACCCTTTTTTTCCTTTGTCCAATATTAGAAAATTATGCTTTTTGGGCATTCGGACAAACAAGGGTTAAAGATTTTCACTAAGCCATTAGCAATATTAGTATTATCAATACTTAATTTGAAATTCTAAATTTATTTTTTTTTTTAATTTTTGACCATGCTAAGGGTTAAAGATGATAACAGTTTGAATATCTTGTAGATAAAATATAATGACTAAATTACATTAAAAACATAAAAACACTAATATTTAATAAAGTATATTTTAAATAAATTAAATAAGAGCATAAAGTAGCTAAAAAATATTTCCCTTAAAAACGCTAAAATCAAATCGCTGCCCACTATAATCGGCTTAAAGGATTTCTATATATTTTTCTTAAGTGTTCTCTAGGATGTATTTAATACAACTATGTTATTATATTGTGATTTTATTGCTATTCAATAATTTAAAAATTATTTAATAAAGTCACTAAAAAAACTCGTTTGAGAATGATGTTAATTTCATGGTCTTTTCTTGGGGGTTAAGTGGAAACACGTTAATGATAACTATCCTAGATAATTTATATTTTTTAATTTTCGGTCAAATATAATATACAAATTTTTTAAGTTACGCAGTTCAACCTAATCAGAATAAGTTTTTGAATCGGGGTTGCGACAAATCATTTTTAAAAGACTTTGGGACGAAGCAGATCACGAATATGGCCTTAGATTTTTAAAATTAGTTTAAGTTAAAGAAATATTTTCAAAAAACTTTATGTAAGAAATTTAGTTTTTTTTTATAAACTTTTTGCAAAAATGTACAAAATTGAAAATAAAAATGACACTTTTTTCCAACATTCAAATAGTATGAACTATGAAGCTTTTTAATTTAATAATTACACGTTTCGAAAGGTGCGATAATTTAAAGTTATAATTTCATTAATAAAAAATCTACAACGAAAAGAAGAGCAAACATTTTAATATGTAACTGTTAGGGTAGTCACTCGAATTAAAATTATTTGACTAATCGAACGAACAAAAAGAAAATTCGAACGAACAATTTAAAAATTATGATTTTCGAATAACGAATAATTCGAAAGTTTACCGTTTTTGATAAAATTTTTGTAAAAAATCGTAATAGCAAAATAAAATCTAAACTCTATTGAAGAAATAACTGAAATTTTAAAACTTTTGTTAATTGTTTTTCAAGAGATGGACTCTTTAATAATGGGTAAAGACAGATATATGATTTGACTTTCAAACAAACAATATGAAGAAATACACATATCGTTGAAATACAGCACGTTTTTTGAAGTTTAAACTATACAAACCTATCACAAATATTGCAATTTACAATGATAGCACGTTAGCACGTGTGAATTACATTTATGTAATTTTTACGGTAACTAAAGTAAGATCTTAAAAGCTCGATATATTAAAACTATCGCCGATATTTATTTAACTTTTTAACGATTTTTAAAACTGAAATAATAACAGTTCCAAATGGCGTATTATTGAGAAATCTTTTGGCGTTACTAGGAACACTCTTAAATTGTTGCACTTGAGAATTGTTGTAGTATTCAAATTAATCTCAAAATTCATAAAATTTTGCGATGAAATACTTTACTTATATATATATATTTAAAAAAATTTTTATTCGTTAATTTCTTAAAATCGCTTATTCGAGCAAAATAAAACCTCTAATAATTGACAAACCTAGCACCTGTAGTAAACATCACTGGGTACGTAATTTATAAAAAATAGTTTAAGAATAAAATTTGCTTAATGATCAAAATGTAAGAAATTTTTATGACTTAAAAAGATGGAGTCTGTGACGAATCCTAACTTAAAAAATTCAGATAAAAGCATTTAAGTATTGTGTTAACCACATGTTTTCTAATCAATTTCGACAAAGTTTTAGTTAATTGAAGTGCATTTCTCTAAAAAATAAATAACGATTTAAAATTATGCCTGTTCAAAAATGTACTTTTTATAATTTCTCCATTGTAAACTTATACAAAATTAATGATATATAAAAATTTATAAAATTTAATTTTATGAAAATATTAATGTGCAATTGATGGGTTTTGTGATTAAATGAATTAAGTGGATTATAAATTAACATCGTGTGCTAATATTTTGCAAATTCGATTAACGGGTTTTATAGTATTCACAAATTAACAAAATAACTGAAGTTTTCAATTTAATTGCAAGGATATCCTATATCCTTTATCCAATCGCAACAAATTGATATGATTCTTTAATCTCTAAGCCCATACTTTGAAACTATATTATATTATTCGTAGTTTATTCAGGTATACGAAACAATAAAAAAAAAATTAAGAAAAAACCTTGATTTTTGGTAAAAGTTAAACTCGTGAATGTTTTGAAAAGAAGATCTTAAATTAGAATTTGGGGTTCAGATTCGTGCTCTACGACCTAAAATCTATCAGAATTGATAAGTCGCATCTTCGACTTATCAATTCTGATAATTTAATTTATCTTCAATTCAAAATTAATTTTTTTTTTCAAAATAACTACGTCCTTTTTTTCAAAACCCCAATTTTCATGGTAAAAGTAGAGACAGAAGATATTGTCCAATCGGGACCAACTTTGACATCTGAGATTATGTTATAAGTACTCAGCTTTTGTGGATTGTTACATTTGGATCAGAGAATATTTTTGCAAAACGATCCACTCTAGTACACAACCTGTACACAATGTGTTGGTGCATTCTCAAGTTTTGGTAATATCTTGATAGAGAAAATCTTGTGTATATATTTCATATCTAATGGGCATATGCTTATATCTACATTATAATTGCTCTATTTTGAATACTATCTATACAATAACTATGTACTTTATTTATATTATAAGATTTTTTAAGCATAGACATTAGGGTGTCCCGAAAAAAATAGATAGAATTACCACTCAAGCTATGCGTATTAAAGAGCTAAATATGGTAAAAAAAAAATAAAAAAATTTTGAATTATGTTTTTAGTTCCCTACCAGCGAGTGAGGTTACCGGTTGTGCATTTGACAAAAAAAAAAAAGTTCCGATTTTTTTTTCCAAATAGTGCTCAAAAGTTTCGTAAAAAATATATTTCGATTTTCTGTAGAGTGATTTTAGTCCAACAGAGGATTTTTTAGTTTGGGGAAGTATTTACAATTGTTTTATGTTCAAATTTATAAAAATATAAAGTACACATATTACACTTGGTTTAAATTAAAAAATCCTCGGGGTGACTAAAATTACTCCAAAGAAAATTAAAAAATATTTTACCAGTAATAAGCCAAAAATTACGAAACTATTTCGAAAAAAATCCGAATGTTTTTCCTGGTCAAAATGCCCTAAAACCGGCAACTTCAATTAGGGAATTGACTTCTTTTTCCCATATGATAAATCGATTGAGTGGTATTCCTTCACCCAATTCGAAAATGTGTCCTATTCGTGACACCCTAATCACACACATGTTGTCTGAAAGTCTGTATCTTTTGTATGTCTGCCTGTATAACTGCGTGTGTTTGCTAAGTTCAGTATTATTAGCTTTATGTTACATCTTCTGTAATACCCTGCACTCACACACACTAACACATTCATATGTACTTGAATTATACTTTCAATATGTGAATAAACAATATTGAAACATGCCTTCGATTTAATTAGTTTGTAAGTAAAGTAAACTACGTATTTATGGTGTAGAGTAAAACAAAGAAAACCTCTTAAGTGTATTGTCTGATTTTGGCAAATACTCGTCCTCGTAAAGGTTCCTTTTGTATGTTAATCATAGGAAAATATTCATTGATTATAAAAATTGTAATAATGCATTAATTTAAGTATTAGTTTAGAAAGTGGCGTATGTTTGATAAAACTATATCCATATAAATTTAACAGTTAACATAGGCTGAAAATGTAAACCGCAACTTCTTTAATAGATCGATCGTAGAGTTTTATTGTAATTTTAACATTTTTTACTTTACACACTTTGGCATAAGTGTACAACATGTTGACAAAAATGCCCCCTTCTACTTTCAGCCACATCTTAATCCAATAAAGATGCTTAAACTTTAAACCTACACTTCGCTACACAATTTTTAAATTTCCACTCAAAAAAAAATATATTTTGTTTATTTTTTCGAGTTTAACGACACCCTTTTTATCAGGAAACATATGCTTTTTGTTTCCGTCAGATATTCATGCATCACTACATATACAGAAACATTAGGACGTTTCATCAAAAACCTTTGTTTTATTTATTTTCTTAACTCTTAAAGCTAATGAACGCTCTTAGACTTACAATTGATATTTATTAAGGCGGTACGTGGTCTGTGATAGGGATTTTATCCATAAAATGAGGTAAGGAAAACAAATTATTTTTAAAAGTGCATACGTCACTATTCAAAAGTAAGAGCATACTACAAAATATATTCGGCTAACAAATTAATAGTTTAATGCCAATTTTGATGACCAAAATTTAAAAAAATATGCTTCATAACCTCATTTGTTGGATAAAATTCATTTCAGCGACTACGTACCCCACACTGATAGAAATTTAGCGAAATAATATTTATATTAAATATTTTGCACACTTAGGGTCATTATTATTATTATTAGTTTTTCGTTATTATAAGTATACTTTAAGCTAAAAGTGACCGATAAGCTAAAGGGAAGATATTGTTTCCTTTAACTTTAAACGTAAGGTTTAAGTGTTTTAAGTTACCACATTTTCTGCTCCATAAAGAAGAAAAAGAAAATACCGAATTTCACAAATTATTGTTTGTTTGTAAACAAATAAATAAAAGTACGTTGCCACTACGTATTTTTATAAACCAATTCATAAACCAATAATCGGTTTTTAGTTTGGTGCTGCCACATTATCAAAAATATTAATTTTATTTTATTGGGAAGTTGTAATAACGAAAAACATTATAGCTCACTTTATTGCACACTTTAGCTAAAGTTACTTTTTACTAACATTTACTTTAAAGGCAAGTTGTAATAACGGCCCTTAATCTGATAACTTCCTTAAAGACAACTTGAGTGAAAAAAACGTTAGTTTCGTATACAAAAGCAGTTTTAAGTAGTTTTTTTCAATCTCACTCCTTAATTTGGCATAAATTAAAATTAAATTTAAACATTTTAAGTTTCTAAGGATTTCCGTTTTGTATTGATTTTGATATTTTACTGATTTTTAGTCTAGCAAACAGGGTTGTTACCTTAGCTTGATAGTCGTACACCCAGAAAAAACATTGTTTGGAATTCGTCCAAAACTATTAAAATATTTCTGACAATTAAAAATGTAAAAAATTCATTAATTAAATAAAATGTTTCAATGCACAAGTTTCAGTGAAAATTGACAGATCTGATGAAAAAATTCATTGATATCATGCAGATTATTCTCTCAGTCTAGTACGTTAATTTATTCGGAGTTAGCAAAAATTGATTAATACAGCAAAAATACATCTACCTAATTTTTAAAAAAATTTCGATAACCAAATATGAATAGATCAGTAGATCCAGCTGACTTGTGGATTACACTAATTGTAGACACAACTAATGATTGGTGTTCAAATAAGTTGAACATATTTTATATTTCTTTTTTCTTATCATCTATTAATTTACATTTTCCTGAGAAAAAAACCAAACGCATAAATAATAGTTTAGTGATTGTTCGTAGAAAACCATCACAAGTAGATTAAGTCTAATTGAATTCTTAGAATTAGGAACATAAGAGAAAAATCCTTTTTTAAATTCGATTAGTTTATTAGTTTAGTGCTTAACATCTGGTATGCACATGTGTGCATACAGATAAGCAGTACTGTAAGAGATAGCAACCATAAAAAGGTTTTATGGTTGCATCTCTTATCATGAAAGTACAATAAAACAGTTCATCCCCTACAAGAATACTAATGATCGCTTGTAGGTAGGCTAGTTTAGTTTTAAGAATTTTATATGTAGTATTTAAGTGGATATATTTGTAAATAAAAATTTAGTGTCTTACAAACTCTCAGTATTGTCGCGTATTTAATTTTATACGGATTATACATTTGGTCCTTCGAAAGTGAAAAGAAGTTTTGTTGTTAAATAAAACGAACTAATCAGTGAACGGGTTTTAATAAAAAAAAAATCTTTTAAATTGTTAAAAGAAGAACGGGTTAAATTACAATGTCCCAGAAATTATTAGAACGCCAGAAGGTGCTTGGGGAAACCATTGAAGATATCCTCAGGAGATGCGAGAAGGGAACATTACGGCTGCCTCAGGTTGAGGACTCTCAGCAAAGAGCAGATGCAGCTTGGTTAGAGTTCCAGGGCAACCACACGAAGTTGAGTGCCAGTGGCGATAATGACATAGAATACTTTAAAGTGAATTACTATGGTTATGTCGCGCAGAAGTTGAATGCTGTTCGTCAATGCCTACTGAAGATGGGTGAAGAAGGTATCCAGAAAGATGACCACGAAATAGACGATGAAAGCAGACTGAAGGAAGGAAAAACCGCAGCAAAAAGCGGTGGAAAAACTTCCACAATGAAAGAAATAATAAAAAATCCGAGAAGCAAAGCATTTTGCAATCGAGTAGAAATGTTTGAACATCTGTTGGAAGAAACAGACATGACAGACATATCAGTTTACAAAGTTGTAAAACTTGAGTTGGAAGACGAATATAAGGGTCTTAATGCAAAATTCGAAGCATTTGAAGAATGTGACGAGGAAACGTCTACAAAGTTTTTCAACGTACGGAGGCGATACTACAGAGTGCTAAAGGAACTTGAGCGAGAATCAAACTCGGAGGCGCGTAGTACGAAAGATTCCATGCCAACTCCAGCGGTGAAATTGCAGGAGATTAAGATTCCTTATTTTGAAGGTGGAAGCAGCGAATGGGCTGCTTTTTATGATTTGTTTAAAACATTAGTTCATACAAATGATGCGGTTCCCAAAGTGGAAAAGATGCAGCGGTTAAAAAGTGCATTGAGAGGCGATGCTGCAAAATTAATAGGCCATTTTAATTGTGTAGAAGACAGCTATGATGATGCCCTAGAAGAACTTAGAAAGCGGTATGAAAATGAAAGAGTGCTGTTTTCTGGTTTTGTGGACAAACTTTTAGATCAACCGATTATGAATAGTGATAATGCGGCAAGCATCAGGCAGCTCCTTGATACTACAACCACATGTGTAAGGTCCTTCAAGAAGATGGGCTTGGACATTGATGCAGCCAATCCATTTTTCGCCAAAATTGTGTTTAGAAAATTCGACCATGAAGCAATACGCCAGTATGAATACAGCGTTAAGAAGACTAGAAAAATACAAACGTTAGAGGATGTGCTTGGGTTTTTAGAGCAGCTGCACCAAGCTCAAGAGACATTTAAGGTAAAGAAGACTTCTAATTTTCAACATCAAAAAGTGGCTGGATAAGCAATCAAGTTATTTAGCTACAGAAGTTAATTGCACATTTTGCAAACTTAAGGGTCATAAAGTAAACGACTGCAGAAAATTATCTCAACTTAGTGTACAAGAAAGACGTACATGGGCAAGCAGATCTAAAGCATGTTTCATTTGCTTATTTCACACGACAGATAAGAAATGCTACAAAACTACATTTAAATGCAAGAAATGTGGCAAAGGCCACAATAATTTGTTATGTAACGAAAATACGACTGCTGACGCATTGCCAGTATTTGAAGGAAGGTCGGGATCTTTTGTTACCAAAAAGAAAAAGGGAAAAGCTCTATTACCTACAGCACAGGTTGGAGTTAAAAATATTTACGGAGAATTCATCATGTTTCGAGCTATGGTCGATATATGTTCTGAATCAACTTCAATAACAGAAGAAGCGGTGCAAGTTCTACAGCTTCCAAAGATGAGTTCTAAAACTAATGTGTATGGACTCGGTGAAACTCTAGTAGGCAGATCTAAAGCAACAGTGGAAATAGAGTTACGATCAAGGTTTAATGATGGTGAAGTGTTTAATATCGAAGCGCTTGTGTTACCTACTTTGACAGATGCACAACCAGCAGCTTCATTCGAGTACGATGTTTCAAAATGGGAAAATTATTGCTTAGCTGATCCAAATTTCAATAAAGCTGACAGAGTTGATATCGTGATTGGTGAGGACCTACTTCATTTGATACTAGAAGAAGATGTTGGTGTGAAGAAAATTGGCACAGTGGTGGGTCAAGTAACGAAGCTTGGCTGGATGTTATTTGGCATGCTAGAGAATACTGAAGCATCATCAAAGAAGTATACTGCAGTTACAACTATGATTGAGAGATTTTGGGAAATCGAGGAAATCCCTGCGATCAATGAAACGGCAGTGCAAGACGAATGTATCGAATATTTTGAAAAAACTACAACAACTACAGCAGACAACCGATTGATAGTGAAGCTACCATTTGAGAAAGATCATACGCTTGGAGAATCAAGAAAACAAGCGATGGCTCGATTTTTAAGCTTAGAAAAACGGTTGGAGAAAGATCCTGTCCTGAAGCAGCAATATGTGACGTTCATGCAAGATTACAAAGAAAGGGGCCATATGCAAGAATCACCTATCAATTCTGGTAAATATTACCTTCCCCATCAAGCGGTTATCAGGGAAGACAGCATAACTACTAAGGTACGGGTAGTATTTGATGCGTCTGCAAAGTCAACAAATAAGCGTAGCTTAAACGATGTCTTAAAAGTTGGTCCAAAGCTACAAAAAGATATTTTTGATATTATTATCAGATGGAGGTTGTGGCGTGAGGTCTTAACAGCAGATGTCGAAAAAATGTATCGTCAAATCTTGATACATGAAGATCACCAGCCGTATCAACATATACTATGGCGGGAAGATAGAAATCAACCAATACGAGAATTCACATTAACAACTGTCACATATGGAACAGCATCTGCGCCATTTTTGGCAAAAAAGGCCTTAGCTCATATTGGCGATGACTGCGTCAACGAAAAAATTAAGAAGATTATAACTGATGACTTCTACATGGACGATCTAATGACGGGAGCAGATTCAGCAGCAGAATGTAAAGAAATACAACAGAAAATATCGGTGCAACTGGCAAAGTTTGGGTTTCCGTTGCGCAAATGGATGTCCAAAAATAGTAAAATTTTAGAGGCAATCCCGGATAAGGGAAACGTAGAGGTAATGCCAATTGATGATGATGAATCGATCAAAACTCTGGGTTTACAGTGGAACCCGAATAAAGATGTTTTTAGTTTCATCCTCAAAGCTGATGAGGAAGGAAGAGTTTCCAAGCGACGAGCCTTATCCGCACTGGCCAGAATGTTTGATCCTCTTGGGTGGCTGTCGCCATTTACAACCTGTGTAAAGCTGTTTATACAAAAATTGTGGCTTCTAAAAATTGACTGGGATGTGCTACTGGATGATGAGCTGCAGAAGGAATGGCAGTCGATTGTTAAGAATTTGCCATGCCTACAGAAGGTGGTTATACCGAGATGGTATAATACAACACATGAGACAAATATAGAAATTCATGGGTTTGCCGACGCATCTCAAAAGGCATATGCAGCTGTGGTGTATATAAAAGTTGGCTCGGTAATAAGTTTAGTAGCGGGTAAAAGCAAAGTAAATCCTGTCAAAAATAGAAAAACGCTGCCAAAACTAGAGTTGTGCGCAGCTCATTTGTTGGCGAAGTTGGTGAAAACAATTATAGCAACAATACAACGACAAGTAAAAGTAAACACCTGGAGCGATTCAACGATAACCCTAGCTTGGATTAACAACAACAAAAGTAAAGATCGTTTCATTCGGTCCAGGGTAGACGAAATAAAAGCATTACTACCAAATGCAAGCTGGAGGCATGTAGATACCAAAAGTAATCCAGCTGATACAGCTTCAAGAGGCGTAACGGCAGACAAAATTCCAGCAATGTGGTGGACCGGCCCAGAGTGGCTTAAAATGAGTAAAGATAACTGGCCTCAACAAAATCATCAGACAACGAATTTTATAACTAACGAAAAAAAATCAGAAGACTGGCTTGATGAGACTTCCAAAAGATGTTCATCCTTTCAAAAATTGGAACGAGTGATAGCCTACGTGCAGCGGTTTGTAGGTAAACTAAAAGGAAGAAAGTACCCTGACTGGCTTACATCTGCTGAACTTAAAGATGCCAATGAAGTTATAGTACGACAACACCAAGAAGAAAATTTTTTCGATGAAATAAAAAATTTAAAACTTCAAAAAGAAGTCAATCCCAAAAGCAAGATAGCGACTCTACATCCATTTTTGGACAAAAACGGAATTCTTAGAGTTGGCGGGCGATTACAAAATTCGGAACTATCATATGACCATAAACATCCGGTACTGATTGAGAAGTCCTGGATAGCCGAACTTATAGTAAATGAAGTCCATGCGTCTACGCTGCATGGAGGTAACCAGTTGGTCGCATCAATAATTCGACGGAGATTCTGGATGATTGGAATGAAGAATATAATTAAAAAGGTATTAAGGTACTGCGTGCGCTGCATAAGGTATAAAAAACTGAATGCTGGGCAAATTATGGGAAACCTTCCGCAAATTTCGGTATCACATCCATTCACGTATACAGGCGTTGATTATGCAGGCCCCATTCAAATGAAATGTTCTCGAGGCAGAGGGCAAAAATCTTTTAAAGGCTACATAGCAGTATTTGTCTGCATGTCAACAAAGGCGATACACCTAGAAGCTGTCAGTGATCTGACGACTGAGGCGTTTCTGGCAGCACTGAGAAGATTCTTTGCTAGAAGAGGCAAAGCAAAGTGCATGTATTCCGACAACGGAAAAAATTTTGTGGGTGCCTCGCGGAAACTTGATAAAGAGTTCGTCGAAGCAATAAAAAAGAACTCTACCATTTGCGAGACGCTGGAAGCCGAAAAGGTTGAATGGCATTTTATCCCCCCGGCAAGCCCCCATTTTGGAGGAATTTGGGAGGCCGGCGTTAAATCGATGAAACATCATTTAAAGAGAGTCATCGGAGATACTATGCTGACGTTTGAAGAAATGACTACGTTATTGGCACAAATTGAAGCGGTGCTTAATTCACGCCCCGTTTATAATTTAAACGAGAACCCAGACGAGGTTGACATTCTAACACCAGCGCATTTCCTGATTGGGCGACCACTGGTAGGAAGTCCCGAAATAATTGATGACCGAGGTATTGGTTCCCTTGATAGATGGAAGCTAATACAAAAAATGAGAAGGGATTTCTGGCTTCGGTGGAAGGATGAGTACCTGGTTACATTGCAGCAAAGATACAAATGGCGCAGTGAAAGAAGAAACTTAAAGCAAAATCAAATAGTAATTATTAAAGATGAAGCTACAGCCCCTGCAAAATGGCCATTGGGCAGAGTCATCGAGACTCATGAAGGCAGAGATGGAAAGGTTCGTGTTGTTACTCTTAAAATGCAAAATGGAGTGTTAAAACGTCCGATCCACAAGCTATGCCCTCTGGAAGATATAAAAGAAGAAAATAATGATCAGGTTAAATCATCAACTGTATGTTTTACCAGGTCATCTAAAGTAAATAACCATCAACAGTCGAGTTCACCATTTTTACTAATGTGGCTACTGCTTATGCTATCCAACTCGGTACGATCCATACCAACAGCTAACCCGGTTGGAACAGTACGAAGTCTAGGAAATGGAACTATTTTGTATATGGATAAAATAGGCACGATGAATCGAGTATCATCCGAATGGAATTTGGTGGCCTACTATGATATGGAGGCTTATTTTATGACGGTAAGTCAAATGGAGGGCGCCTTGGATAAATGCAAAAGGTTGTGCAAGAAGCTTCGCACGTTCGAAGAGCAGTGCGGCATAGTTCTTAAGAGCATGGAAGATCGACTTAAGGACCTACAAGAAAACGATAGATTATTCTCTCACCAAGACAAACAACGAACAAAAAGGGCGCCATTCGAGTTCATAGGATCTTTTTATCATGTGCTGTTTGGAGTTATGGATGCTGAAGATAGAGAGATGATACAAGAGAATATGCGAATAGTTCTAGAGAATGAACACAACATTAAGCATCTAGCTGACAAACAAACTTCCGTGGTCGAATCAACATTAAATATTTTGAAGAAAACTACTAATGAAGTACAGAAGCGGTTTGATAACATCAACCAGAAGGTTAAGAACATAAGCGATACACTCAACACTGATTACTTGGTTTATAAGGAATCAATAAATTTCTTTATGATGACGAGTCAGTTGGAGGTTTTAGTTGATGAAGCGGAAAAAATCCAAGTGCAAGTGATTGGATTACTAATGGATATTAATCATGGCAAGATCAATCCTAATTTGATTCGGCCCAGTAAACTACAAGAAGAAATGTACAAGATCAAGGAGCACCTCGCAGCGAAATTGCGTCTGCCTGGAAAATCTAAAGAAGCAGAGCTCCAAGCTATATATCGACTGATGACAGCAAGAGGAATATTTGTAGATGGAAAGTTGGTAATCGATATCAAAATTCCTCTTCTTGAAAGGCAGTCTTCTGATATTTTCAACATTATGCCTCTGCCTATTCTAAAGGACAGAATGAAAATGATGGCGGAGATAAAGCAGCAAGTCTTAGTCTACAACTATGAATTAGACGCTTATCACCTTATCTCGCAACCGCTGCTGAACAGATGTCAAAAAGATGGTGAGGACCAGTATCTGTGCAAAGGCAACTGGGCTTGGGAAGATGCTAATGATCAATCTTGCGAACTAGCGTCATTAAAGCCGAGCAATCCGTATCATTGCTCTTTCATCGAAATCCAATCTAAAAACGTCTGGTTAGAGCTGCATGTAAAGGGAAACTGGCTCTTTCGGGTATATGATAGCACAACAGCCCACGTCATGTGTTCAGCAACGCAGGAAATAGTTGAATTACCATTACAAGGAGTTCTAACTCTGAGCTCTGGATGCATTGCACGGATAGGCCGCACCACTTTAGCGTCACCAGAAAACATCATGTCCAAACAAGTCAACGGGTTTAGGAACTACCTATTTAAAGAGGTGAAGGATGTCGAAATAGTCAAGCCTTTAAGTTATTCCAAGATCAACAACACCGCTGAAATCGAGGCATTGCTGAAGGAAGTTAAGATCCTCAAGTCAGAGAACATTGAATTGAAATCTCTAAACTGGCACCACGCTAGCGGCCACTCATCTCTTATACTTATTTCTATATTTATAATAGTTATTGTAATATTTCTAATACGTAAACGTTGCCTAAAAACTAGTAAAAGGGTAGACGTTATGTTTAACGTGCCCCGGCAGAATGTTCAAATAAGTTGAACATATTTTATATTTCTTTTTTCTTATCATCTATTAATTTACATTTTCCTGAGAAAAAAACCAAACGCATAAATAATAGTTTAGTGATTGTTCGTAGAAAACCATCACAAGTAGATTAAGTCTAATTGAATTCTTAGAATTAGGAACATAAGAGAAAAATCCTTTTTTAAATTCGATTAGTTTATTAGTTTAGTGCTTAACATCTGGTATGCACATGTGTGCATACAGATAAGCAGTACTGTAAGAGATAGCAACCATAAAAAGGTTTTATGGTTGCATCTCTTATCATGAAAGTACAATAAAACAGTTCATCCCCTACAAGAATACTAATGATCGCTTGTAGGTAGGCTAGTTTAGTTTTAAGAATTTTATATGTAGTATTTAAGTGGATATATTTGTAAATAAAAATTTAGTGTCTTACAAACTCTCAGTATTGTCGCGTATTTAATTTTATACGGATTATACATTGGCATTGGCAAAAGAATTTTAGACTATGATCATTTTCCTTACAAAATATTCAAATTCAAATTTAGCACTCAACATTTATACTTGTTTGTGGTGCAGTGAGTAGAGAGTTTCCGTGTTCAAATCCCGGAAAAGGCAAACACAAAAAGATTTTTTAATTAAAATAAAATTTTTAAAAAGCAAATAAACAAACAAAATAAATGAAATGAAAAGTGATTGTGGTGCAATGAGTGTAGAACAGAGTACTATTGATGTGACTACGAGTACCACGGTTCAATACTTGAAAAACAAAAAGTTTTTTAATATTTATGTGGAATGAGAAAACTTTATATTTAACATTCATGCTATAAACACATAGACGACTGCATCTACACGAATACAGCCTGTAAAAAATAAAATACACACGTTTATATGAAAACGATTATTTTGGCACCAACACAGCTACACGGCTAAACGACTACTTTTGCCGCTGTCGTTTCCAAAATAATAAGTAGCTGACCACTCGGCGACGATTGCAGTGAACGGCATTTGTAGTCGTGTAGCTCTGTAGCCTGCTGTGGTCTATGTGTTTATAGCATCACAACTGAAAGTATTAAATAATAGGAATTCGATTGGCAACAAATTCAGTGGCTACAACTGAGACTGTTTTCTAGGTGTATTGATGCGATTGACGATTTACTCAAGCAGGATATCTGGTGTGAAATGTCTCCTATACAGATGTATGTTGGAAAACTAAATGCAGATGTATTGTATTGAATTGTATCTAACTGTTGCATGACATCTAAAGGTCTTAAAGCTTTGGTATTTGTTTTGTATGTGTGTATTGTTGTTTTCTTTTAACATTTCCATATCAGCCATTGACAAGCCTTTTGTAATTCATTCCTAAAATTCTTACATATTCAAACAAGTTGTGCAACAGTAGACATCAAAAGTATTTATAAATAAAACAAAAACAAAAAATAAAAATAACAAGAGAAAGCCTTATTTATGCAGCAGAATGAAACAAAAAAAAACCTTTAGCTAAACATCAATCGAAACAACAATTGTTAAAAACAATAAGGGTGTTCATAAGGTATTGTAAAGTATTAAGTGTTATCGTTTACAATATCTTTAAAGAACGTGTACAAATTTTTTTTAATGCGATCAATAGTTTCAAAGTTATGAAACAAATTGTTAGCAAAAAAAAAAAAAAAATGCTAAAAAAAAAAAAAAATTTGAAAAACAAAAATCTGGAAAAAATCGAAAACTGCAAAAAATATTACTTTTATTTTTTTGTAGTAAAGCTACATATCATGCGAATTAAACTAGATATGGATCATAAAAATCGATGCATGCTTTACATTTTTATTTACAATTAATTGAAGGTATCGCATATTTACAAGCACTGTAGAAAATTGTACCTACATAATGAAAATGCAGAACATAAAAACTCAGGTGCATTTTACGACACGCATTTTGGCAAAACCCCTTTGGGAAAAACCTCTATGACATTTTTATGATTCTAATAATTAAAAAAAAATAAGTAATAAACAAAAGATTGTTTAATTTTTACGATTGCGGTAGGATAGTAATAAAACGCTCATAAATGTGGGTGTACGCTGAAGTGCTCTTATTTTCCGTTAGCTACCTGTAACGGATAATTTTTTTTTTTTCATAAAAGTCCTTAATGTTTTTTAGGATTCTTGGGAATAATAAAAAATTTGCAGCACACACAAACTGTATCCACACAAAGGGTTATCCCAAATTATAGTATCAGTATTTATAAGATCTCCTTGACCCTTTTTATTTCATTCAAGAAGTGTTTGCGATAACGCAAACATCATTTAATACCTACACAAAAATTAGAGTCATACAGCTTAGAAGTTAAAAACAATTTTCAAATATTAATAAAAATGAGCCAGAAAGCCAGAACATTTTCATGTAAAAACGATCCAGATTTATTTTGTTATGTGTGCGGCCAATATATCACCGGGAAAAAACGGAAGTGGTTCTTAACTTCATTGCAAAAGTCATATCAAGATTGCTATAATATCTATCCGCACAATTTGAACCAGCATTGGACACCGAGTACTATATGCATTCCATGTCGATTGAATTTATATATGAAGTCTTCTAACGTAAAGTAAGTATAAATTAATAGATTTGGAATATTTTATAATTACAATATTTCTTAATTAAAATTTGAATTCTTCATATTCCTGATTTCAATTTTTTTTTTCATTTTACAGACGACACTTGGAAATTTTGAAGCCTATGCTATGGAGAGAAACAGCGAACCACGCATCCGAGTGTTATTTTTGTTTAAGTACAAAAAGCATATTTGATGGCCCACAAATTCGCAAATTGGTGAACGATACTGAATTTGGCAGTTCAATGTCAGAAATTGAGAAGAATGCATGGGATTCGTTTGTATGGGTTATTCAAAATTTCTTAGGAAATAACAAGGGTGATGATTACGTTGCGCACGTTGAAGAGATGTTAACTCACTTCCAGAATCTTGGATGCAACATGAGCATCAAAGTACACTACCTGCACAGTCACTTAGATCGTTTTCCTGAAAATCTAGGAGACTTGAGTGAAGAACAGGGCGAACACTTCGTTATTCAACAATAGTAGAAAATCGACTAAAAGAAAATTTCAGAGTTTGTAGTTTATAATACATATTTATTTATTTATTTTCTTGTTTTATTTATTATAATAAATGTGAATAATAAAATATAAATTTTCTACTATTTAATTTATTTATTTATTTACATTTAAGCTCATCCAACACAAATGTCTTTCCGAAGAATAGAATCAGTATATTCTAGGTAGGGTTTTGCCAAAAAATACACGAATGTTACTATGTAATGCATTTTTGATGTGAAAATTTGTACATAGCATGGGGAAAATGTTTTCAAAATTCAATCAATCGAAAGAAGAACATTAACTACTCAATTTTATGTATATCAGACAAAAAACTAAAATTTGGTGAAAATGAGCGAATTCACTTAATTGTGAATAAATTCGAAAAAAATCAATCGATTTTTATGATCGATATCTCATTTTGTTCCTATTACATGTGGCTTTGCGATAAAGCAATAAATCTGAACGATTTTTGCCGTTTTCGATTTTTTATGATTTTTTTTAACCAAAAAAATTTGCTATTTTCACGTAAAAAAAATATTTTTTCCCTCAATTTTTTATTATAACTCCAAAACTACTGAGCCGATTGAAACGCAATATATTAACGGATTAAAGGCTATGTAAATTTCAGTTTTTCTAAATTTATTTGAATAATATCGGACTAATTTTTTTTTAGTTATCATTAATTATGTGGAGACACGTCTAAAAAAATTTATAATTTTAATTAAAAATTTTTTAAAAAAAAACCTCTCCATAGAATTTCAAAATTGAACCATATTTGTACTACTGGGACCACAATACATCAAAATTGTATAGTGGTTTTCAAAGCCCCTAAAATTTTTTCAAAATTGTTGCCTTGTGTAATCGTTTATGTATCAGAATACATTTAGATTTTTTAGGGTTAAGACATAGGCCGTTTCCTAATGCCCATTGGTGTATTCTACTAAGGTCACTGTTAAGTTTACAGAGTGATACATCAAGAGATTTTTGTGAACTACTCAGGTACACCTGAACGTCATCAGCATACATGTGCACCTTGCAGTGTTGAGGTCGCGATGGAAGGTCGTTAGCATAAAGTGAAAAAAGTAGTGGTCCTAGTATGGATCCCTGGGGAACACCTCTTAAAATTGAGGCAACATCAGACGTTTTTTCGTTACTGTAAACAGATTGTGTTCGACCAGATAGGTATGATGATATCAACTTTGTTGAGGTGGTGGAAAAGTTGAACATATTTTTCAGTTTTTTGACTAAGATATTGTGATCCACAGTGTCAAAAGCCTTTGAATGGTCAAGCAGTACTAGAAAAACTAAATTCCCTTCATCAACATGCTGCCTTATATCTTCGGAAACATTCAAAAGAGTAGTGACACAACTGTGTTCAGAGCGGAATCCAGATTGGTAGTCAGATAATAAGTTGTGTCACTTGATATACGAGTTAATTTGAGTATGCAGTAGTTTTTCTAGCAGTTTAGAAAGAAAAGGAAGAATTGCAATTGGTCTGAATTCAGACCTGGATTTGGGAACAGGAATAATTTTAGCGTGTTTCATTTACGCGGAAAAGAGCTAGTTGTAATAATAGTGTTAAGAAAATGTGTTATATATGGAAGAATAAGAGGTATCAGTAGCTTTAAACACTTAGGATGAACATTATCAAAATCTACAGCATTAGACTTAATACTCAACAAGCAATTTAGAACATCAGTTTCATTAACGCACTCAAATTCAAACATGTTAGTTAATATGTTGTCTGTAGCAACTGTTGCAATCGAATTAGCATTATTAAAAAATTCAGTATTTTCAAAGTTGTAGAAATTAGGATATGCATCAACCATTGGTATATTAGTAAAGGCATTGTTGATTTCATTCACATCAACAAACAATTGATTGTTTTTCTCATCCTTTCCAATACCTATATCCTTGATTGCCTGCCAAGTTTGTTTTGTATTTACTGCATCAGAAAAACGCTTGGAATAATATTCTGATTTAGTTTTTACAATTAGGTTATTAACATCTCTCCTAAACTGACGATATTCATTGTGCAACTCAGTTGTTTTAAATTTCTTCCAACGTGAGAAAGCTAAGTCTCTCTTTTCAAAAAGTTTTCTTATAGCTGGTGTGAACCAGGGTCTGGACTTGTTCATTACGCGTTTATTCCTCAGAGGTACATGTAGATCATATAAATCTAATACATTAGATTCGATGAACGACAATTGTGAATCAACTGACGCCATACTATACACATCATACCAATTAATGCTCAACAAGTTCTCATGTAAAAGATCAATGTCAATATTCTTGAAATCACGATAAGTATACGATGTGTTAAAGTGAAATTGTTTATCGTTGGTTGAACGTTGGTTGTGATATTCGTAAAAAAAAAGAACTTGCATATTGTTGCATATTAAAACAAAATGCAATGGGTACGTTAAATTTAATACGAAGAATCGATAAAGAATTGCTATTTATTAAAAAAAAATAATTTAAATTGAGATTGATTTTTTTTTTCAGATCATGCGACTTACCTTATCTTCTTCATTCCAATTTTCGGATCTTTTTCTCTTTTTATCGCTTTTGTCTTCCATTTTTTTTATATTTTATTTACAAAAAAACCTCACAAAACACAGAAAAAAAAAATGTAAATAAAACAATATATTTTAGTGATGTGGATAAAATGAAAACAAATAAAAAAAGCTCGTTATTCAAATACTTTTTTACTCGTTAAGAACCCAGTAAAAAATTTTCGTGTTTTTAGAAGCAGGATAAAACAAATGCGCTGATGTAAGTGCTTACTATTACATAATATTGAGAAGCAGCATAAGAACAAAATAATTTCGTATAAAAGTAAACAAACAAAAATTTTGGGCTTACTGTTTCCCTAGAAATGATGCAGGTTGTAAGCAGCTTTCCATAATCAATTACAAGGATGCAGGTTGTAATACAGAAAGTTCCATATCGTGGATTATAAACGATCTGTATAAATTTTTCCGAGTGATTTCCGTTTGTGATTGGTGTTTTCGAGTATGAAATAAAAATAATTAGCCATTTAACTATTTATAAAGAGCTAGCACATGGAGCGGTTAAAAAACTAAAATAATTAAATTATATGTCAAAAATGTTAACAACAAAAAACTAATATCTGTAGAATTTTATGTAGAATATTATTATATTTTAACTTTTAATCGCAAATAATGCAGACATTAAATGTGGTTTTACTGAAACCCATGAATTCACTGCTTTTTATAAGCGCTGAAATAAGCGCTTATTTTGGGAAAAAGTAATGCTTCCAAGTGGGAATTTGCCATATACAAATCATAGCATATGTAAGCAGGTTTGTAAGGGATTCTTTCCCTTACACACCTGCTTGCATGTAAGCAGCGTTTTTTACTGGGGAAAAAGTCGACTATATATCAGTTGTAATTTTTTGCTTATGTTTCTTTTAGCTTAAGCAAGAACTAAAACCTGTTTTTATATTAACAAAAACAGAAATTCTTTAAAAAATAATAAAACATATTTAATGTATTCGACTACCGTGTGAATTAATACTCATTCATGCACATCACTAGTACTTAAGTGACAAATGAAAATGCCTACATTGCCAGCCTTGAATTAAAAAATTTATTAAAATGTATATTAGTTAATGTACTGTTTTTGAATACAATTTTTTAACAATGGTTTATTAGGCTTAAAGTATTTATTAACTAATGTGTACTTTAAAGCTTGATTAAGTTTTTTTTTTTGAATACGACTGTAAATCTTTACCATGAATTTACAATGACAATTACAATTTAGTTGTAACTACCAATATTTCAATAATAACTGTTTACTAACGCTTTACTAAAAATTGTATACCGAATGGTGGTTCCATCTAACTTTTTGAAAATAATGTCTATAAATTGTATGATAGATTTTCAGTTGGGACACCAAATGAAAAAAAATCAACAATTAGAAATCCAGAATATAAAAAATTAAAGTTAAATACAATAAATACATATTTATTGTCACGTTTAAAATAATTATACATACATAACTCAATAATGCTGTGAATCTAGCGATTAATGAGTTATTAATGGCACGTCATACATCCGCTTGAAATTTTTCAACCAAACTTTCCTGATGTATAGAAAACATGCTTCATTAACTTTGCAATATTATTGCCAGTATCATTGTCTTTTTGACATACACAGTGCAATAAGTTGTACAATACTTTTCACAAAATATGGCATCACTCTTTTGTTTTGTTGGGGAGGGATATAAATATTGCACAATGTGGGCAACACACTGAAAAATATTTTTCACATTTCTTGTTGTGCAATAAGAATCAAAACCTTTTTCACATACGCACTGGTAATATTTTGCACAATAGCAAAAGTTGCACAACAATATTGAGTAGTGTAAGGGTACCTAACAGCGCACTCTAGTGGAAACATTGGCAACCAAAGTTGAAACATTGAAAGCATATAAATTCTAGATGGTTGAAGATATTTTAAAAATTTTAATTTAGTATAATTGTGTGAACAAATCTTTATTTAAAAATATATGAAAAATTATTTTTTTTTAAGTTACCAATTTTTTTTTGCACAAATATCTAGGTTTTTGACAATTTTTTTTTTAAACCGCCATATGGCAATATAGACGATATAAATTTTATTAGTTTAGTAGTATTTGAATAAAAAACTATGCATTATTTATGTTTTGAGTGAAAACAGAATAAATTTTGGATTATTTTAGTTCATCATTCGATCGGTCACATTTTCAAAAATTATATACAATCGATGAGTCAATTTTTAGCAGAGAAATACATTTTCATATTTTTTCATCAGCAATATAAACGATAAGGTTTTTTTTATATTTTTAAATAATTTTTGAAATTTTTGAAGTTATATCAAAAAAGGTAAAAAATTCCCTTATTCAAATAATTATTTAATATCTCTGGATAGCAATTTTTCAGTCATGATGTTGAGTAATTTTAAGGTTTTTGAATCACTTAATTATCTTGTTCCCGTAATAAAATACAGCCGTTTAAAATACTGTTAGAAAAAGGAACACTGTGTCAAAAATGAGTTATTAAAAATTGGTAAGTTTAGTAAATGGATCATTTCTTAAACATTTTACATATTTATAATTTTTATTTTCCTATGTAGAATAAATGCGCATAAAAAACCTTCCCTACAAGCATTTTTAGAAAATTACGAAAGTTCCAGTTAGTAGCTAACGGGACATTGTGAAAATAAGTCTAAGTAAGGCGATTGGCTACAACTACGGTTGCTTCTACCGAATCTGCTTTATGGGTGTACTAAGTGGGACTTATGCCAACCACTGTAATCACTCGGGTAACAGAACAATACTGTCAAGATTGTTAATCCCAAGTTCGCATTACCGACCGACGCTTTGCCGAATGTATTTTTCTGCCAGGGAAGTTACACAAAACTTTATGTGAACCAATATTAAAAATATTATTTTAAAGGCATATATTGTGCCATACAAAATTATATAGAAATGAATGACTGGCAATGCTTTGATTATTTTTTAATTGAATTCAGATATAATTATATATGGTCCATTACATAGCTGCATTCAATTATATGTGGAGATATATTTTCTATAATTCCGGTGTTGAGATTTCTGAGTTATGCATTTTATGCATTTTAATATTGAAAAAATGTGAGAAAAGAGTTAGACTGTTAAAATAGAGCCAGGATTTTTTCGCTTCCCAGTTTCACCTTCGTAAAAAAGCAGTAGAATTAATATTAGTCACATATATAAGTTTATGAAATTATATATAATTTGATATAATTGTTTAGAAACTAGAAAATGTTTGTATCAACTTTTATCAAATAATATCGAATTATATTATAATTATACAATTATATATAATACACAAATATTAGCATGGCACAAAATTCGGATGAAATTGTTTCTAATATACATAAATTTGTACAAAATTGTATTTAATTGCATCGAATTAGATCTAATTCGATACAATTTGATATATATTAGATACAATTATATGCATCGAATTAAATATAATTCGATACAACTGCACCGAATTTGATCCAATTTAATATATTTCGATATAAGTGCATATTTTAAGCGCATATTTTGGAGTTTATACTGCATATTTTAAGCACATATTTTCGATATTTAAGTCCATAAAAGTCTCTGCCCTATTCACGAGTTGTAAAACGTTCTTTTGTTGTAAAAAGTATTTTATTTTAAAATTAGCTTTTTGATAAAAGATATTTTTATAAAAGGAACTTTTTTTTATAAAAGATATGATTTTATAAATGTATTTTTTATATGTAATTGGTACTTTTTTATTAAAGCTACGAGTATATTTTTTAAAGATACTTTGTTGTAAAAGATACTTTTTCATAAAGGATACTTTTTATAAAACGTACTTTTTTACACAAAACCCTCTTCATAAGGGTAAATTTTTTTAAAAAGATAATTTTTTATAAAAGTTATTTTAATAAATTAAAAACATATACGGGATAATCTAGAGAACCGTACGATTCCTTGTCACTCAGTATTTAAACTATTTTAAGAACAATATATACTAATTTTGATGGTACTAGCATTTTTGAAGAAACAAATTTAACCAGGCGAATATCCTTAATTTAAACATTTATAATGTTAATTTGCTTTATTCAATTAAAAACGATCATAATTTACCATAATTTGATTTTACTTTTAAAACTTTTTTAACTCTTTTGACTATAACTATTTCAGCATAAAAGGAAATCGCCTTAAGTCTTTAGTGCTTGATAATTCTAATGTTGCAAAATCTCCTACATGTTGCAAAGAGTATGTGCCATCCGTTAGAAATAAATTACAGTTCTCCAAGAGTGTCACTCTGTTTTTTAATAAATAGAGTTTTCGTTTTTTGCGTTTTCAGCTGCAACGTAATTGCAAAATTTTTATATTGGTATGTACATTAGGGCGGGTCGATTTAAAAATCGCTCAACGTTCAAGGAAAATCGTATTCTAGGGATCAAAATAAGAAACTTTGCCGAAGGAACCATACCTCACAGTGTCACAGTGATACCTTAATTTTTTAAAAGGGTTACGGTGCATCACAGTGATACCTTAAGAAGGTGCCATAAAAAGTCCACAAAAAGGGTTGTAAAAACAACGTTCATTTCTTAAGTAGGTGCCATAAAAAAACCACAGAATTAAGTTTACGATGTGCAGCTGTGCAATTTTACTACCTGCAATTGTGTCACAGTGATACCTTCATTTTTTAAAAAGGTTAGGGTGCATCACAGTGATACCTTAATTGTTAAAATGGTCGCAAAAAAAAAACGCGCATTTCTTAAGAAGGTGCCATAAAAAGTCCACAAACAGGGTTGTTCATTTTTTTATATTTTTTCTATTACTAAGTTAAATTAATGTTTTCATTTACATATGTTCTGACTAAATAAATTTCTAAAGAGAAAAATAAACTCCAAAAAGAAAAAACATAGCCATTTCGCTGATTTTTTCATGTAAAGTGCCAAAAATGGTGATTTTTTGAAATGTTTGTATGGGGAACCCCCCAGGGGGGGTTCCATGGGGTGTGCCACTGGCATGGGTGGGTCGGTCCTCCAAAGTTAGTAGGGGTCGGTCATACATTTGGACTCGATTGGGGCACTCTAAATGGGTCAAAGTGGAATTTTTCAAAATTTGAAACTACGTGTCAAAAGTCGGGACATCAGAATTCGTTTTAGAGGTATGGTTCCTTCGGCAAAGTTTCTTATTTTGATCCCTAGAATACGATTTTCCTTGAACGTTGAGCGATTTTTTTTGCCTCCATACAAACCGACCCGGCCTAATATACATATATAATTGACAAATAAACTAATAAAATGGTATCAAATGGATTAGTGTGTCTTAAGAAATAAAAAAAATATGACAATACAGATCTCATCAAGTTTATGCGTGACGATCTTAAAATTTAATATTTTTTGTGGGGCACATCCTCTGTATGATATATAATTAGTTGCAGTCCTGCGTGATCGGTAAATACTAATACTACTATTATTGTGTGTAAGTGCCATTCCAGAGCCATTTAAGTTTAAATTTTGTAGCCTTTCATAGATTCTTGGAGATATATAAGACAGTGCTTCATTAAGAAATGATTTTAAATTTGTTTGCCTTACAGCGCCCTCTAGTGGAAATGTTGGAAGCCAAAATTGAAACTTTGACACCATATAAATCGTAGACGATTGAAGATATTTTAAAAATTTAAATTTTGTATAATTTTGTTAACAAATCCTTATTCAAAGATATATAAAAAATATTTTTTTTTTTAATTTAAACGATTTTAAAATTTTTTTTGAAAAATATTGTGTTTTTTTTATCATTTTTTGAAATTGCGATATGGCAACCCTGACGATACAATTTTTATAATATTAGTAGTGTTCTAATAAAAACCATCCATTATTTATGTTTTAACAGAAAACGGAATTAATTTTGGAATATTGCAGACATTGTATATTTGAAAATTTCATCGTTTGATCGTTCAGATTTTCAAAAATTATATACAATCTATGAACTAATTTTTAGCAAAGACATACATTTTTATATCTTTTCATCAACATAACAATCAAAAATGTAAAAGATTGGGCTTTTTTATAGTTTTAAATATTTTTTGTCTTCATGAAAAAATACATCCGATTTCACATGTTTTTAAATTATTTTACTATGCTTAACACGAATTTGTCAAAAATTTAAAAATTGCTTAAGTGGTAAATTTACTTTTGACTGTAGTTCGAAAGTGTATTTTCACATTCACATTATTTAACTTTGTGGTCAGCCAGCCTATAAAAATTATCCAATTTTCCTAAAGATCTGAACCCTTAAAACCCTCTGAACCCTCCCTTTAGATATGAACAGATCTGTTACCTGATCTGATCAAATCTGGGCATGAAGTGTATCACAAATGTCATATCTTTTCATATATGATCAAATCTGGCACCAGATCTAATTACCTTCAATCATATCTACTTAGATTCAATCGTATCTACCTAGATCTGATCAGATTAAATAATTTTTAAACGGGATTATATTAAACAAGAAACCATATATTAACGATTTTACTCGGGCAGCTAACATTTTTTATTAAATGATGTGCATTGTTTTTGTCTTTTTTTTTGCGATCCGCTTTAATGTGTCCCTAAGGATATTTGTTTATTTTTGTTATTATTTGAATGATGCATGCGTACGATTGTAGTGTTTTACTGTTTTCACAATAAAGCGCAATATTGTGCGAATGATTGTTTGTTGCTTTGGATACCAATCCATACGCTTACGGTAACGTTATTTATTGTATTGTCGTGGTGTTGTTTGCTATACATACTATTAGGGTTTCATATCATACATGGGACTAAATAAATATTGATACTAATACGAAGAAAATGAAATTGTCATTAAATTAATACGAAATCGAATAAAAAATTTGCCACTAATATTATTTAAACTAATGATTACAAAATTTCTATACCAATGAAAAATGTTAACCCTTAGGTGTTCCGTTTACTTGAAAGTAAGGTTCTATACAAAAAAAAACACAACTCTTTGGGTATGCAAAATATTGTAACAAATTTAAAATTGAATATTTATAATAAACAATCAAAACAATTGAAGGGCTTACTCTAAAACCTTGATAAGCCACATTTACTCTATTATGGATATTCGCAGTTTTCAATAAAAGTCTTGCTTAAACACTTATTGCAAGTGCCTAAACGTCCTGCAAAAGTTTAATTTTTTACATCTTTTTAACCTTTAAAATGTCAAAACAAACTAAAAAAAATGTGGATTTTTTTTTTAATGTTTGAAACATAGGGCGTGTGGGAAACGGAGCAAAGTTCATTGATAAAAAAATATTTTTCCTATGGGGAATAAATTTTAAACTTTTGCTGTGTAAAATTAAATCTTTTTTGACAATATGAAATTTTTGAGAGTTGCAAAAAATAAAAGAAAAAATCTAAATCAAAATGAATATTTTTGGTAAAACAAAACAGAAACGAATTTTTTGCCAACCGAATTTATGTGGTTCCACGTACTATCACTATTATTAAATTTGTAAAAGCCGATAGCCATAGTAGATAGTGCTTTAATTAATTTTAGTTATAATTTTAATTATAATTAAAAAGAAATAAATAAAATAAAATTAAATTTGTAACAACCGACATTTATTTAAAATTTCGAATTTTTATTGTAACAGTTAAATATTTTATGTTTATGGACTATAATATTTTATAAATAGATTCACATGCATTCAACAAAATTTATATTATTAACAAAAAAAAAATTGTATGCCTCGAAATGGGATCGAACCGGCGATCTTCAGTTTGTCAGTCAAGTACTTCAGCTCTAGCTTAAACCCAATTAAAATATGTTTTTTAAATTTCAACCTTTAATATTTTCTAATTTCAAATTTAAATATTTGCCTAAAAATAGATTTGTATGTACAACAGAAATTCGGTTGCTAATCTCGATATTTTATAAGAGTTACCAAAACTATAAACAAATTTTATATTATCTTAAAATTAATTTATTAATAAAAAATTCTTATGCCGCGAACTGAGCTTTAACCGGCGACCTCCTGTTTGTCATGCAATTAATTTACCTCTAGCCTAAACCCAATTTGAATTAGCGTTTCCCAATTTCAACCTTGAATGTTTTTTGTTTTAAATTTAAATATGTGTGTCTAAAACAGATTTGTATGTACAACAGAAATTCGGTTGCTAATCTTAATATTTTGTTAGAGTTACCAAAACTATTAAAAATTTTTATATTATTTTAAAATTGGTAACGAAAACTTATATTTTAGATTTGCAGGCGAAACTAATATTCGATTTTAACTGCAAATATTTTATTCAAGAAATAAAATCTCCGAAAAGTGGTTGGTTGTTAGCATTTAAGGTAGTGTAGAAGATAATATTTTTTCAATATTGATTAGGAAAACCAATAGTTTGAATGATGTGACTGTGTTTTGGCTAATTTTATATATTTTCTGTTTACAATATAGTTCATTATGCTGATGATAAACTTTAAGTACTTGCAATTAAAATTATTGAATAATGATAAAATTTTGTTGCTTTTAATGGAATTTCAATCAATTTATTATCTGTATTTATGATTGTCCCACAAATGAGACCGTTGAAGTTAAAAGGTGGATGGTTTAGCGTCTGAATATATTTCAAAAAATTGTTCACAATAAAAATATCTCTCTTCATAAAATATAGAAATTTAAAACAGCAAAATTCACACATTTAAGTAATTTATTATATTATAACCACATAAATTTCATATTAAAACAAATCATTCGAAATTTAAAACGTATAGTATTTTAGCCCGGCAATAATATTGGCCACATTTTATGCATAGAAAATGGCTTTCGCTTTTTGGCTACGTGCAAAATACCCATGGTAGCCGTTTCCTAAGGAATGTTGGATGGTTATTATTATTATATTTTTACCGTCAAGCTTTGCTGCAATTTTACTCCTTATATCCAGCCTTTTTTGCTGTTAGAGTTTTTCCACTTTGAGATGCTCGCTGAAAGTTACATTTCAATAAATTGGACAATAATACTTACATGTTTAGTTATTTTTCTGCCCTTTTGCTGGTACGTCCATATTCGGTTCTTTTAATCTTTGTTAAGAACGTTTTTATTTTTTGTTTTTATTTATCTTCAAATTTTAAAAATTTCTATGCTATTGTCAAAATTTGTACCAGCTCCTAGGGTAGTGTATCCCAAAATCATATGGGAATCCCAAAGTAAATCGTACAAGCAAAGGTACCTAAAATTATGAAAGAGTGTGTCGATCATAATATATTGGCAACATTTCAACATCCTACAACTGCTGGAAGGCGGTGCACCGCTATCAATTGTGTTGGCGATTTCAGCCAAAATATTGAACAAAGTATTATTATTTAATAAAATGAAAAACAACTGTTTAAAAAATAATGATCCCAAGTTTACATAAATTTCAAGGAAAAAAAATATTTTCTTTTTCATATAAAAAGATCTTTAATATCATTAATATCAAATCAGGAAACTTTGACCATATGTAGATGATATGCTTTTTATGCCACAGTTACATATGATTATCAGTTCAAGAGGAAGATAAACATTTTTAAGACTTTAAACCGAAATCGAGTAGTCATAGGATTCTGAAATTTGTCAATATACCCTCTAGATACCCTCTTTCATAATTTCAGCTACCTTTTGGAGTAGTTTAACAAAAGTGTTTTCGGGTCACCCTACCCTGGGGCTAGTAAAATTTTCTTCAAATTAAAAAAATACGATATTTACATATAAACGGTATTAAATGAATCCGGCTATTGTTTGATTTTTTTAAAAGTAACCATGCATATCTTCCCATATCTGCCATTTACCAATATTAAAAAAAAAAATTGCAAATTAACAAGTAATACATAAACCCCTTTTACGTAATACCCTATCACTAAAACTGAATACTTCAGGAGAATATAGAAAACAGTGTCGAACAAAAATTAAGAACAATACGTATTTCTTCTTGAATATGTAGTATCCCTATGGGGAATGAGGAGCCAATTGTCCTAAAAGTGACTGGTTAAAGAAGGACTTATCACAGGACTGGTATAATATAATACTGAAGTGGGTTAAGCAGTGTCAATTGTCCTAAAATTACCAATCCTGTGACAGGTAAATGGAGGACATACCACTTAACCAGAATGCTTATTAACATAAAAAAGCCAGTTGGCCAGAATTTTACCCATTGGAAGCTGTTTAGTTTTAGTTTATTTTATACGAAATGGCCCTTTTGCGACAGTCTTGTGGTATGCCCATCTTTGGTTAGTCCTGTGGCATGCCAATATGTGGTTTAAAGCAGGACAAATGACCCCCTCCTATGACAAGCCAATGTTAAAGTTGCCAGTTGTTTACATAGGGTAGGGTTTAGCAGAGGAACGGTCTCTGGCACGAAGGGACCGATCCTGTGGCACACGCAGAACCGGTCCCATTCCCCATACGGATATAACTACAAACAGGGAAAAAAAGTTTCTTCATATTGACGAAATTGTTTCATTAATCGTTTGGTATAAACTATTCTTCATATTTATGAAGTTTTCATTGATATGATGAAGATTTTCATAAAAATGTATAACTACTCTTTCACAAATTTTCATCATTTCATAAACAAGTTTCATAAACCGTGTGAACATTCAGTATTTCCAATTCAAATTTAGAAATTATCAATAGAAACTAAGGTTTTTATTTAAAATTAAAAAATGTAATTTGTAATTTAGATCTTCTATTTAAAATTCAGAAACTAAATAAACATTAATTGAAAGTTAAGTTCTAATCAGTTGATGTGTTCTTAATTTTGCATGGAATTTTGTGAATATAAATTTAATTTTTCTAAATTTAAGTGGAAATGAAAATTCTTAATCACAGACTACACAGAACGGGTTAACAATAACATATCCTAAAAAAGTAATCTTGAACCGTATGGGTTTTGTTGACATTATAGTGCTTTGCGGAGTCAGATAGAAATAAAAATCAACATTTTTTGTATATATCTATCCCTTTCTCTATATCACTATAATTTTGACATGTAATTGTACTCATTTTCTTACCACCATTTTGCATTTATTAGCTGATTACTGTCAGTGTAGTTTGTGTGAAAATTCTTAGCTTAAAATTTTTTTTATTTTTTTTTTTAATAAAAGTGAATGTCAATTTATATTTTTTGTATTTAAATTTGATATTGTAAGTTTTAATTGATAAATACTGAATTCCAGTTGTAAAAAATATGGTTTAAAAATAATGTATTAAAAATAGAGTTTCGTCATTGGCTGTAGCATTTATTGTGTTCGTGCGCTACCACACAAAATTTTATATTTCAAAAAATTTACGAATTTACTTAAAATTTTTTTTATATATAGTCTTATAATATTTATGCTACATTTCATTAAAAACTATAAACCATGTTTCATATTTATGAAACATTTCATAAATAAGAAGCTTGTCATCAAATTGAACTTTTTATGGAACATTTCATAAATATGATGTAGAACTACATTGATTTTTGTCCAATGTAAGACTTCATAAATATGATATGAAGTCTTACATTGGACAAAAATCAATGTAGTTTTCCATCATATTTATGAAATTTTCTGTAAATATAACCGAATAATTTTCTCAGAAGAAAACGAAGTTGAATTATTTGTTATTCGTATGTTTATAAGTAGGGCAACCAAAAAACAGCTCTAAAAGCGTGATTTGAAGCGCCTCAAAAAGTTCGAAAAACAATAAAATAAGTCGTTTAAATATAAAAAAGCTATTTAATTAAAAAAAAAATAAACGTTAAATTTCATATGTTATTATTGAAATCGTTAAAATGGTTTAATTATACAACGCTTGCTACATAAGGTGTTTCGGTTGCACTAGACCATTTTGTACAAAATACAGAACAATAATATTTACGAATTTGCAATATAAATAAAATTCGGCATAAATAAAATATTTTTACACAAAAATATTTTTGTTTGAAAAATGTTAAAGCGTTTTGAATATTTTGCGTTGTTATTGAAAGAAATTAAATCGTTAATGAAATTCTAAGGACAAAATAGGTTGTGTAAAGTTTGTTCTTTGGAACATCGTCAGTCAATATAAAAATTGTTTTCTTGACGAACTAACAACATGTAACATTAAATTTTCAACAATCAACTCAAAAAAAAATCTTTAAGATACCGATTGCTAAAAAAAAGTCAATATATAGAAAAAAGTCAAAAAGTAGATAATACTTACAAAATAAGTTAAAATATGCAAATATCAAAAAATTATCTAAAAAAAAGCTCTAAAAGCTCTATTGTTGATTTACTTGAATAAACGTCACTACATTGCTAGGTCCTGTCAAAAAAACAGAGTAGTATTTGGAAGATGACAAAGCCAATTGTGACAATTTTTTGTTGTTGTTTTTGTTTTTTCTTTGATATTTTAAATTTTGAATCTCGCTCCTAGACGAGGACAAGAAATTCTCATTGAGTTTGTGATTTAACATAACAAATATCTCTAGAAATTCTAATAACAAAGTCCCCTGAAGATTTCCTTGGGCAGGAATGAAATCCGGATAGGGACACGCCTACATCAGATTGCTTTTCACAATTTGTTAAATAAGTTTTGGGACTTTAGCACATTTAATTACTATAAATGCAATTAATGTTTGTCCCGATGAAAATAAATTTAAATAACAAATATAGCTTAAAACTTTCATAATTTAGTTATCAGAACTTGAATTAAGTATAAATAATTCTATCACTTCAAATAAAAAACGAGTTGTAGCTTATTTTTGGTTGCCCTAATTTTAAGCAGTTAAAAAAATATGTGGTTTTAAGTTTGTAAATAATAAGGCTTACCCGTTACTTATCTTATACTTATAAAAAAAAGTAATTTGGCTAATGAAAACATTTTGTTGGTCCGATCGAATACAATTTTGAGATTTAAATTTAGATAAACGTAAAACGAATTCACTTTTTGTCTGCCGAACAGAAAAATTGGAAAAAGTTTGGAATTCAGATTGATTTACAGATTTCGTCTTTTTGCTTAAATTTAACTTTCTGTTTAAACAACATTTTTCCATACGGAGAAATTTTTGTTTGGCCTTTCAAAATAAACGAAAATTTTCTTAAAGCTAATGAAAATTTTCATATTTTTTATGAAACCAGTTTTTTAATGAAACTTATCCATTGAGTGTTGAGTGTTTTTATAAATAAAATTATATTTCTTCATACAATTTTATGTAAACTTGCATTAACTTGATGAAAAATTCTCATAGCCAGTGCAATTGATTTAATGCAAAACTTCTTTAATATCATGCATATAGTTCTCTCAGTACAATATCGCAACTATAATGCCTCCAAATGCCTAACAAAAACAAACGATAAAATATATTTTTTGGCCAAAGAGAGTTCCATGATATTAATGAGTTTTTAAATAGTAGCCACTGGAACTTAACCATGGAAACTTTTATTTTAACTAATGCATGTTTCCATAAAATTTTATCATTTCATTACCAAATAATTTAGTAACATCACGATGCTTGTTAGGAAAATACCCTACCCACGTGCTTGATTACTAAGAAGACAAGAATGGAGCAAAATTAATGATTAATAGGTTTTTTTTGTTAAAGTTTTGCCTATTATGGAGCCTCTAACTTTTCTGAAACTTCGGGTTCTGATGAGATCTTTAGCCAGATCGAAATACTAGTATCAACCCAGCGAATATGTTTGATTTGCTTTATTTTTGTAAATATACGGATGTTGGAAGCTCGTTATAAATTAATAACAAAAACAAATACTTTCATTCATTTAATGAAGAAGTTTCATTAAAAACTAGTTTCTTGAAAAGTACTTTTCATTAATTTTAAGAAATTTTTTGTTCACTTTATAAAGAAAAAATACATTAGTTTACTGATCATTTTTAATCAGAGACCGAAAATAACAGTTATCCGGAAAACTTTAACTCAAAAACTCTCTATGTTAGAGTCAACGGATACATATACTATTATATACCAAACGATTCGTATTGAAGTGCTCTTTCAGAATCTGTTGTGATCTTAAGGAAACGATCTCAACTCCACAGTTAAGAGTTATTTTTCAACGAAAAAATAAAAGATCGGATGAAACTCTTAAGAAGAGAGTTTTATTTCGCCTTCATTAAATAAAACCCTTTTGAGGAGTTTTATTTTTTCCGTCTGAAATAAAACTCTTTTGAGGAGTTTTATTTTTCACGTCAGAAAATAAAGCTCATTTGAGGAATTTTATTTTGAAACTCATTTATGGAGTTTTATTTTTCCGTCTTAAATAAAACTCATGTTTTTTATTTTCTTCTTTTTTATTGACTTTATTTGCTATAATATGTGTAGTAATTTATTTATTTAATGTAACGAACATAACTTTTTCTAAATTTTCTGCGGAAAGATTTGAACGCAGGTCGCTCAATACCAATTTAAGGGTAGAGAATGCTCTTTCCACGCTTACCTGGGTTGCAGGTACACACTGTATAGTTTTTGCCAATGTATACAAGTACGGATATTGTATTATTTTAGCATTCCAGAAATCAAAAAAAAAGGTTTATCAATCGATAAGGGCCTTGGAGAAAAATTGTCGATTTCATAGAAAGCTTTTTTTCATCCTCATTATCACTTCCTTCGCTTTCTTGTTCCGTATCTACATATATAAGAAATAAAACAACAACCATTTAATAATAGGCATCAAACAATAACAAATTAAAAACCCACACGTTTTCATTTTAATGACGATTTTTTCAATTGCAATGCAAGTGATTAGATTACACTGCCTTACAAATTGTAATGATCTGGCAAACGGCAAGCTTTGAATGTTAATTTACATAAAATGAGTTTTATTTTTTATTAAAACTCCTCAAATGAGTTTTAAAATAAAACTCTTCAAATGAGTTTTATTTTATACGGGAAAAATAAAACTCCTCAAAAGAGTTTTATTTAATGAAGGCGAAATAAAACTCTCTTCTTAAGAGTTTCATCCGATCTTTTATTTTTACGTTGAAAAATAACTGTTTTTTATGCTTTTTTTTCTTTTTAAGCCACAAAATAACTGTTATAAAGGAACTTTTTTGATATCACTGATAACCGTTACGGTCCCTGTTTTTAATAGTTTCAGTCCACTAAAATTTTTTTCTGTGTAGAATTTATCTTCAACAATCATACTTTTTTATGTGTGTGAATTTATTATAAACTGTTGAAACTAATTTTCAAAACATTTAAAAGTAAAGTTTTTTTTCTTGATTTTTTTTTGTGACAATTATCCGTTATAAAATTGATTTGGACAAATATTGCTTTCATTTGGTATTCCGTATATTTAATAGTACACTGTGGGAATTCTCTGGATGATAATAATACATTTTTTCATAGAACCTATGAAGTTGCTCTGGTAATTGCCCATTTTATAAAAACATTTCTCCCTTCCCACGTCCCCCAACTAGAAAAGCTGTATTCGCTCCTGTGGCTAACTAAAGATTTTTGGTTATGTAAAAATCTAAAATTATAATAGAGCGAACTGTAAACGCATATATTGTATGCCTTTACTCCATTTCCTTGTAATAAATTATTGGGTAAGCATTTTTGCCCAACAGTGTGATAAATAAACATAATTGCATTGCTTAATAAAAGGCATTAAGTCCAAGTTTATGAAACAATTTTTAAAAATATTTTTAAATAAAAAATATCTTTAAAGATTTAATAAGTTAGTCACTAAGGACTGATTTCTATGACGCAACTCAAAAAATTATACTTTGGAATCAAGCTCTTGAGAATCAGCTGTAACTTTGTCAATGATAATTAGAAAAATTGTTTTTAAAAATTATCAAACCTTTACGGCATTCCAGCCGCCTAAAGTTTCGACTTCGATTTCCAAATATGAAGGCGTACTTGATATATTTTTATGAAAAACTAAAATTTGTTGTCAAAGTAACCCATAAATAATGCTCCTAGACGAGGACAAGATTTTCTCATTGAATTTGGGGTTTAACATAACAAATGTCTCGAAAAATTCTAAAACTTCATTCACCAAAATACGTATTTTTGTTTTATTTAAGTTTTCAACTGTCAAATTCTATACAAATTTTTAATTGAAAACGTGAAAAACACGAAAATACGTATCTTGTGGTTCAACATGAACGTACAATAAGAATATTGTCTCCCGATTTCCTGAGGTAATAATGAAATCCATTAGAAACCATCCTACAACAAATTATTCCTCACAATTTGTCAAATAATTTGTTGTCTCTTATAAGAGACAATTCACACGCTATCCATCAAAGTCCATCCATGTCCATTATTGTTGATACGAATTGTCAAATTATTGTAAACCTACCAGTGCGGGGACGTATGTTCGAATCCCAGGTGCTAGGTTGGTAAATTAGTATATAATTTATTATATGATTAATAATAGCCGGATTCATATAATATTGTATAGTGTGTAAACATCGTATTTTTATATCATAAGCGTCAAAAATGATTTACCAGCAATGGAAAGTTTATTTTACAATGTGCCTTGTTTTTTATTTCAATATTTAAAACATTTCAAAAAAAGGAAAATAAATAATTATTTTCATTGTTCATCAAACAATAGCCGGATTCATGTAATGTCGTATCTTGTGTAATCATAGTACTTTCACCACATTAGTGTCATAAATTTTTTTCCAACCTTGGAAAGTTGTTTATACAATTTGTTTTGTAATGTTTGTTATGTTTCAAACATTAAAAAAAAATTTAAATAAATATTTGTTTTAAATACGTTGGAATACTTTTCTAAAGATCTAATCGCAGATTTTAAGACGAAACAAACGCCAAATATTTAAAGAACGGCAATAATTGTTAAGGTACACATTGTGTATATATACAATATATACAAGCGTATTATGAATGCCCCCAATATTATATTTAATAAATAAATATTAAATAACAGATAATATTAAAAATGTGGCAACAATTGTAAAGTTACGTACCTGCATATACGAGGGTATTATGAATATACGTGGGTATTATGAATACTCCAATGAAAATCAATAAATATTTTTATCTATACGGCATTCACACTAGATTGGAAAACACGTGTTTTGCAATCTAGTGAGAACGTGGCTCTACCTCTACAAATTAAATCTAATCTTTTTCTAAGTGAAATTGCTCCACAATTCGAATTCTAGTTTGATTGAATTCCAACTATGATATAATTTCCTTAAAATATGAATTTTCGCTAAAATAGTTAAACGATTTCTGCAATCTAGTTTAACGTGTTTTGCAATCAAGTGTGAAAGTGGCTCTACATATAAATTAAATCGAACCCTTTTCTAAGGGAAATTACTCCACAGTTCAAATTCTGGCGTCGATCAAATTCCAACTATAGAGTAATTTCCTTAAAATATGAATTTTCGCTAAAATAGTTTAAACGATTTCTATATTCAAAAGAATACAGTTTAAATAGACAAACAACAATACGTCCTTCAGATTAGATTCCAATATACATGTTTTGCAAAAACGAATGGAAAAGAATAAAGAACTGTTGGGTTAGAATGTACGCGTTTTGGCAAAAAACGTACATATTTTCCAATCTAGTGTGAATGTGGCTAAAGATTTGAGTAGTTTAGTCGAACGAAGCAAAATTTGTTAAAGCAGAAACAGCAGCGAGTAGTATATTTTGTATATACATTTTAAACCATAATATGCGCCCTTATTCAGGCAACGTATTTAGTGGTTAAAAAAAAAAAAACATTTTTGAAATGTTAAACCGAACTGTGGATGGAGTATGGCAACGTAAATAAACAAATGCTACGGCAACATTGGATTTAAAAGTTTTACCAACGAATGACTTAACATATTGAATTTTTCTTTTGATATTCAATCAAACAAACATTCAAATAGTATTCAAACAGATTTTTTAAGAAGCCTGTAAAATAATTCCAACAAACTAAAAAAAATATAAAATTGTTTAAAAGCGAATAAAAAATAGCAAAAATCATATATTGGTATGTAAAAATTTAAAACCGCTATTCAAAAACGTTTTTTTTTGCCAATATTGAGAATGCCGGTCCATAGAAAATGTCGGTCTATAATTTTGAAATGAAAACATTTAAAAAAAAAATTATTAAATTTAATTGCGAAAATTATTTATTGTGTTAAATGATCACATTTTTTTCAAATGACATATAAAGCAGATTTAAATGTCCAAATTTAAAAAATTGGTATAAAAAATATAGAAAATCTTTACTAAAATCATGTTAACTGATGCAGGCAAAGTTTGTTTTTGAGATAAAGCTAATGTGTTACCTCTTATGTCCAAATTTAATTAAAATCAGTGATTAGTGTCAGTGACCAGAAATGTGTCAAAAAATAAATATAAATATAAGAAGCCAAAGCTAAGCAAAAAACAAATCAAGATTGGTTTTTAACCGAGAAAACCATCAATTCGTATACAATTTTGGATATGCTAATGAAAAGCGGATCGAAACAGATTTTCTTTACAGATTCATTAAGAAATTCTGTTTGTTCTCCAAATCTTTTTTTCAATTTAACATACAAATTATAAATGCAATGTAATTTAAGAGGAATAAAAAAAAAAATATCTGTGATTTGTCCAGGGAACAAATCAATCCGAAAACTTCGGTTTTGATTTGAAAAAGCAAAGTAAACTTGTTTTAATGGTCGATACATTTCTACGAAAAAAATACAAAAATTCCTCAAAAACTTTTCTGAATATCTTTTCGATATGCCCCAATACAAATAATGCGATAAGTTGTGAATCCTCTTCTAAGATTTTAAAGTCAGATTGTGCAGCTAGAAGCACAGTTCTTTTACCAGTAGCATACCCAAACTACGTTGTTGTTGGACTGCATCCCGGTAGACTCTCATACACGCAGAAAATAGTCCCAGTTGAGGCCACCGATTTTATTGTCAATCGAATTCTGGCCGTTACGAAAACTATCTTAATGCAAAATTACATTTTTAGTCGTGAAAGCTAATAAATATGCAATATTACATTCCACATAAATATTAATACGTTCCACAAAATTTTATTCAAATTAGAACACTTTTTGATTTTTCAAGTATTGAACCCCGTGGATTAATTGTCTTCTGTCCTACTCATTGCACCACAATTACTTTTAATTTTCTTTCAATTATTTGCTGCTTAAAGATTTTACTGTTTTATTTAATATTAAATTTAAATTATACACGAAATCTTGTTTAAGCCAGATTTTGGAGAAAATCTGTTTATGAAACTTAATTTCAAACCAGATTTCCCATACACATTCATAACTAAATTGTCGGACAATCTGGTTTGAAATTACGTTTAAAATAAGGTTGTAGCAAAATATGGTGATTTCTCCCCAAACTTGGCAATTTTTAAACTCGTTTGAAGATTTAATTTTTGAAATGGAAACGGTCGATTTTTATGCCGACTTCTCATCAGTGCTGGAAAAAATTAGTATTAGTATTGGTAATTGTCTTTTTTTTTGGGTACTTGATAATTGGTACTACTCGATATCTTCAGAGTTCTGTTTTGGACTGAAAAACAATACAAAAGTAAGACTCCGCTAAAATAATGAGCTTGGTAAAACAAGTCTGATAAAACAAGTCTATCAAAGCTCAGCAATTTAAATAAAAAAGTTGAAAAACTATAAAAAAGTTGAATAGTAATTATTCAAAAATCTGATGAATTTTATCAGAATATAAATAATTTTATATTGCTATATTTTTCTCGATATATTGTTAATTCGATGTTTTATCATTTTTTTTTTTTTTTTGCAACCCTTTTTTAAGTCTGGAATTTTTGAGAATTTTTCGGTATGAAAAATTAAAATTGACTTAATTTTTTAACTATACTTTACGAAATATTGTTGGTTATAATTTTTATTGTTCAAAAAAAAATGCCAAAAAATATATTTTTTGGCAAGATATACTTAGTTTGTTTTCCAAAATCGTTATATTGCTTTCTTCAAAACATAGTTTTTGAGTGTTATACTTTGAGCAAGAAATTGAAAAAGTGTTATCGCCGATTTATGGCGACTTTTTTATGCAAAAATATAAATTTGTTGGGGATTTTTGACGATTTTCATTACTATGTTTGGCGTAAAACGGCAAAATAAATGCCACAATCATTGGTTGTAACGATACAACACTGTGTTTTCCCCTATTTTAAGAGAGAAATTTGCGAAATGTGGCATTACATTGTCGAAAAAAATGAATACAAATAAAAAAAAATTATTTAATTTGAGAAAACCACATAATATAATTGTAAAGCCCAATAAAATGTATTTTTTTTATTAAAAGAATAATGAAATTCAACATCCACCTACTTACTTTTGTTGCCAGCGCAGACAATTCATACAAACAACATTAACAGATATATCGTGCTTCCAAGTAGTCATCCCTAAAAAAAACATTAATATTGTTTCTCTTTTAATATCTTGAAATGTTGTCCTCCAAAAGTAAATTAATAACTTTTTATAATAATTTTCAGTTTGAAAATGTAAACGTGTAATTTAAAACTAGATTTAATTTCAAAAAACTTTTTCTGTTTGTCTCTTTCGAGATTTAACTCAGAAATTCTGAGCCGATGATAGTTGACAGTTTTAACATATTCATGCAACACCACAAAAATAATCGGAAGGTCCACTTTAGCTTACTGGCCACAATTCGGTACTTTCCATTATATTTCTCTTTTTAGCAAAATCAGATCAATTTTGGTGACATACTAAATATTTTTTCGGATATCTCAAAAATAAGCTGAAATTACACTCAGAAACTTTCAGTGTGTTTAGATCACGTGTTTAGCTACTTGTATAAAAATTATTTATATAATTGAAAGGGGATTTTTTCAAAAAAGAAATAAAAAATATTTCATATATTTTTTAAGACATGTATTTATAATTTTTTTTTTTTTTTGATGTCCCAATCACTAAGCTTGCGATATTTCAAAGCTACAGGGTTGCCACATTTTAAAAAAATTTCGTTTTTGAAAATATGCGTTCACTACAAATTGTATCAAAATCAGAGAATATCGAAAAACTAGTCGTTGAAATAAAAATTGAAATGTTCGATACCACAAATACAGGGTGGGCCAAAAGTAACCATGGGGTTTAAAAGTTTAATAACTTTTTCGTTTATTAATTTTTTTTTATTTTTTTTATCAGATTATATAATATACAAAATGGAAATTTTTTTACACTAAGTATGAAAAATAATGTCTCTTAAATGACCCCCATTTTCAGCTTCGCACTGATGGGCTCGTTTTAGAGCATTTTCCATAACATCTTTCAAAATTTGGGGCTGTAGCGCTCGAATTTCTGCAACAATGTTTGCCTTGAGTTGAAGGATTGTCTCTGGCTTGTTCACATATACTCGCTCCTTCAAGTAACCCCAAAGAAAATAGTCGGGTGCTGTCAAATCTGGCGATCGCGCTGGCCAAATAATTTCCGAATTTCTGGAAATTATTCGCTCTCCAAAAATTTGATTTAAAAGTGCCATTGTGTCTCGGGCAGTGTGGGCAGTGGCTCCGTCCTGCTGAAACCACATACCAGGTCTGTTTTCAAGAGCAGGACGTAAAAAATTTTCTATCATAAACCGATACCGCTCTCCATTTACGGTTACAGCACTTCCATCTTCATTCTCGAAGAAGTAAGGCCCAATGATATTTTCAGATGTGATCCCACACCATACAGTGCACCTAATGGGGTGCAATTGGCGTTGATGAATGGCTCTTGGATTTTCAGAACCCCAGAACCTACAGTTCTGCTTATTAACAAACCCATTCAAATGAAAATGAGCTTCATCACTCATAATCAAATTTTCAATAAAGTTGATTTCATTTCTTCATTTCAAAATTCTATTATTCTGGTTCTTTGTTCAGTTGTGTATCTCTCCATTATTTATTCTCCAAGTGTTATTTATATAATCTAAAAAAAAAATAAAAAAAATATATAAACGAAAAAGTTATTAAATTTTTAAACCCCATGGTTACTTTTGGCCCACCCTGTACATACAATCAAAAAGGTTGTCTCAAATTAGTGATTTTTAAAGTCCCATAAATGATTGTAAATCACGTAAAACTTTTAAGAAAAGTGGTATTGTCTAAAAATTTTAAAACAGCGATTTCTCAAGAATTTTCAATTACGTACGTTACTTCTTTGCCAGAATCCAATTAATAATATAATTTTATTATCCTTTTTTTATTATTTTTCTATACTATTTTTGTTTTTTAAAGTACCACATGAATGAATGTTACCGTTGTTATATAATATTTGTTCTTTATAGATTCTGTTTATCGTGTGAAGAAAAGGATTTCAATTTAATTCTTACATCACCCACCTACACATAAATAATAATAAAAAAAAAAAAAATAACCAAGTTTACCAATAAAACTTCAACCAGCATTAAAGCTAGCAAAAAAAAAACATATTGCTCGTTTATATTTTTATTGAGTAGTGGTTGGGTTGGTGGTAGTCCCATCATTCATATTGTGGTGTCTCTTACCGCCATCGCTTGCTACTGCATCACTTTAGAGCTCATTGGAATACGTCGACAGAAATAAAACCAGAGGACACCTTAAGTTCCCTGAGCTACCAGTCATCGCCATCAGCGTCAACTTTATCATCAATGGAAGATAATCGTATATTATGGCTTAAGTGCACCATCTCAAATATGTTGGGTGTATATGAACCTGAATATGTCAATGCTGCTATCTTTGAAAATCTGTATGATTTCAAGAGTTTCTTAGATGACAAATATACCAAGAACGATGATATCAATAAAATTATTCTATACGTATGGCGTACCTCCTACGATAAGTTGGTTGAAGAGGAGATCACCGTGTTGGAAGAGGGTAAGTTAAACAGAGTGGATAGATAAGTGTGTAATTTAAGATGTTTTTCTGCTGTTTGAGTGAGCAAAGTGCTGAAGGGACAGGGTGGTTGGTATATTTATATGTACATAGTGATGGAGAGTGAAATTTAATTGAATTTATAAGTAAATATTGAATTAGAAATGAAGTTTTTTCTTCAATAGCAATACTAAAGAATACTTGAAATAGAAGATTTGATAAAATTGATTTTGTGTACTTTTTTATGAATTTATATTAATTATTTTCAAAAAAAAGGAATTACAATTGAAATTTCAAACAATAATTTTATATTTAAAATTAGGATTAGAAAACTCTCACTTAATCCGATGATTTTACGAGATAATGGTTAATTGCAATTAAATGATATCACTCAAACATGTCTTAATCAATTAACTTGTCTAAAATCAGTATTTTTGATTTCATGTACGTTTTTAGACTTTGTAGAAAACTTAAAGCTTTAGTACGCTTAACATACAAGGAAACAACACAGTAGTGTAACCCGCAGATCTAAATTAATATTGGATATGTTATAAGGGAACAAGTTTTAATCTGACCCCAATCATTGTCTTTTGTGTTTTACCAAGTCGGTTTCAAAGGAAATGTACACAAATTGGGTATCAAACGAAAAGTATTTCTGAGACCTATCCTATAGGATAAAATAAACATCAAAAAGTTCTCAAACAAAAAAGTTTCGAACCAACCTGAAAACTTTTACATTGCACAGGCATGTTTCACAGCATATGGGTTGTACTTTTGTCTCCTCATCTCCCTATCGAAGTTTCATTAAGAGTTATGTGTTTCACCACTGTGAAGTATTCTTGTTAGTACATCGAATAACTGGAGTATTTAGCAAATACAATCAGGAAATTATGTAGATAGTAATGAATAAAAATTCCAGTTAAAATAACGACAACTGTACTTTAGTAGTCGATGACTGTAATTTTTATAAAAATTACTTAAATTGAAGTCTATACTAACAATGCAGTAAAAATAACCGTAAAAACAGTATAACTAATATAAAATTCATAGAAAAATTGTTAAAACAATTACAAATGTAGTAAAAATTACAAACTGTAATTTACTACTATTGAATTAACTAATAGAATTTCACTAAAAGTAAATAAAGACAGCAACATTATCGCTGCAAGGATCCATGCAGAAATTCAGCAAAATTTTTTTTCTTGATATAAGCAATTTTTCTGCAAGGATCCTCGCAGCAAAAATGGTGCTGTGATATTTAAATCTAGAAGAATTTAATCAGCACCGTTGGGTTGAGCGTTTCAATAAATACTGAAAAGATAAAAAGTAATAGACATAAAAATACACCCGATTAAAATAGTTTATATATGCTAGATATAAAAGTATAAGATATCATATCTCTGTTTATATAATTTCATCCGTAAAATGGGTCTATCAGATTATACAAGTTTGTATCAGATTCTATTTGGCATTATACAATTTAATCGAATACTATCTAATTAGATACTCTCTGATGTAATTGTATTCCAAAATTGGGCACATCTAATTGTATCACATGTTATCTAAATTATTAAAATTAGAGAGAATTATAAACAACTTAATACGAGAATATATTAAAATAAGTTTATATGTATACATAACAATTTTGTATATACCCGAGTAAAAAAGTTTAAACATAATCAAATCCAATTATATATAGTGCCATATATAATCTTATATAATTATATATACACTTTTTTACTCGGGTATATACAGTATTTATATATATATACATAAATATATATATGTATGCACAGCGGATACTTTAGGGACACACCCAAAATTGTCCCCTAAGTATGCGGTGTATCGAACCAAGTGTCCTCATCTTATACACAAGATTTATGAAAATGTGGAAAAACTTTGCGGACAGTCCCCAAAGTAAGCAAATGTTCCTAAACTATGCGGGGGGAACGAATAAATGTCCCAACAGTATGCGCTTAATTTTTTACAAAATTTTTTAAATTAAGTATGAATCTTAATAAAGAAAATATGATTTGATGATATTTAAGTTAATATTTCAACATTATGGATGTCAGTTCCGCTTTTTAAAAATAATTAGAAATATACTTTACTTAACAAAACAACTTCCCGAAATAACTGTTACTCCACTTCAGTATTTTTGATAAGTTGGTTTTTAATGACTGCCAAAAGTCAGTTTACATTTATAGAAAACAACTACAGTTAAAAATTACTATTAACGTTTACCGCCCGAATGACCCGGAACTGTAAAAGTATTCTAAATGTAGGTCAAGCTCATCGATTTACACTTAAACTCATGTAAAAAAAAATATTATAGCTAATAGTCAAGAACCCCGTTTGGAGGTTTCCTTTGTAAGAAGCTGAACTCATAAAACTTGTCATTGAACACTCAGAGTTTTATTTTGACTAAACAAAACACATGTTTTGCTATGTAGTCTAAACGCCGTATAAGTCAACTTCAGTTGTGTTGTCAAAAGTCCGCAGTATTATTTTTGTTTTCTTTTTGCAATCTTTTAGTGCTTTGTATTACATTCAAAGTAACGCATTTATTACTCATATTTTAAGCCACAAATCCTGTTTATAGTTAAAGAACTCCAATGAAAAGATAAAACCATCTGAGAAGAAAGAGCTTTTGAACATTTCCCTACTTACAAGGGAGGTATCCCGTTCCAAGTTCGCAGATTTTAAAGAACTTTGAATATGTTGTAAAGGAGCTAAAAAGTAACACGAATTTTTGTTTTAGCTGCCTAATTTCACATTTAAGGGCTAAAAAGTGGAGTCAAAATTTAATTTGTTTTTGTATGAAAACTAGATTTATTTGTACACGGGGCAAAAGCACTCAAGAAAACAAAAATTTTGATACCCATATTGTCAATATAGTAGACACAGAGTGGCCACATTTTTGAATTATTTGAAAAATAGGGGAAATAGGCTATTCGGGAAAAGCCGCATATAAACCGAACGATTTCGAATATCGGAAAAAACTTAGATAGCCCCTTTCATTAAATTAAATACGCATTACTATGCATTATTTTTAGCTTTATACAACTAAAGTTACTCAATAAAACGCCAGATTTGATGTCATTCAAAAAACATTTTTTTTAAATAACAAAAATATTTGAAAATCTTTATACTTAAAATTGTACGCCAGTAAATTTGTCTTCAAAAAAGCTTTCACTTGATACCAAATTTGTCTATAGTTACTTTGAAACCAAAAAAAGTGAGGTCGGGCAGCTAAAACAAACACGTAATCCCTTAAATGTTTATTGTCTACAACATGCCCGAAGTTCATCAAGGTCTGACAGTCCGGGTCGGGATACCTCCCTTGTTAGTATTAAATATTATGTGATTTATATTAGGGGTGGCTCTTATTTTTTAATTAACAACTGTGTTAATTGTATATTATGCACATTTTAACCAATGAGAACAACTTAAATTTCTTTTTATTTCTTTCCAAAATTTGTATGAACTGCAGTATATTTTCATGATAGCCCCTGTAAAAAGATTAATTAATATAGACCTTAAAAATTCAACAATTTAATACTATTTAAACACGCACGTGTATCCATATTTACTTTTTTTCTGTATATTCACACACAGAGAAATAAAGTGACAACCGAATGGAAAAGTGTAGCTTAATGGTACCAACTTATAAATTCAGTTAGTGCGAAGGTACTTACATTTGATTTCAGAATATTTTGGGTGTTGCAACTAAATTTTAGTTCAATTAACGGATCTTTGTTGTGAAAATTAATTTTCAGTCATACCAACCGAATAAAATTCGGTATAATCGAATTTGAGTCGTAGTATCCGAATTTCAGTTGGCAAATACCTAAATTTTTTTTACTATCTCCTGTCATTAAGAGTTCAACTTTTAATTTTAATATGATTTAATTTTTTATGATTTTTCCAAAGCGTTTGATCTCGTAAATCATTCAATTATGGTTCAAAAATTAAAATTTTATGGAGTGAGAGGTAGAGAATTGAATCTTTTCAAAAGCTATTTGGAAAATCGTAAACAATTTGTACAGATTAATAACTGTAAGAGTTCAATGCTTAATGTAGCGTATGGAGTCCCTCAAGGAAGTGTGTTGGGTCCTTTATTTTTTAATATTTATCTAAATGACATAAATAACTTGGGGTTAACAGGACAAATTTTTATGTATGCAGACGATTTATGTTTACTATATCCATATAAAGAAAATTTAGTTTTTAAAACATTTGCAGAGCGGGATGCTGCCCTCATCTCAGAGTTTGCAAGGATTAATAAATTGGTATTAAATCCAGGCAAAACAAAACTCGTGCGTTTTAGACCCCAGTTTAGACGAAATCTTTCGGAAAGTACCATATGTATAAATGGAAATGAAATCGTTGAAGTTGATTCAATAAAGTATTTAGGAGTTGTTCTGCAAAATAATTTATCATGGCAAAATCATATTCAATATGTACGTTCAAAAATATCTCCAGCACTTGGTATATTGTTTAAACTTAAGTATAAACTAGACGAAAAATCAAAATTTATAATTTTTCAAGCTCTCATTCAAAGTCACCTGAACTATCTTACACTCTTATATGGATTTAAAAGAGATATAGATTTGAAATCTTTGCAGATTATTCAAAACAAATCGTTAAAAGCTGTTTTTAATCTCCCCCAATTATATCCGACTTTGTCGCTTTATGAAAATGTTGCTAAAAAAGTTTTACCAATTTATGGTATATACAAACTTCAATTATTGACATATGTTTTTAAGGTAATACATGGAATTGGGCATCATACAATCAGTTTTTCTACAAATCAAACTTTGTATAATACAAGATATAATTCCAATTTAAGGCTTGTTAGATGTCGTCTTGAACTCACCAAGCAAAGAGTGGTAGTTTTGAATACAATAATTTGCCTCAATTTTTAAAAGACTGTTCGTCAATTTCTTCGTTCAAAAATCAACTTAAAGATTACTATTTACACAATATTGATATGCTTCTAATATAAATAATAATTTGTAAAATTTTTAATTTTTTTTTCTTCTCCCATCTATTTTATTTTTATAATTTATTTTATAATCTATATACAAAAAATGTAATAGAAATTAATGAAATAATGTTAATTAGGTAAAGTTGCCAACGTTGTCTCTATAATGCCCTAGCGGCGCTGAGACCATTATATAACAATTAAATAAATAAATAAAAAAAAAATAAAAAAAAAAAAAAAAAAAAAAAATATTATTTAGAATATGTATCGTCGACTTGCCACAATTTTTACACTGGAACAATTTGCAAGAGTTGCAGATCATGTTTGTTTTCCGATTTTAAGAAGTTTTCTAAGTTACACCCTAATATTAATGTTTATGTAAATAAACTAGACATCAGTACCCCAAAAGGTAGATTATGTTGAATGGTGGAGTGAAGGACTATTTTAAGTTGGAAAATAAAAGATAGAACAATTTTTTTTTTATTATTTTTTCAAACTTCTAAAACAGGCGTTGAGTTGACATTGATGCCTAAGCTATGAGCACAGGACAACATCATGTTTTACTTGTTTGTCTTTCTTTCTCTAGTCATTTGTGACTGATACTGATGAAGTAGTGGCTGTGAATTTTGTTTTTCGTTTGTTTTTTTACTGCATGGTGAGGAATAAACGACTAAACCAAAGGACTAAAATTTTAAACAAAAGAGAGGCACAAACAAGCATAACAGTTTTTTTTTTTAAATTGTATATTTAAAGAGTGAAAAAAAAATATATTTTTTAAAGTTATTTTTTATTTGAAGCTAGATTTGTTTTTTTTTTTTTTGGGAATAACACTATTTCCGGCTCTGGTGTTCAAAACACTTGCTGTTTCCTGGGGTGTGTGAACTGTGCCTTTGTTCAATTTATAACTTTGAATTAAATACAGATAAGTTTAACACAAAAAGATAAAAATATTTAAAGAGGTATTCATAGTAGGGTTAACAATAACAAATCGGTATTTCGGTATTGAAAAAAAAAATAATTTTCAATACCGAAATTTGGGTATTTAAAGAATTTTTTTTTTCTATATTTATCAATTTAAAAGTATATTTATTTCACATATATATATATGGTCCCATATAAGAAATTTACATGAAACTCAATTTATATACAATTATAATTATATCAAATTATATATTTTTATTTTATTTTATTAATAAATAATCATATAATTACAAATTATATACAATTACATTAACCGAGCACTAGCTACTATGGCCTTTAGCGCGTTGTAGCAAAAACAGACCAGTGCCTCTGGTGAGAATCGAACCCACGACCCCCGCATTGATAAGCCAGCACGCTACCAACTAGCCTACCGGGGCGCACCAAATTATATATATTTATATTTACCAATATTAAAATTTAAAAGTAAGTTTTTCACTCGGGAACACAAAAAGTAAATAACAAAACAGTTTTAAGGAACTCTCCAAATCGGGTTTTTGGAAACACAAAGAATTTTATTCCCAATTTTAATAAAACTAAATGATTCTACATAAAATGAAATGGCAAAAAGGGGAATAATTATATTTTCATAATGCTCACTATATATATTTTCTTATTTTTTTGATTTTTTTTTCAAGCCTGTCATTTTTAAATATTTTGTACAACTTTTCAATATGTTTCCTAACCAAAAAAAAAAATGTTTACCTCAATTAAACAGCTTTAAAAAGCAACGTAAAACTAAAAAGCAGCTTTAAATGATAAATAAAACATTTGAATGAATACATTTTAATTTACACACAAATTTTCCTCGATTCTGCGATTTTACTTTGATTTATTTAATTTTAGAGATTTATTTAATTTGAGTTCATTTTAGTGTATGTACATGTTCCCTAATGTGGACCTTTTGAGTTGGTTTGAAAAGTGTAATATAACTGTTTTCTATTAGTTGCTACTAGAAAATTATATAGAGCAAATAATTCCCAAAAAGTTGGCATTTAAGCTGATGTATTTCGATTTGGAATATGATGCATAGTTTTCTTTTTAAACATTTTAGAGAAATGATTTTAATTGAATTATACTATTTACTTGCAGTGCCACCAGATAATCAACCAGAAGCTGAGAAAAAAGATAAAAAAGGCAAAAAGGGGAAAGGAAAAGCAGGAGGAAAAGAAAAAGAAGTCAAACCCGGCGTTAAAGGAGTAGCTGATAAAGACGCTAAAGGTAAGATAAACAAAAATATCAGTGGTAAAGAAGATAAGGCCAAGAAAATTAAAGACCCCATAAAAGGAACAATTGCCAAGGGAAAAGGTATAAAAGAAAGAAAAGAGAAAATTAAGAGAGAAAAAGTTAGAGCCAAAGGTGGCATGGATCTAATAACGGTTAAAAAGTTAATTCAAGAAAATAAGGGGGGCTTTGAAATTAATAAAGGCAAGTGGTTAATTATGATTTAAATAACTATTCAAAATTGTTTTCTCTTTTACATAAAATACTTGGTACAGCATCACCTAAAAGTAAAACTAAATCACCCTCTGATACAGAGAGACTAAAAGCTGGTGGAGACTCGGTTGAGGTTCTTGGACTCACTGATACAGGTACAGAAAGTGCTGCCGAAGATTTAGGTGCTGAAAGTATTAAAAGCTCAGCATTATCAGGTAAGTAATTGCTTTTTGAATATATTGTAACAAAATTCGACACAACTATTGTATTTTGGCCCGTCAAACTCGAAAATTGGATTACAACTTTTAATGAACTTATATTTTTGTTTTCCCTTTTAATTTCTTCGTATTAAGAACGACAATATCGAGAAAGGAGTAACTGCTGCAAATCACAAAGCAATAAAAACTTCGTATTCTTATTAAGATGACTTAAACTACACCACACCAGGCGTATGAGAAATATTCCAATTTATTATTATCAATCATACGCTCTAGTGCAGGCATGTCAAACTCATTTCGGCATACGGGCCAAATTTTTCGAAAATTGTATTCCAAAACCTATTGCGGGCCGCATGTATTTAATTTTATTAAAAACTCAAATTTCGAGTGTTTATTGAATATAAATTTACCATAAATAAAACAAAAATGTTTTTATAGAAATATATTTATTAATAGGAATATAAATTATTTTTTGCTAGATATAATGCATCGCTTCTTATTTTTCAAATCATCAAAATTTGGTATTAATTTTAGGCTTGATGTAATTCTTAATAGCGATGCTAAATGTTCTTCGGTCAATCTGGTTCGATGCGCCTTTTTATTAATCTTCATCTGAGAAAAAAATTGTTTACAAATATACGTGCTACCAAACATTGATAATATGCGAAATGCAAAATGTCGAATTCCTGGAAAAATGTCTGCAGATAAGTACCCGTAAAATTCTGGTATTCCAATTTCCTTATATTTCTGGTTCAATAAGGTATCGCATTGTAGTTCTATAAACTTCATTTGCAAATTTTCGTCAATATTTTCAATGCCAACAGACATCGGCGAGCAAAAAATGTTGAAATAAGAATTGCTACTTTAAAAATCCGAAAACCTCTTTTCAAAATCTTTTTCCAACATGTTCAGTTGTTCCTCGTATTTGTCAATATTTAATTCTGGATGTTTAAGCAAAAGAGTCCTACAACTAAATCAATTTTCTTTTTTTATTTGTATTTTCCACAGGGATATCTTTTGTTTGAATGAATTTATTTGATCATACAGTGATGTTATAATCATATTGAGCTGACTGAGATGGCCAGTAATGTCAACTGAGATAGCCAAATCTTGTATCCACTTAACGTCTTTCAGTTCAGAGCAGTCATAATCTTTAACTTCTAAAAAAAGTACAATTTCGTCCAACAGTTGTAAAAATCTGCTTAAAACTTAATGGCTCGAAAGTCAACGAACTTCAGTAAAATATGGTATTCAGATTCCACATTTTTCAGCAAGGACGTAAATTCATGATGGTTTAATCCGCGTGCTCGAATAAAATTAACAATCTTAGCAACTTTTTTAAATACATCATCAATTTTAATTACTTTTGAACATAAGACTTGCTGGTGGATAATGCAATGGAAGTGTTGAACAGATCTATTATGTTGGGTTTAAACATAATCTTTTAGTCTACCAACGACACCACGTGTAGCTCCCGTCATAGAGGGGGCCCCATCAGTTGCCAAAGATACCAAGTTATTCATTGGAAGATCATATTTTTTAATAGCAATCATAAGTACTTCGAAAATATCATCACCAGTTGTTGTACCATGCATTGGAATTACTTCTAATAACTCTTCAGTTATTGTAAAATTGCCATCACATTCTCGAATAAAAACGGCTAACTGTGCTATATCTGTTAAATCAGTACTCTCGTCGATTGCAATTGAAAACACTTCAAAATTCAATGCAAATGAGTGAAGTTGGCTTCTTAAATTTGAAGCAATGTCAGTGACTCTATCGCAACTGTATTTCTTGATAAGCTTATGGTTTTGAATTTTTTTATCATATCTGGGCATAACTCTTCGGCTGCTATTATTAAACACTCACGGATGAATTCGCCTTACATAAATGGTATTGAATTTTTTGCAATTGCATGCGATAACCGATAACTGGATTTCACGGCAGCCATATTTTCTGTGATTGGTTTAGTGAAAATATTTTTTTGTTTTCGAAGAACTGCCTTTAATTCCAACAACTTTTCCTCACGCATTTTTCCAACAATATTTTCGTAGTGTTCACTGTGGTTACTTTCGAAATGGCTTTTCAAATTGTATTCCTTTCACACCGAAATAGTCTGTCGACATATCAAGCAAAATATTATACCATTTTCTTGAATGAAAAATCGTTAATCTCCCATTTTTCTTGAAACAAACGATGTTCACTTTCAATCGATCGTTTTTTACTCGTACTTGGATTCATCTACAAATTAAACGGCTTTAATATTTTAATTCAAAATAAAATGCTTATGGAACTTACCGGATTAGAATTACGTTTTTATAAAAACAATGATCAAAATAAGGCTTAAAAAATCGTTTGTTTCAAATAAACCAAATCATCAATCAGTTTTGTTATTCAAATTCACAACGTTATTTTCGTTTTTATCTTCATCACTAGACGACCTTAGCGGTTGTCATTTGTGATGAGTACATAAGCCAATAAAAGAAAAATAGTTTCTGGCTTTTACAAGCTATACAAAAATTTAAGAATCATGTCGCGGGCCGCAAAGTATTATCTCGCGGGCCACATGCGGCCCGCCAAACGCGAGTTTGACATGCCTGCTCTAGTGGATACTTTTATGGCAATACTTTTGCTTGTTAAAATGTAAAGGTCCCGCGTAAATTAGGGCATCTTATCAATCAATTCAAAAAAATGTTGAATCATTTTTTATTATTGAGTGCTGAATTTTTTTTTTTTAATAATTCCATAAAACTTTTTTACCGGCAAAGCTCATCCAGAAAACAGAATCCGTTGTACAGTGGGATATATCACAAAATTGTTGGAAATAATTTGGTTTAGTAGCGTTGGAAATTAAATTAATTGTAAATTATGACATTTTTAAAAATAATCCAAATTAGCATTATTGGTAAAACAACGACTTGGGGAAATCCCAATATGAAGGTAAAAATTTAAATTTTTGTTAAAATGTAAATTTTCACTATTCAATAAAATATTTATTAATAGTTTTTTTAGACTTAAATATACTCTTGAAGTTTATATCCGAATGTGAAATTTATATCCGAATTTATGATTTGCTGTAAGCAATCCCACAATTCCCAAAAATAAAATGGAAGAGACTTACCCAATACATTAGGTATGTGTTTGAATATCTACAAACGCTTCCGATGACTTATTGGAGGCGTGCATAATTTTTAACAGTGTGTTAAAGTTGATATTTGACTTAAAAATGTGGCAGCTTTATAAGTAGCTGGTGGGAAAATTTTATACAAATCAAAAATTTTTTAACCCAACTCGCTTTTATATCAAATGATTTTTCGCAATAGTATGTACACTTTATATGTTCAGAAAGAAAATATTTATCTGGAGGTAAATGACGGTTGGTGCTTCCTGTCTTTTTTTTTTTTTTTGTTATTATTTCTACTTTAAACGAATGTAGTTTTAGAGTGGATCCGTTGTTTTTTTTGTTGAATCAAGAATTTCTTTTATTAAATAACAAATATTTAAAAAAGAAATTAACCCCGAGTTCGTTCCGCTATTCGCAAAAACCTGGGCCTGCGTCAGACCAACTTTTTCTCTATTTGCAGAATATATGAAAATCAGATTAGAAACAAAAAATGGCGAGCATTCAAAATTTTATAAGCAAAAAGTTTACCATTTTGGATGGTCATATTGCAGCCCCCGGTGGGTCTGGAAGGCTCAAATCATAAGTAAAGCTCGATATTACGTCACTTGTACCTGTTCCAAATTTCATTACAATCGGATTAATATTTAAGAAATGGTTGTATCATTTCCAAAAATTCTGCGATTTATCCCATTGTGAGGCGTGGTTACCGTATTTGTTGCCAATTGAGTGATTCGGTTTACGAAATATTGTATAGGGTGTTTTTTATACAGGTATAGAACTTTAAGTTGGCAACACTTGTTTAACAGGCAGTTATTTTGTCAACTGTCAAGGGATTTATTTTTAGTTTGGTTTGGCATTTAATCATGAATAGACTTGCGAGTGAACAACGCTTCCAAATTGTACAAATTTATTTTGAAAATCCTGGTTCTGTTCGAAATACGTGTCGTGCACTACGTCCATTTCACGTTTACTCTATATAATCATATGCATATACAGAGACGTCGAACAGTTCGTACAGAAGTCATTGCTGCTGTAGAGTGTAGCGTAGAAGAAGACCCCAATCAGTATATCCGCCATCGTGCACAGGAATTGGATATGTGTCCATCCGCTTTACGGAAGATTTTGCGGAAAGATCACCTAGCAAGGCGTAGATTCGGTGAATGAGTTCAAAACAAGATTGCCGTTGATACAGATTTTCATAAGCGAATTTTGTATAGCGATGAAGCTCACTTTTGGTTAAATGGATACGTCAATAAACAAAACTGCCGTATTTGGAGTGATGATAATCCTCAAGTGTATGTTGAGACACTGTTTGATGTGTTTTATGGGCTGTTGGAGTCATTGCTCCGTACTTCTTTAAAGACGATGCTGGTCAGAACGTTGCAGTCAATGGTGACCGCTTTGGATCCATGATTACTGACTTTTTCGTTCATCAATTGAACAACCATCATTATTTTTACGACTGCCAGTAATGACACCAGCTTACTCTCTTTATTACTTTAATACATTATTTTAATAAAAAAAAATAATGCGTTACCCATAAGAAACTTTTGAAAATCAGTACCAATGGTCCAACAAATAAAGTACTGGCAAAGCACTGATTTACAAAGCTCTACGAACAACCGTAAAAATTTAAGCACTGTCACAGAACTGGCTTATGATGCTCTGCCAACGTTCGTTACAATTGTTTATTTAATACTTTGTACAACCGTAAAAAAATAAAAGCACTGGCACTGCCCTGTCTTAGAACGCTTTCCCACGTTGGCAAATAGTGCATTGACAGTAATTGATTTACAAAATCTTCAACTGTTAACATAATAAAAGTATTGGCACAGCCCCTGCTCACAGCGCATTACCAACGTTGGCCAAAAGTGCTTTGGCAGTGTTCGATTTACTAAATTCCATAAATAAAACACGTGCTTATAACTACACCCAGAAAAAAATATTTGTTGGAATTCGGTCAGAACTATTAAAATTTATTTGATAGGACGTTATTTCATAAGGCAAAAATACTGTACTGGAGTAAGACTGAATATTGTATTAGAATGAGGCTGAAGATGATCTAGTCGCTTATTGCTTAATAAATATGAAACATTTCATAAATAGGATGATTATATACCAGCATAAGCTTTTATGAAATGTTTCATAAATATTTTTATTCAACAATTAAAGTTAAAAACACCAATTCATGTTCAAAATTTTAATATAAAATTAAAAAATATAACTTTTTATTTAAAAGCATCGATTAAAATTCTGAAATTTTACATTATATTAATTCTATTTAAAATTAAGAACAACTCAAATAATATTTAATTGATGTTTCAGAATTTTAAATAATTTCTGGCAGATTTTGAGTTTTAACACATTTAATTGCAAATGATAAGGTGCTTAGTATTGGTATCTCACTCTTTCCGCGACATCCCCACATCAGGCCTAGTGAATTTGTTGGAGTATGGACATAAAATACACTCCAAGAAAAAGCTTCATGTTAATGAAAAATCTCATAAATATAATGAAAAATTTTTCTTCCAATGTAGCGCGTCATAAAATTATGAAGCTATTTCATAAAAGTTCAAATTGTTGACAATCTTCATATTTATAAAATGTTTCATATATATGAAAAAGTTTCATAGCTTTTCATTAACTGTAAAACAAAAATTATATGATAAAGCAAATTCATGCATTTTTATGAAATGAAAAATTTTGTTGGTAGCGTACAAACACAATAAATACTACAGCCAATGACGAGCATTTATTTTTATATATTATTTTTAAAAGCCAATACTTGTGCAACTGTAACTCCGAATATATAAATTAAAACTCAGAATTTGAAATTGAAATTCATAAAATAACAATTAGTATTAATTTTTATTAAAATTCAGAGAAAATAAATTAAGTTAAGAGTTTCCATGTGAAATTTAAAAACATTTAATAAATAAATTAATATTTTCAATATCCACTTAAATTTATAAAAGTTCATTCTGTGTTTATGCTCTATTATTCAAAGTAAATCATCACAAATAAATTCTAATTGTTTTAATAACATATTCCTAATTTCAAAAGAAAATTCTTAATTTCTAGTCATGATTTCTTCATTTTAAATGCAAATTCTTAATTTCAATGGATAGCAAAACAGAAATATTATATTCACAAAAAGTGTGATGAAACTCTTTTATGAAGTTATGAAGATTTATGAAACATTTGACATACATTTTTATGAAACTCTTCATCATATCTATGAAAACTTTATAAATATGATGAATAATTGATGACAAACGATTTATGAAACAGTTTCATCAGTATGATGAAATATTTTTCCCTAAATGTAGAAAGTACTAATAGAAAAAGTTACAGCGTTTAGAAATTTTCTGAGTGCGAAATTGAACACAGTTGAGTACAGTTTGAAGGTCAAATCAAAGCTAAAAATAGTTCCCAAAACAAGTTACTTCGGTTTTCAAGTTTAACAGGCTAAAATATAATTGTTATCGCATAATTTCTGTAAGCTAGTGTTATTAAAATCATTTAAAATATTCACACATTTAAAAAAACTCTATCTAACAGCCAGCGATGATGAGGACGAAATTGGTAAATATAACTTGATTTTACTATAAAAAACAGCAAAAAAACCCGAACAATTAAATTTAAATTGATAGTGTCACGCTTTTTTTAAAAAAATTTTCATTTATATTCAGATTAAGTTGATTTTCTGTTTTCTTCTTATTTCGTTTGAGTTTCTTTGTGAGTCCTTTAAAGGATAAGAAATGATTAATGTGGCATGCGACATTTTTTTTTTGCAAGATTTCTTTTAATTGTAAAACTTTTATTTTATTCTTTTCTTTTGTCGCTCATAAATATTTAAAAACCCCCATTAATGCTATGGACAGAAATTATTTTTTTTCTGTTTTTTTCTTTTATAATTTACAATAGCTGTGTTTTTTTTTTATTTGATAATTTTTACTAGCTTTACTCAAAAATACGTTCGAGTACACAAAATATAGTTAAACTAGAAGAAAAAATATAATTTAAGGGACAATTTCACTAACAGGTTTTACTCGAAAGTAGAGATGGGCGGATGAGCGGAATTTTTCGTGATTCACTTATGATTACGCGTGAGTGTGAGTGAAACCAAATTGTATTCACTTGTACGTGAACTGTGTGAGTTGGAAAAGGTTCATCGTGAGTAAGTGTGTGTCAGACAAAGTTTTGTCTGACTGAGTGTGGGTATAATTCAACCAAAATAATTATTTTTATCCTTAAGTAAATGTTTTTCTTAATTTTTTTTGCCGATTAAATATTTCTTGGTTTTTACAACATTAAGTAATTGGCAAAATTACATATTCGCAGCAAATTTGAGTTACGCATTCACAATTTACCTTAATTTTTACATTTAATTTTTTTCTGATCAGGTTTTATTTCGTAAATTAGTGTGATTCACGTGAATCACGCGTCAGTATAACGTGAGCGGGATTGAGTGGAATCGTTCTCTCGTGAGCGTGAGTAAGTGAGTGTGAGTCAAAATTCGCTTACGTGCCCATCTCTACTCAAAAGATTTCTTTAATGTGGAACTATTATCATGTTTGTGTTTCACTTCAAAACAATCAAAACATTGTTTATCACGTATTTATGTGAATATTTAATTAATAAAATTTAGTGTTTAGTCTTAAATTTTTACATCGCGTTTATCCCAGTTTATATAATATTTATTTTTTGGTTTAGTACCCTCACAATATTTTGTCGTTAAAATCAAAGGAATATGAACTTTAAACCTACTAAACATATAGTTAAAAACCGGTCTACTCACTTTTCGTTTAAATCAAATATATTTTTCATTTATTTTTAACTATTAAAGATTAACTCAAAATTCGTACAAATTAAAACTTTTCTATAATTTTTACTATCTAAAATAAAAAATTTTAAAAACTCCCAAGTCCGTAAAAAAAACATATTATTTTATTTTAACTATCAAAAATTAACTCTTAAATTATTAAAAACAACAGTTTTTCTTTTCATTTTACTATCATTAACTTTTTGGTTTAAATAAATATTTTATTGTAACAAAAACATTTTAAATGAAAATAATAACTGGTACAGAAAAACAGTATTTATGTGCAGTTTGTTCTTTTACTAAATGCTAAAATAAGTTAAAAAAATATTTCTTTACAGTTTAAATGTATATTCCTTAAAAAACTAAGGTTACAGACTACTTTTTAAATAAACTACAATTAGTTAGTGTTAAAATATTGTGAGTGTATTTTTTAAATTTTTACCATATTTCATATTTCATATTTTTTTTTGTTTGATTGAATGTACACAATTAATAGATCTTAATGGAACAGTAGCACAAAGGCATAAATACACTCAGAAAACTAAATCTAAGTGTGTCATTTGTAGAACAAATTTAATTTTTTTACTAACATTGTAGTTCATTTAAAAAACGAACCACATCAAATTACTGTTTTATGATTTTACATTAATTTTTTACAGTCTTCATTTTGTTATTTAAAAAAATAGAATAAATAAATATTTGTATATTTTTTACTACCATATGTGGTTCATTTTTACTACAATTGTTAGTAATTTTTTGACAGCAAAAACCAGATATGGGCGGTGTCAATTACATTTCACAATCACTCATTAGTTAACTATTTAAATATCATTAATAATTTCAGACCTACGCTCACACTTGTTTGCTTAAACGCTTCCTTATGAAATTTGTAAAAATTTTAATACGCAACATGGGGATTAGTAACAGCATCTGAGTATTTAATTACAGGGCAATTACGCAACTACACCCAATTACATGTAATTAGATGTGCAATTGTAATTGGCCTGTAATTAAATACATAAATATTGGTATTATGTCCCATGTCTGGTATTGACAAAATTTTAAATTTTACAAGGAAGCGTTTAAGCCAACAAGTGTGAGCGTAGGTCTGAAATTATTAATTATATGACAAATTTCACAAGTGAATGATTGTGAAATGTAATTGACGCCGCCTATGTCTGGTAAAAACAAATGACAAATGTTAGTTGAATTTAATGCAATGTTAGTCGTCCTTTCTTCAAATGAAATTTCATTTGTTTTTGACTACAATTGCTGTCGTCTTTACCTACATAATAGTGTTAGTGTATAAGAAAACATGCAGACAGAAAAAATGTGTACTAATCGAAATGAACCGATTTTTATAAACACGAAATCAATTGCTACAACTTAATTTGGATATGTCAACCGTATATATTGGTCACTTCAATTATATGTACATATATGTAATCCTTTCACATTCAGGCACAACCAAAACTTCATGATGTTTTATTATAAAGTACAATACCGAGGGTTGTTTTGAAAATGGATCCATATGAAATTATTCGTATTTCGTAGGGTAAGTGCAACCGGAATTTAGTTGTAATCTCTGTATAGTTTCTTTTTTTTTCCTAATTGTCAGAAGTCAAAGGATTTCAAAAGTGTTTTATAAATATTTTTTTGGGGCTCTGTGTCATAGCCCAAAAAATAATTCCAATACGAGATGTAACCATATACCATTAAGTTTTAGCTGCATTTAAATGAAATTGCATGTCAGAACTTATCATGCACCACAACAGTTTCATTTTAAGCCGCCAACGAAGCATTAGTATGGGTTAATTTTAATTCGCAATAGAAATCCAATGTTTATCTCCTGTGACATAAACGCACATAGAAAAAAGAGAAGGATTTGTATTAACTTGATATGAAGACGGAAAAAACACAAAAAGACATTAGTTCGAAAGTTGTTCTATTAACGCTCTTTTGTTGGTGTCTATTGTCTATGAATGTATGCTTTGCACAAGTTTTCAAAAGAACACCACCCACTACGGCCCATCAGTTTAGATTATGCATGTTAAAAAACATGATTGGTTAGATTTTAACTCATTTTTTTTTTATTTCACATTTTTCTCTGCTGCCCTATGAAGAAACCTTTTAATTTTAATATAAATTACTTTTGATTAAACTTTTTTTTTTAACAAATAGTAAGACATTCAAATAGACACACATTTATTCAGTCAGTTGTACTATCTCCTCATTTTCACTACACATATTTCATTACAAACATACAAAGATTCTATACTTCTTTTCTACTACACAGACCTTTTTTTGTAATTCTTTCATTCTTTCTATTCATGCCTTAAGATGTTGTAATACCAAGGAGATTGTATTATAGGAGGGACAATCCGTTTCATACTCAAGATCAAACAAAACATGTTACCCCGGGGATAAAGGCGTACGATGCACAGAAGGATGATCCAGTACTTAAAGCTTTCACCAAACTCATCATAACAAACTCATAGTTCAAAAGTGACACAACTCAGAATTTAAATTTTTCAGGTTTATATGCTAAAGTTATGCATAATACACTTATTTATCTATAAAAAAATATATCAGTGTATTTTGTTGTTGTTAACTGTTGCTAAAAAAACAGTTATGTCTTTCTTTATGTTTCAATTGAAATAAAGTTGCAAAATATTTTTTTTCGATTTCTGAAAAATTAAAAATTTTGAGTTGAGTCACTTTTGAACTAGGTGAACGATATAATGCACATAAGTAATATTAATAATACGGTCGCTCTTCAACGCATCACGCGCTATTATCCCCTACACGCAGAAAACAGACTCGGTTGTGGCAACCGTATTTGTAGCTAACCGAATGGTTCAGTAATTTTTTTGGTAGTAAGCACCAAGTTTCTGTCGATGCAATTGAAATTCTATTGTAGTGGCAGAATATCTGTAGTTGCAATTGAATGATTTTTATCGCAACAGAAAAATTCTTTAGCAGCAACCGAAACATTCGATTGGCAACAAATACGGTTGTGACTACCGAGACTGTTTTCTGGGTGCTTTGTTAAATGTTGTGTTTGAAACGGATTGTCCTCGTATAATATAATCTCCTTGATATAATACTTTCATGCTCATTGCCAACATTTTACACGTTATTTTATTGTAAATAATGTTGACATGCTAAATTAATTCATTCCTTCAATTGTAAATGCGATTTTTTTAATTTATAGGTTCTAAGAAAAGTGGCAAAGGAAAAGGTAAAAAAAAGAAGAGAAAGACACTTGTTCTACAACCTCCAGTTTATATAGAAGTAAAGGTAAATATAATCATCCTGTAAATAATCTATACATAACTATCGACACACAGTGCAGGTTTTAGGGGGTTTCAGTGTTAAAAAACTATAACTTTTTAGCGGTTTTTTTCGTATTGTTGCTAACACAAGTAGCTATCGCGACTTTTATACAAATTTAAGTCATACAAAAAATGTTCACCAAAAAATTAGTTAAAAATGCCTAAAACAAAACAAATTTGAGTGCATAATTTGAGTAATATGGGAATTATTTGGCGAATCTGTTCCAATTAATTTTAACAACATAACAAATTTTAAAAGTAGGTGTCCTGATCTCTCTGGTTGGTTTAACCCTAGAAAGTAAATAATATTTTAGCAAATTTATAAAGTTAAAAAATTATACGAATGCACAAAAAGGCACAAAACTAATGCCATTTGTGAAATACAGCTTGATTATAGATTATATCAGAAGGCACTATGCACCGCGACCAATGTAGGTCTTTTGTGCTGCCTAAAGTTACCTACAGATTCAAGCTACCTCTAAAGCCAATTATCCTATTAGGCAAAATGTTCGCGATGTCGGAAGGCGAAATGAAGCGATCACCTAGAAACATAGGTCTCCTATCACAAAGCCTGGGACATTCGCAGAGAACATGTTCCGAGGTCTCAGACACCATCTCGCAAAACCTACACAAATACATCTTAATTGTCTTTTAAAAATTAAAAAACAACTGAAAGTTGAGATCAAAAATATAAAAAAAACATATGTAGGTCTAAAAATCCTATATTAGCTTTCTAGGGTTAAATCGTTTTTATTTTTTTCTGAATTTATAAACAATTACGAAATGTACATCCGATTGAAATTATATCAAAGATTCATCGCTTAGTAAAAAAAAACAGGCTCGATTATGCTTAAAATTTCCTGATATTCAAATCACTGTTTTTTAACATTTTGTCAAAATATATGTTAAATAACAATTAGTTCCCTATGCCGTGCCGAAATCCCTATGTGGAAAAGTTACGGTATCCTGACTGATGACTAAAAATGTGAAAAAATTAAACAAAAAAGCCCAAAATTCAGAAAGATGCAGGAGTACCACATATGGTTTTGGTGACGGTATAGAAAAATAATTAATTTTTTTAAAAAATTTTAGAAAACCAGTTTTTTGAAATACAGCGGTTTGAACCATGGATTTTGAAAAAACTGCATTTTATCGTCAAGAAGTGAATAATTTTTGTGATACCAGAAATAAACACAATTTAAGTAACTTTAAAATAAGGGATCAATGACTCTCGTAGCTTAAACCGTTAGAAAGTTATGGGCAATTATGTCCAACTACTTTTCCAAAACTGTTATTTTTATTTTTTTTCAATACATTATTTTTGTTTATGTAAATCTTTTTTCTACTATATTTAGTATCTTTTTATAGATTTTTATCCACAACTTCGAATTTCGTAAGAGCTCCACATATTCATTTGGCAACAGCATAGTGGAAAAAATTATAATTCACATATATTTTTTAAAAAATTTAAAAAACTAGTTTTTGGAAATACAGCTGTTTAAACCGCGCATTTTGAAAACCTTCAAAAAAAAATATTTTTTCTCTTATTATATTTAAAGCACGGCTTTAAAATGAAGTATTAGTGAATCGCGTAGCTTTATCCGTTAAAAAGATATGGACGATTAAGTACGACTACTTTTGTTAAACTTTCTATTTTTCTATGTTTCCTAGGGTATTCAATCGGTTAACCATTACTCGATTAATCGATGAAATGATGTCGAACAATTGTTCGAGTAATTCGAAGTGGCCAATTTCGAGAAAAGAATAACTCGAACAATTTTGGTCGATTAATCGAGTAACTCGAGTTATTTAAAAATATGAACTATTTTCTATTTTTTAATATTTTGTATAAAATAATGTGACTGTTATAGTGAATATTTAAATGTTAAGTGTATTTTTATATTAAGTGAGCACTGTTAAAGAAACTATATTACGAAAAACGAAGAACTTAATGCGAAAAACTCCGATATCGAAGAAACTTGGATATTTTTTAAATAAACAAGTTCTAAGACTGGGGTGTTTAAGATTATTGGTGCGGATTCGAGGGTTAAAAGTGGGATCAAACATTATATTTTTTTTTATTTTAGTTGCCATTTGATCTAAAGAAACTACATATAAATACTATATTTTCAAAAAGGAATTTTTAAATGTCATTTACTAAAAACTTTTTGTTGGTCCCTTTTATGTCGTTGTAACAAGCCAATTTTAAAAGCCCTATATGGAAATTCATAGCGGTCCTACGAAAAATTTCCACATATTAAAAGTAATGAAGTTTTCATTAATATGATGAAAATCTTCTTAAATATTCATGAAAGTTGTTTCAAAACTTCTTTATAATTTTTTTAGAAAAATTACATATCTCAAAATCCCAAAATGATAGGACAAAATGGACTATTTTTTCGTTTAGTACTAACACACTAATATAAAAAAACTGTGTCAAGTCTGAGTGAAATTACAAAACGGATCACCTTACAAATATTTTTATAAAACAGTTTAATACATATTTATGAAAATTAATGAAGATTTCAACATATTTAAAAAGAATTTCATTGATATAATAACGCTTTTGCTTTGAGTGTACTGAGACTAAACTGTCGCAATAATAAATGATCTTAGCAAATGTTTTTCTCTTTTAGATATACTTTTTACTAAAATTTTTAATTAATTTGTTAATTTTTATATATATGTTATATTAGTACTAATAAAATCTAAAAACTTACAAAAATGTGAGTTTTTGGAAAATAAAATTAAAGTATTAAAATTGTTCGAGTTACTCGAGTTATTCGAGCAATTTTAAAATCTTACTCGCCTACTCGAGTAAATTAAAAACCTCAAAATCGAGTTACTCAATTACTCGAACAAAAGCAAACCCGAGTAAATTGAATACCCTAATGTTTCCACAACCGTTAGAGCGAACAGCCTAAAACTTGTACGATGACATAGCAATATGATACTTACCTTCCGTACCAAGTTTGGTTAAAATTAAATGTTGTAGAGTTTGAAAATTGGATACTTTTTGATGGTTTTATATGGAATGACTCTATAGAAAAGTTTGGTATCAAATGAAAGGTTTTTTTTTCACTGGTGTACAAATTATGCCCAATGACTATATAGTAGTTTTTTTATTTAAAAAAAAATGTGCTGTAACATTAAATCTGGCGTTTTGTTAACAAATTTTAGTTGTATTAAGCTAAAAGTATTGCATAGCAATGCCTATTAATTAAATCGAGGGTGTGTCTTTTTGTGCTTTTTCCGATATTCAAAAGCGTTCGATTTATATGCCAATTTTCCAGAAGAGCATTTTTCCCCCATATTTCAAATAATTAAAAAACGTGGCAACACTGGGTTCAGTATATAGGCAATATTTGTATCAAAATATTTGTTTTCTTGAGTACTTTAACCCTGCGAAATAAATAAAAATAAATAAATCAAGTTTTCGTAAATTAAGTACAAGTTTTCATACAGAAACAAATGAATTTTTAACCCAAATTTGTAATCGTTAAACGTGAGATTGGACATCTAATCAAAAATAAGTGTCTCTTTGCTGCTCCTTTAGAATTGAATTTTAAAAATTATGATTTTTTTCTTTTAATTTCACCAGAGTAACCCTTAAGCTAATAATTTGTACCCGGAATAATTTTTGAGCAGGCTAGAACTCTTGAGAATTCATTTTCACCACAATTTAATTTTTAATCAATTTAATTTTTTGCAAAAAACATGTAACATGTACTCTGATCAGGCACCAAAAGGATGAGTCACAAGTAATAAAATATAAAGTTAGCGAAAAAAAGCGAATCCAACGAAAAAAGCATAAAAAAAATACAGCATCTGAAAGATTTAAAACCAAAAATAAAGTCAACTTTTTCATATTTTAACTCACACTGTAAAAATCAGGATGACCATCGCATTAGATAGAGAAACTGGCTACTGGTTTTGTGAAAACAAAGTAGAAGATAAAAAACATTATAAACAATTTTGTCTCCAAAATTTCAAAGTTTTCTCGATTTTTTAACTAAACCCGATTAAGAGATTAAATTCAGAACATCCGATTATATATTTTACTCACAATCAGTGGAATTCATTATGATCACTTTGACATTTATAGATTGAATCCAATTTAGTACTCTGTAAAAAATTTCCATAAATTCCTAATTTTCTTAATAAATAAATATTTTATATAATAAATCCATAAATATATTCTTAAAATACGTATAAATCCCAAATCAATTCGTTGTAACACCTCTGTTGCCGCTACGATTGCTTGCGCTACACTTCTCGTACTTTGAACGCACACTCAGACAATCATTTAAATCTCAAAGGTGTATACAATATGATTGCAATGAATATTGTAAATATGTATATACGTAAGTATGTACAGTGGTGGGCTCCAAATTAGCCCAATCAGCATGAAGCTTTGTTTGTCATATTATTGTATTAAAAGATTATTATTTTGTTCCGATTTCGATGACTAGATTGAAATTTACTGCCCTCTACATTTTGTTGCCCCAACCCTCCCTTTAAAAATAACCTTCGGACATATTTGCGTAGACAATTAAAAGTGCCAAAAAACGCTTGGGTAAACATACTTGCCTGTGGTCTTCAATAGCATAAAGTCAAAGTTCAAATATTATGGCAATTAACAGAAACGTCGGCAATATTAAAAAGATTTTGAATTTAGAATTAACTTTAACAAAAATTATATGTGCTGGGTGTGCTTATTTGATGACCACCGCTGTATGTATTTTTAACAATATAAAAATAACATACTTTCACACATTACTACAAGAAATACAATAATATTGTTCAACCAGATCAAAAATGTATGATTTACCAGAAAATGTAAAGTACTCGTACTCGTATTTCAACAATACACATAACTACACTCATAGAAATAAACCTGTAAAAATAGCAGAAAAAGCTAATAAAAAATTAGTTGAAAATGATCTTGCAGATAAAACTGCTAAATTAAGCAGATTTTGTTTGCTAAATATTAATAAGAACAGCAAAAATAAATCTGTCAATTATATTTATTTTCGAAGTGAATTTTAGTTAATGTAAAATAAAATAAAATTCTCTGTAAAATTAGCAAAAACTTTTACTAAATATTTGTAGACTCAAAATAGTGAACAAAAACTGTAATATTAACAACATTTTTTCTATATTGACCTCAAAATTCGTGAAATGCAAGTAACAGTTTAGTTTGCTAAAATCAACAGAAAATGTTGCTAAAAAATTGTGAATTGGTGATTTTATAAGGGCAGACTTTCATTTGTATTAAAAAAAAAAAACTAAAAAGAAAAACTTTTAAATTTTTACATTCTTTAATGATTTTTTTGTCTACTAATATTTAGTAAATGTTTTTTTCTGATTTTAGCTGATTTTTTTGTTATTTTCAATTAACTAAAATTAAGCTCGAATATAACTAAATACTCTTATATTCAAAACATTTATTTTTGCTATTCTTATATTACTAATATTTATAAAAAAAAATCTGCTAATTTTAGCAGTTTTTCTGCAAGAACATTTTTAACTAATTTTGAGTAGCATTTTTGTTATTTCTACAGATTTATTTCTATGAGTGTATATATGAGTGTCTTCGGTACGTGGATTGTTATAGTATAGGTACTCTATGCAAACACAAATATATTTATGTGAAATATTTGTTTTTATTTTCCAGAAAATCATACCAACATTTGTAAAAACACCAATATTGCATTGCCACTTTGGGGAGTTTGATTGTACACAATTTGACAACAATATCAAATATGTGTATATGATACGTAAAGAAGTTAACGGAATACGTAAGTATATACGAGCATACATATATATGTTGCTTCCCAAGCCAACTGCCTCAATACAGGAAGAAAAATATGTCGCTGCAATGTCAAACTAGCAGTACTTCTTCTCCTATAGGAGACAATAAATATGTAACAAATTGCTTCCAAAAAATGGGCGAAGTAGACGTTGTTAATTATTTTTAGGATATTATTAAATATTTACCTGAATTACGCAAATACTAAAAATGTGACTATTTATTTAAAAAATATTTTTATTTTTTTTTTATAAAAAAGATTAGAAGTTTTTAATCGATCAAAAAGTTTTCATATTGTAACGCGTGTTAGTTTAGGAGAAAATATTCGTTGAATACACAGAAAAAATTATCAACCTAAAATATCTAATTAAAGATTTGATTTGAATTTAATTCGTTTCTAAACAAATATTTAATTGAATCAATAAATATTTTAATTGACTTTCAAATATATAAATACATTATTATTACATATAATACATATTATTTTTTCATACACTGTATGCAAAAATAGAAAATTTTCAGTAATTAAATACCAAATACATTTGAAGTTAACAAACAAAACAAGCACACACACAAGCAGACTCGGCATTGAAAAAAAACACACATTCCAACGTAGAGATCACACACAATTTTTGAGAGTATCATATTTTTTTTTTTGTAGAAGTTATTTATAACTTTTTTTTTGCTTCTTAATTTTATTAAAAGGTTTAATTGATAGTATCATTGTCGTGATATGTGCAAAATCAATTAAAATATTAATTGATTCAATAAATTTTTTAATTGAAACCCGTTTTTAGTTTTTTCTTTGTATTGACCTTCATATATATTTCAATAATTCTGTGTAAAACGTACATGATGTGTTTTATTTAAAGCTCAAACGCCTATGGACCATACTTACATTAAAAAAATTCAGCAACATTTTTGTTGGAGGATCCTTGCAGAAAAAATGCTTATATCAGAAAAAATGTTGCTAAATTCAGCAACAATTTAACTTAGCTTTCTTCTTAGTTAACACCATATATTGAAATATTAATGAATGACAATATTCAACTAATATTTTCTCCAAATATTCTTTGTTGTTACACGATGAAACTTTCTGGATCATCATCAAAAAATTTTTAATAAATTAATGGTTGGCCAATTTTTAGACATTGTTTGTAATAATCTAAAAATTTGGTACAGGTTCTGAATATTTTATTAATTTTATTTTTCTTAAATTCTAAATTAAAAATATATTCAAATAGTCAAATTTTTAGCTTTTGCCAACTTCGGTAAAATTATAAATAATATACTTAAACTGAGCGCAAAACTTGTCAATATTTAAAAACACCTAATTCGACCATTTTATGGAAAAATTTAAAAGTTGTTCCACTTTTTGTTTGCCTCTTATAGGAGAGCACATATTGGTAGCTTGGCATTGCCAAAGTATGCTTTTTTGTTTGCTGGACAGTTGGCTTTTAAAGCAACATATGTATAAGAATCTAGGGCATTCCATTCTATCTGTCCCGGGAAACTAAAGCAGGATATATGTCGAGCTAACAGTAAAAAGATATAAACTTAATAAAAGAAAAAATTTAAATCTGTGCTGAACTTTAAAACGCAATTCTTGACGAACATTTTCACTTGTAATTTTTTTCTGCGTAAACCTGAACTTTTTGCTAATCACGTTCTCTTTTAGAAGATTTTTGGATTATGTGTGGAAACTATTTAAGCCATAGGCTCAATATTTCGATGACAAATGGAATCTGAACAGAAAGTGAGAATACACTCACAATATTTTAACAGTAACTGATTTGAGTATATTTAAAAAGTAATCAGTAAACTTCGGTTTCACATTTAAACTACGAAATAATATTTTTTTAACTTATTTTACCATTTATTAAAATATCGACTACACATAAATACTGTTTTTCTGTACATTTTAATATTTTCATTTAAACATTTTCTTTTACAAAAATATCAAAAAGTTAATGATAGTAAAAATAAAAGAATAAGATGCTTTTTTAATAATTTGGGAGTTAATTTTTGATAGTTAAAATAAAAAAATGGTTTTTTTTTAAATTATTTATTTTATTTTTTATTATAAAAATTAAAGAAAATCTTTATTTTTTACCGATATTTAGGTAATATTGTAATAGCTAAAAATTAAGGTAAGAAAAACATTCGATTTAAAAGTAGAGCGAGTAGATTGGTTTTTAACTACATGTTTAATAGTTTGAAAGTACATATTCCTTTGATTTTTACGACAAAATATTGTGAGTGTATTGAATATTAAAAATATGACCAAATTTATGTTTTAGCATCTCCATTCTATCTTAATATTAATATCAACTATGGGCTAAAAATTATATATAAAATATAATAAAAGTAATAAAATAAAATAATAAAAATATATAAAATGACGTTGTTAAATATAAGTAAGATATCAAATGCAAAAATAAAACTGTTGAATCTACAAAAATTTAGTTATATGTATATGAACAAAATTTTAGATATTGAAATTATTGAATAAATCTACTAAAATCAGCAAAAAATTCGCTAAATATTAGCGGACAAAACATTTAAAACATTTTTAAGATCTCTTTTAAAATAAAAAAAGGTGGCACAAAAATAACCTTTCGATGTTTTTTTTTTATTATGTATTTATTATGTATAGCATTTTCTGATAGGAGGATTACTTTTGCGCCGCCTTATATAAATTGCTTTTTTCTATAAACTAAAATTCAACTTGTATATGACTAAAATTTTGTAAATTTAACGGTGTTATTTTTTACAGTATATTAGTTTTTGTTTTTATATACATCGAGATTATTTTTATGTTATTTTCAATTTATAACGAGCTTTCAACCTCTGTATATTTACAAAAATAAAGCAAATCAAACATATTAGCTAGGTTGATACTAGTATTTCGATCTGGCTAAAGATCTCATCAGAACCCGAAGTTTTAGAAAAGCTAGAGCCTATATAATAGGCAGAACTTTAACAAAAAACCTATTAATAATCAATTTTGCTCCATTCTTGTCTTCTGTTATTTTTACCATTATTTAGCAAAAAAACTCTGATAATTTGAAAAATTTTTTCTGCATCATCATTTTAACAAATTTTTAGTAGTTTTTTTATACTGTTTTTGACAGGTTTATTTCTATGAGTGCATCAAGCCAACTTAAAAGCAATAGAAAAACTATTTCATCCTCAAGATTTTTTTCTGCACCAAAATCTTAAATTTTGAATACTATTATCTATAAAAAATGCTTTTGGTACTAAATTTGTTTTTAATTAAATTAAATTCTAATACCGTTTTTCCAAATTTTATACCTTTTTAAGCAACTTACGCATCACTTTAATTGTTCTTGCCTACTTTGAACAATTTTCCACAAAATTAAAATATTATCTTTGCTTATGATAACCTTCTAAGCAGTTTTAAAATATATATAAAACGTTTCAATAAACAAAATTAAAGCAAATTTTTATTGAAATTCTTGTCGTTTTTACTTTATTTTTTAACAATTTTTTATGCTTTTAGATAGTTTTTCAATTTGTTCCCTAATGTGGACCTTTTAATTTGTTTTGAAAATTGTTATATTACTTTTTTAAATTAATTGCCTCAAGAAAATAATCTATAGCCAAAAATCCTCAACGTGTTGGCCCATGTATTTTGATTAGGATACTTAGTTTTTTTGTTTTGTATATACCAAATACCAGGTGTTGGTCCACATTAGGGAACATTTCCTTGCATATTAATGATTTTTTTTAGTTTTCTATAGTGTATTTTATGATAACAAAATAAAAAATATGAGTAAATAACGCCATCTACAAGTCAAACTGATAGCGGAGACACAAAGTAATAAAAATATTGGTTTGAAAACAATTGGGGTATGGTAAATTTGTAAATTTGAGAATCACGAAATACTAAGTATTAGCTAAATAACTGAATTAAACAATAACAACAGAAAAAATTAGTTCAAGTGAATTTGAACCCATTTAACATACTTTCTTTTACTAATTTCTAACTCTTCTTATTTTTTAAGCATTCTACCCGGATATTAATAAATGTTTTGCTGAAATGCCACAATCTTTCATATTTGGTACAATACGAGGATCATTGATAATTTCCATGAGAAAAGACTTGAATCAGGTAAAAGAACTTTTTCTATATTTTATCTGCCCTTTTAAAATATCCTTAATACTTATTTCAGTTTTTAACAATTTATTCAATAGCAAATTTACTACTTCTCACATAATTTAACAGACAAAAATAGAAAAATATTTTTCAAATTATTCGAATATTTGTAGTGTAGTAAAGTTAACGAAAATGTTTTTTAAAGTGAGCTTTATTTCATCAATATGTCACTAACTAATAACTGAAACTTTAACCAATACACTCTTGTTCATGTGAGAATCCTTTCGCACTCCGTTTTTTATACTGAGAAGAAAAATATCCTACACTCAGGCAACTTCTGCTTTAAAAATGTGTAGTTGTTTGTGTTGTAATACAGTTTCTTCATTTTTAATATAAATGTCAGTCATTTATAGAACAAATTAAATTTTGTAGTTCATTTAAAAAAACAAACCACATCAAATGACTGTTTATGTTTTTACATTTATTTTTTACATTCGTTTTTTGTTATATAAAAAAATAAAAAAAATAAATGTGTGTTTATTTTTTAACATATGTGGTTCATTTTTACTACAATTTTGGTTCATTTTTTGAACAATAAAAAATATGATGTAAGTCGCCCTTTCTTTAAGTGAAATTTCATTTGTTTTTAACTACAGTGGTCTTTACCTACATAGTATTCTAAGTGTACCAAAGGAACCCGCAAATTTAAATTAATTTTCGATAACAAAACAAATTCTTTTGAAATGTCAAGAAACATTTCCGACAAGTGGTGTACTCGCTTGTCAGAAATGTTTCTTGACACAAATAGATATAAAATCATCCAATACCTTTTCAATGTCAGCTTCGGGAATATGTTAAATATGTCTCCATAATCTTCTTTTCGAGATAAACCATAATTTAAAGTCATTGTAAATTTTTTAAATCTTTAATGGTTTCCAAAAAAGTTTCAATACAGCAAACAACAAAATCCGCATTCACATTTAGGCCCCTTTTTTGAAAGTTATTTATAACATGTTCGAAGGCTGGCCATAGTTACAACATCGTAATAAAGTGTTGAAATATTGTAATTAATTCCCTTGTAACTACTACCTCATCCCTACTCGCTATCAACAACATCATTATTAACCATCTATCAAAATCGCTGGGAGGCATTTCATTTTTCCACTTGAGCAAACATTTTTCCCAGTCAAAGAGCAATGAAATTAAGTACATACATACACATCTATATGTGTATGTGCATGTAAATGTAAATGTGTGAGAATGAATAGAAGTTACAAAATGCTTATAACGCCATCATTAAACTCCTCATTGGTTTTTTTTTTTTGGTTGTAGCTCTTTAATTTTTTCGTTACCACTCATCGTCTTTTAACGTAATGTTCATTCATCTATACTGCCACGGTTTTCATCATAATTGTATTTTCTTTTGGTTTACATTAACATTTTGTGGTTTGAAACCCTTTTTATGGCTATTCTCAGTTTTCTGGCACTGTTGTTTTCGATATAAGACGGAAAGAAAAGGTGCAAAAAAACCGTTAGAATCGAACATTGTACAAAATGCGAAATAAATTTTGAAAATTTTGTTAAATTTATTGCGCCGTGTTAATGTCTAAAGGCAAATCAATTAGAACATTTTTGAATGTTCTTGTACAAAAAATAAAAAATGTAGTACCAAAAACCATTAAACAAAATGAAATGCTTATGGGGAGGTTTTAAAAACTTTCGACACACCTTTCAGATGATGGTCTTTCCAATTTAATTAAACTTGGTATTTATATTCTCCTAGTTTAATATGGAGTTTAAGTGTTTTTTATTTTTTGAAAATTCATTAAAGTTCACGATTATTCGCTACTCAAAGTCCTTACAATGTTTGAATTATCATAACTTTTGAACGCGTCAACAGAAAATTATAAATTTTAGTAATTAAATGTGCTAAAGTCCCAAAACTTATTTAACAAATTGTGAAAATCAATCTGATGTAGGCGTGTCCCTATCCGGATTTCATTCTTGCCAAGGAAATCTTCAGGGGACTTTGTTATTAGAATTTCTAGAGATATTTGTAAAATATCAAAGAAAAACCAAAACAACAACAAAAAATTGTCACAATTGGCTTTGTCATCTTCCAAATACTACTCTGTTTTTTTGACAGACCTAGCAATGTAGTGACGTTTATTCAAGTAAATCAACAATAGAAAATCATATGTTTTCTATTAGTGTCAGTTACATTTAAATTTGCACAAGCACCTGCATATTTGTTATTTAAATTTATTTTCATCGGGATAAACATTAATTGCATTTTAGTAATTAAATGTGCTAAAGTCCCAAAACTTATTTAACAAATTGTGAAAATCAATCTGATGTAGGCGTGTCCCTATCCGGATTTCATTCCTGCCAAGGAAATCTTCAGGGGACTTTGTTATTAGAATTTCTAGAGATATTTGTAAAATATCAAAGAAAAACCAAAACAACAACAAAAAATTGTCACAATTGGCTTTGTCATCTTCCAAATACTACTCTGTTTTTTTGACAGACCTAGCAATGTAGTGACGTTTATTCAAGTAAATCAACAATAGAAAATCATATGTTTTCTATTAGTGTCAGTTACATTTAAATTTGCACAAGCACCTGCATATTTGTTATTTAAATTTATTTTCATCGGGATAAACATTAATTGCATTTTAGTAATTAAATGTGCTAAAGTCCCAAAACTTATTTAACAAATTGTGAAAATCAATCTGATGTAGGCGTGTCCCTATCCGGATTTCATTCCTGCCAAGGAAATCTTCAGGGGACTTTGTTATTAGAATTTCTAGAGATATTTGTTATGTTAAATCACAAACTCAATGAGAATTTCTTGTCCTCGTCTAGGAGCGAGATTCAAAATTTAAAATATCAAAGAAAAAACAAAAACAACAACAAAAAATTGTCACAATTGGCTTTGTCATCTTCCAAATACTACTCTGTTTTTTTGACAGACCTAGCAATGTAGTGACGTTTATTCAAGTAAATCAACAATAGAAAAACATATGTTTTCTATTAGTGTCAGTTACATTTAAATTTGCACAAGCACCTGCATATTTGTTATTTAAATTTATTTTCATCGGGATAAACATTAATTGCATTCATAGTAATTAAATGTGCTAAAGTCCCAAAACTTATTTAACAAATTGTGAAAAGCAATCTGATGTAGGCGTGTCCCTATCCGGATTTCATTCCTGCCCAAGGAAATCTTCAGGGGACTTTGTTATTAGAATTTCTAGAGATATTTGTTATGTTAAATCACAAACTCAATGAGAATTTCTTGTCCTCGTCTAGGAGCGAGATTCAAAACAAACAAAGTCCCCTGAAGATTTCCTTGGGCAGGAATGAAATCCGGATAGGGACACGCCTACATCAGATTGATTTTCACAATTTGTTAAATAAGTTTTGGGACTTTAGCACATTTAATTACTAAAATGCAATTAATGTTTATCCCGATGAAAATAAATTTAAATTATAAACTTGATGCCATTTTACAGATGAAATCCTCCTCTTCAAATGGTTTTGCACTAAAATTATTTTTTAAGCGAAAAGAATAACGAAATTGAAAAAATATCCTTATGTCGCGAATATTTTAAAAAAATGTTGATTAATTTTTCTGAAATTTATTTTACAATTAACTTAAAGTATCACTTACGACAAATACAAATTTCATGTTGGGAATCAGAGTTCAAAAAAAAGGGTTTTTTATAAAAGTATCTTTGATGATAAAAATATTTGTATATAGGGTGCTATGAGAATAGCTCTCTACCAGAAATTTTGCCACACATGGCAAAATCAGTATGCATGTGAAACAAGAGACCACATGAAGTCAAACTACGTACTCAGATTTTGGTTAAAATTTTATTTTTAAATAAATTATTTAAATATTTGTACTCATTAAATGATGACAATATAAATATCAGATCAAAGATCACAATCTCTGCTATTACACAAAATTATTTGTCGTAACATTTCAGGAACAAATTATTTTAAATGAGTTCGTCAGAAGAAAAAAAACATTTGACTGTACTGTAATACATACACAAATTTCAACCTTTTATTTTTATTAGCTTCGCAATAACGAAGAGTTTAAATTTTCATGTACAAACAAAATTTTATATTTGATTAAAATCCGAAGACTTTTAAAAAATATTATCCTCCATATTAAATCCGACATTTTGAATTTTGAAAATCCGATTTCAGATTCGCATTCAGTTTCCACAAAAGCTGAAGCTTTAATAATATACAATAAAACCGACCATATTTAGAAAAAATCATCCGCCATATTAAATTCACCATTTCAAACTTTTCAAATCTAATGTCAGATTCGTAATCAGCGATAATAAAAATTGTTGAGTGACAATATTGAAGCAAATTCCGAATCCTTTTTAGATCATCCGTCATATTGGATCTGCCATTTTGAGTTTTGAAAATCTGACGAAAAATAACTCGTGTGCCGATTCCGTCACTGCTTCACATATTTTTAGGCTTTTATTGGCTAAACCATCATTACCTCTATATTGAGCCACTCGACTTTTGAAAGTAAAGATATGCACTAAAATGTTTACCCATTTACAAAGAGTGCCCAATGTATATTATTTTAAATTTTGTTTGTTTGATTTTGGTTTTTACAACAATCATGGATATTGAAGGTAAAATTTAAAAACGGGCATTTGGAAAATTTTTGGTCCTGGTCCTTTGTGGAATAACAGCAATTATGATCATTCATCTAATACCCATATTGGCATAATTTAAAGCGTGCAAGTATTTAATTTTTTTTTTTTTAATATTTAACTTTCATTGTTCTCTTGAAAGGGCATGGGATTTAATAACGAATATCTGAGTACGCAGTTTGATTACATGTGGTCTCCTGTTTAACATATTCCATGTGAGGCACACAATATTGAAATTTTTCGTAAGGTGATATGAGAGTACAAAAAATGTCATATTAAAGATAATTTCGAAAAAATTGCGTATATTTTTGAACTCCTCTGATTCCCAACTTAAAATTTTTATATGTTGTCGCGAATTAGGGACATTTTTTCAATTTCGTTATCCTTTCTGCGTAAACTATTAAATTTTTTGCAATACTGTTTAAAGAAGTGGATTTTATATTTAAAGTGACACCAAGTTTTTAATTTTCTGTTGACGCTTTTAAAAGTTATGATAATTCAAACGATGCATATTTATTACACTCAGGGTACTTCTGCTTTAAAAATATATGTAGTTGTTTATGTTATAATATTTATTTCTAATTTAAATGTCAGTCATTTGTAGAACAAACTAAATTTTTACTAACCCTGTAGTTCATTTAAAAAAACAAACCACATCAAATCACTGGTTTATGATTTTACATCAATTTTTACAGTAGTTTTTTTTTACTTAAAAAAATAAAAAAATTATAAATGTTTGTTTATTTTTTACTAACATGTGGCTCATTTTTACTACAATTTTTAGTCATTTTTTGAACCTTGAAAAACAAATGACAATGTTAGTTGAATTTACTGAAATGTAAGTCGTCTTTTCTTAAGTGAAATTTCATTTGTTTTTAACTACATATGCAGTGGTCTTTACCTAAATAGTATTCTAAGTGTACAAATTTGTTGGAAACCCCCTACTTTGAGCAGTGACTAAACGCAAACTATAACGAATTTTTAAAATATAAAAAACAAGTGAACTCCATATTAACTAGGAGAATGTTTGTACCAACTTTTACTAAAATCGGAAGAGGTAACGTTAAAAAAGTAGGTTTTTTGTGCTCACTATTTTTAAAATGCCCCTATACTGAAAATTGTTGTTTTAAATAACTTTCATTATTTTAAGCATATTATAACCTACACAATCTATGCGTTCCCCTTTTTTATTTTTACTGTTAGGTCTTTAAAAATGCCATTGAATTTCAATTTCGTGAGCCACAATTAATAGAAGGCAAACAAATGGAATATGAAGCTCAAACACCAGGCGAATCTAGCAGTGGTGCCGGTTCTACCGAAGTTAAGGATGTAACGCCTGGTTTGTTAGAACTCTCTAAGCCATCGGAATTTCGTTTGAAGGCTCTTAAACAGAAAAGTATGTTAAACATTTAAAGTTTGTAGAACGTTTGTATGTTTTGCTTTTGTTCATTTTTATTTTATTTATATGTTTGGTTTCGGTTTTTTTTTATGAAATAATTTTCATTGTTAAATTTGCTTATGGTTTGTATTCCTTTGGTTTCTGTTTTCTTTTTCATTGTTTATCAATATTTAACATCATGTTTTATAAAAGTATGCAAGCAAAAACATGCCAAAAAACCATCTCCTTCCTGCTTCTTGTAGTTCTACTGGAACACATCATCGGGTGTTTTACTATTTTTTCTCTATGGTGTATAAATTACAATAAAGCATCTGATAAGAGAAAGTTGCTTTTCAGTTATTCTTGTGTTTTGTGTGATTTCCTTATTTTTTGTCCGTTTTTTTTTTTTCTTGTCTTCAGTTATTTTTTAATCGGATTTTTCAACTCTTTTGCAATTAAGTACTTTTTCCATTTTTTGTTTGGTCTTTGCGAAATATTTTAACACAAAAATTTCTTTGTAAGATTTAAGTTGCCATGTCCTCGAATAGAGTAAAGGAATGAATGAATATTGTTTGTAAAGAATTAACAAAAACAAAATCGCTAGTAACTCATCAACACAAGCATTCGTCTGAAAATAAAAACCCACAGTGTGTGTGTATAAGAGTGTCCCGAAATTTTTCGTTTTGTTACTTTTGAAGTTCGAGATAGACTAGCACTGAAAACTACGTAAATTGACAAGAGATTATTATATAAAAAGTGATGAAATTCAAGGGTACTTGTAGTTAGTTTATTTACGGAAAGAAGTAGAGTAAGTTTCTTGTTAAGGACTCGTCAGTGGTTATCAGCGCTGCCCCATAGTACCAAAAGTAGAATTAAAAAATCGGTGTCGTTTGTGTACTCTTCCGTCACGAAATTCGCAATTAAAAATATTAATGTTTATTCTTAAAAGAATGAAATGAATAATAATATCCTGCGGTCATTAAAATAGTAGTGCTCTAACAAATGTTCTTTGATTTTGTGCCACACACACAGATCAGATTCGTTGTTGCAACCGAATTTGTAGACAACCAAAAATTAGTTAATAATGACGTTGCAGAAAAACCTGTTAAACTAGCAGAATATTTTTGCTAAATATTAGAAAAAAAAAAACTGTAAAAGCTACAAAATTTTAGTTAAATTTTCAGTTGTGTGCATGAAAATTAAGCGTCATCCATTCGTGAAAACTTTTACTATAATTAATAAGACAACTACACAGTGAGTTGTATCTGTCTTTTATTTGATTTTATTACTTATTTCCTTTGGTTCTTTTGTATCGTTAAGGACGCAAAAAAAAAAAAAAATATTTGGTTGTTGCTCAAGCTTCATTTGAATGCTAATGGCGTAAAGTACTTTTAAGATTTTAGAGGTCGCGTAATTCGAGTTTTTCTCAAATATCGGGGTTTTAGAACGTTTTCTGGGTTATAATTTTAACTTGCGTCAAAATAACCACAATTTTCTTAGCTTCTGAGTCAAGATTTTAAAGAAAAATATTCAAACTTTTTTTTATGTGCATAAACCATAAGTTTCGGCAATAGTAGCCATTTGCAATCGGATTTGCTTTGAACTTTTAATTTTGTGCTTCTTCGTGTTTTGCGTCTTAATCATTTTTGATATTTGTTATCTTGAGTGAAAAAATAAAAACTAAACGCGAAAAATCTCATAATTATGAGGTTTTTTGCATTTCGCGGAAATAATGAGTACTAAACTCAAAAAATCTAGTTCAAAGTAGAAATGTGTGCACTTCTACTCTTACATACTTACCCAGCAAAATAAAGTGGAAGTAGTGCTTTAAGAACCTCTTTAACTTGACTTCCAAAGCATTAGCATACGCACATTTTTCACTTTAATAGAAGTTATTGTTAACAACTGCCAAAAATGTTAAATTAAGGTTATTTTAAACAGCATTTGCATCACCATATAAATTAATTGTTATCTAAATTAATAACATCATAAGAAGTACTTTTTTATAAGTTCATATATATTTTTTTTTATATGGAGGTTGAGGTGGTAAGTGGTTGGATTTGCAATCAGAAGGTTGCGAGTTCAATTCCGGGCCGGGGAGATAATTTTTTTTTTTAATTCTAATTAATTTTTTTAGTATTTTTTATTTAATTTGGTTTTTCTGAGTATTTTAAGAGAATTAAGTAATTTTAAAACTACCAAATAATTAACATCTTGACTTTAATCGTAAACAATTAAATTAAATTAGAAAATTGTTATCCAGAGTGGACAAATAATTATTTGATAAAAATCTATTTTTTGTCTTTGCGATGGAACTTTTTGTAAAACTTATTTAAAAATATAAAAAAAACCTAAGGTTTAGTATTTTTTATTGTTATGTTGATAAGAAAATGCAAAGATGTATTTCACTGCTAAAAATTAGTTTATCGAATTTTTCATATTTGTTTCAAGATATACTTTTCAGGTGTGCCTCAATTGAAACGTGTGCAATATTCAAAAAAAAATTAGGTAAAAAATTTAATTTTGGCTTCAAAAATCTAGTTGATTTTTTAATTCTATTGTTTCGGATCGCAAAAAATTAGCAAAACCAAAAAATGTCGAAGCTAAAATTTGAAAGCTAGTTTATTAATAATAATAATTAATTAGTAAATTAATTAATTAAAACCTTTTACTTAATTTAAATATATCACTTTAATTTACCTATAGAGTTTTTACAGACCTCTTTCTTCAAATCTTAAGAAAAAATACGGGAAACATTAAAAGATCTTACGTTCCAAGGCACAATCGTTTCATTGCAGGCCACTTTTTCCGATCTGTAGTTAAACTACTTCTCCAATATTTTTTTTCTCATTGTCATTATCTTATTAAAGACACTTCTCGTCAAATTAATTATTAAAAAAATATTTTAAAATTTGCAATGAATTCAAAATTGTTAAACGAGCATTTTTATTATTTCTTAATATTTTTTTTAACCTCATCAAAACTTAAAAATATTTTAAAAATAATTTATATCTCAGTGATACGAAATCACATATTAAAAATGTTTTTAAAATCATTATTTTATCTTTTTTATTATATATTTGTGTAGCATATTTTTCTTGTTTTCATAAAAATATATCAATATTTTCAACTGAAGTTCGTATTAAGTTTGTTGTATTGCATAAGTAACTTTGGTGCAAATGGTAGCGCGGTCTACTTTAATACATCAGATCGTAACTCAGATTCGTGTGTTCAATACTCGCTGGCACCAAAAGATTTTTTTTTTTTTTAATATTTAAAGAAACATCCCTAAAGTATGCTGCACAATTTTATTAAATAAAAATGTTAATATATATTTGAAAAAGACCTTCCATGAACTATTGAAAAATAGCATCCATGCACTGTTTAAAATGCTATTAAAGAAGTTATATATTCACTCCATCCGCCCAATGACACGCCAATGTTAAAATCATTAATGATTCACCTAAATTTGCACCACATCCGACTCAGTAGATGTGGTGTTTTTACTACTTCTTCCTCAGCTCTTATTTTGCTGGGTACGTTCACAAGAGAAATATTCCATTAACGCACAATCACTTACGAGAATTTTTTCTACACACGCTCACGTGGGTAAAATAAAATGTAAAATTCTACTCACGCACACTCACGCTAAGATTTGACTCACGCACACACCATCACGAATAATTTATTCCTAAACACACTCACGTGAGTAAAATTGGGTTGCGCTCACACTCATGAGTGATTCACTTGAATCAAGCTAAATTCTACTCATCTCTAATTCAAAACTGTCAAACCATCTTAGTTTCATACAATGGGTACAAAGCTTTTAATAGGTATAACTACGGAACAGTAAGAGCAAATAACAATATATTTTTTTTTTTTTTATTTTTATTTTATTAATAATCATATAATTACAAATTATATACTATTTCCCTAACCGAGCACTAGCTACTAGGGCTTTCGGCTATTTTTTAAACTGCATAATTTTTTAGTTTTAGTGGCCATTTTAAAAGTTATAACAGCGTTAGTTACAAAATTTATTCAAAAATTACGAAAAAAGTAAATATATGGTACGCAAATGTACAAAAGCATTGCCGAAGCTTAAGGTTTATGCACATAAAAATAAAAAAAACCCAAATTTTTAGAAAAATATCGATTTGCCCAATAATCTACCAAAAAATCTGATAAAAATATCAAAAATAATTTAGCTCCTATGAAAGTCTAAAAACAAAAATTTTTTGGGACACACTAATGTTCATCAGAACACTATATGTCAAAGGCGTTGTCTAAAAAAATAAAAATAATAGATAGCTTTTAATAATTGGATATTCATTGCCAAAAGAAAAATATTTTTTAAATAATTTTATTAACTTTTTAAACATTATAAACTATCAGTTTGATATAAATTTATTGAAAATATAAAAATTGTGTTTTTCGACCTTTAAGTGTGCAATGGAAATGAAAATTATTCAAGTTCGAGATAATACTGTATATTTCCTTTTTTTATCAATAGTGATAATCTTTAACTTCGAGCTCATATATTAGTTCTTATTTAGTGAGAAAACAAGAATGCTGATATATTTTAAATTCTTTGAATTTTTTAAGATTCTCTGTTTCATAAACTCGATATATTAAAATTAATAAGAATGTTTTCTAAGTTTGATATAATTTTTAATTGTGCAATGAAAATGAAAATTATTCAAGTTCGAGTCCATACTCGAATAGAGTATTATTTGACCCTTTCAGGAATGTGTTGATAGATCTATTTCGGGAATTTTCTAGGTTCCCATCATCAGAACACGTTGTGAAAGAGGTAACAATCCCATAGCAAACATCAAACATTCTTATAAACTAGTTTACTCACCACATGACAACTAAAATAGATATGAGCTCGAAGTAAAAGATTATCACCATTGATCAAAAAATTAATTGAAAACTTGTTTGTTATGTGCAAGGCCCACCTTTGGTGGATATTCAATACACGTTTTTTGTTTTTTCTCCCTTTTATTTTTTTGTTTTGTCTATAAACAAAAACAGGGGGAGTAAACTAGACTGTACTTTGTCTTAAAAATTATGTTTTTCGGCCTTTAATTGTGCAATGAAAATGAAAATTATTCAAGTTCGAGGCCATACTCCATTTTCTATATTAAGATATTGTCCTAACAAATAATCTATAGAGTTTTTGTTTTCAAACTTATTAATTGGCCGCTTTCAGAAATGTGTTGATAGATCTATTTTGGGAATTTTTCTAGGTTCCCATCATCAGAACACGTTTTGAAAGAAGTGACAATCCCATGTAAACATCAAACATTCATATAACCTAGTTATCCAACTAAATGAGACTAATATATGAGCTCTAAGTAAACAAGACCGTACTTAGTCTTTTTTACAAGTTTGATATAATTTTCATTAAAAATAAAAATTATGTTTTCTCGACCTTTAATTGTTTTTCTTAATTTTCATTACATTAGAAATTATTTTATAAACACAAAAACCACTAATTAAAGTCCTTCAAATTTAAACTCTTGAATATTTTGTATAGTTTTATTTTTAATTAGTTTATAATAAAACATTTGCATAAATGTTACTACTGTTTTTCTAATAGGACGTCTTAACGTCACTTGTCTATTTTATAAAAAAAATACAAAAATACTGCAACGTAAACATCAAATTACAACGACTTCTGCTGGTTTTGATTATCAAAATAATATTTTGAGACTTAAGTAAATTCAGCAAAAAAAAATTAATTACAAATTTAATATTTTATTAAGTCAAAATAGATACATTTTTAAATAAAATCTCAATTTGAACTTAAAATTTGTTTAAAACTTGCAAAGTTGATTTACAAACGGCTTTATTGATTTTTTTACCTAACTTTTATTCTATGAGTGTAGATTATTTATATTTTTTTTATTTAAGCATTTAATGTCAAGTATAAAATATGAAAATTTTTAAATTATTAATTTAATTACCCGTGTAAAAAAATTGTATGGTGGCATATCTAATTAGATAGGGTCCAATAAATGAATAAAATTGGATTTTAATATCTCAGGGACCGTAAATAATGATTATTGCTCGTTTTTTTGACTCAAAAAATCAATCACTTAGAAGAGACATAAAAAAAAATTTATTGCACCATTATTATTATTTTTTGACAATCTTTGCATATCCGTCATGATTTTTAAATTTTTGATTTTTAAAGTTTTCTTCAATGGTAATGATTATTTTTGAGTAATAATAAAAAAAATCAGCCATAATCATTATTTTTGAGCAAAAAAAATAAAACTCAAAAATAATCATTATTTATGATTTTTATTTTTTTCGCTCAAAATAAAACTCACTTTCAATGTGTGGGATGGACATATCTCAGGAAGGATCTTATCGAAGATTTTGGTATCAATCTCTTCTTTGGAAGATTCTCTAGCAGATTAATGCATCAATCATATTTGTGGGTGAAGTTTAAGGGGTTCATTTTTAATTTCAAAATAGGGCTTTTTTTTGCCGTATTTTGTGAAAGTAACAATGTGTGGGATGGACATATCTCAGGAAAGAGGAGAAGCTTATCCAAGATTATGGTATCAATCTCTTCTTTGGAAGATTCTCTAGCAGATTAATGCATCAATCATATTTCTGGGTGGGGTTTAAGGGGTTAATTATTAATTTCAAAATAGGGCCGTAAAGTCAAAATCTGGAAGCTCGATTTTCACCGTAGACGTATGTTCTAGTGGACTTTTTGCTCAGTACAATCCCAAGAATAAGAAACGCGAAGCTCCCATTAAGATTTTTTTTCCCTCCATACTAATCGCTCCACCCTAATATGTATATATATTTACACCTACATGAAAGTGAGTTTTATTTTGAGCGAAAAAAATAAAAATCATAAATAATGATTATATTTGAGTTTTATTTTTTTTGCTCAAAAATAATGATTATGGCGGAGTTTTTTTATTATTACTCAAAAATAATCATTACCATTGAAGAAAATCCTTAAAACTCATAACATAATCATTATTGTGTAATTTTTATTATAAAACTCATAATGATTACGGTCCCTGTAATATCTTCAAATTATATACAATTTAGTCCGAATTTTGACCAGACATTATTGTAGTAAATAATATCTTTACACATAAAATTTATTATGATTTTGTTCATTTAGTGTAAATGAAATAATTTGTACTTTTATTAATTTACCAACTAAAAATATTATGAATTAATTATTTTTGCGATTACTTAAAAAAGTAGTCGTACATAATCCTCCATATATTTTTATCTTTAAATTGGGGTTTTATTGGTTCACACAAAGCATTCACTTCTTCTCGACAAAATGCATCTTTTTTAAATCAGAGAGCTATCCCAGCAAAACCTCTGTAAGAGGTTGCTATTACTGAACATGTTACATGGTAGTAAGTCAAACTCCTTACCCTTGAATTACTTCGCAACTGTTGATATTACTGAGTGCCCATTAGTAACTCTAAATTCTCATGTTTAAAAGTTTTTATTTTATAATTATTTCGCTTCAACAGAAAATTTAATATAATAAATTTTTTTCTATAAATTTGAGGTTAAGATCATTTATTTATTAATTATTTATTTGTAATATTTCGTCTCCACATTGGGTGACTTCTTCAGGGAACAATTATTACAATTTGATTGAAAAACTTGTTCTTTTTTATAATTCAATCTAAAAATTAAAGATTTAAATAAAAACTTTTTTAGACATCTACCTGTAAGTGAGGAGTAACATGTTACCGTGGTCAGAGTTACGTCGATGGACATGTTTTTGTTAAAATAATAGGGTTTGTAATAGAAAAGTAACATGTTACCTCCTTAACTATTACAAAAAGTTTATTTTTCCATCCAAAACTTATGAAAAGTTTCATGGCCGGCTAAAAATGTTCATATTTGTTCATATATGAAACCATATATTGGCGCATATATGATTCAATATATGTTCGGATCCGTAAATGGAGGGTATATGGGCATATATGCACATATAAAAATATTTTTTAGTTGTTCGTGTATTAGAAAGCATTTTTTTTTGTTATTTTTTAACAAAATACATGAGCTGTATTCACCATTAGCCTGGTAAAAGGCAAAATACATATTAATTGTTCTTTTTTTTTAAATAGAAGCACTTAGAACATACATAGAAGCAATTTACTACGACTCGCGAATGCAGCTTTTTTTTTTTTTTTTTGTTTTTTGTTTAAAAAGTTGTAGTTGTAATTCAGTCCATTTATTTGTAAGTGAAAAGACATTTGTAGTTAATTTAAAAACAAACCTCATCAAATTACTGTACTATGAATTTACATTCATTTTATCAGCTTTTTGTTTTTATTTGAAAAAAAAAACATAACAAATAAACGTTAGTCAATTTTATACTACATTTGTTGGTCACTTTTACTACAATTGTGGTTCATTTTTTGAACACTAAAAAACAAATGACAATGTTAGTTGGATTTACTGAAATGTAAGTAGTAATTTTTTCAAGTGAAATTTCATTTGTTTTTAACTACGTTAGTCATTGATTGGTCTTTATTTATATAGTAGTCGAAGTGTATTGAGATATGTTCTGTGGAATAATTAAAGTCTAGATATGACATTAAGGATTTTACCTAAAACATTTGAAAATAATTTTAACAACGAACTCGGGACACATAAATATTGAATACAATTTTGTTAAAAAACGGTTTTTTTTACCAAATTTTAAATCTTTTTGGAACTTAAAAAAATCATTATTTTAAATGCAATTTTCTCAATTATTTGTTAACAGGACAGTCGAACGTACACTAAAAATATTTATACAAAGCAACCAATACCGCCGCATGAATATTCATAAATTATTTATTGAGATTTTAATAAACGATTATTTCTTACAATATTAAGTAAATATTTTTTAGTTGTTTACATGAACACAAACCAATTTATTCGATAATCATGTAACAAAAAACGTACGGTTTATTGCAATATCTTTTATTTCCCCGTTGTAAAAAGTTATTTAACTTATAAACATTTTTCTCTACACTCATGTTAGTAAACATGTAAAAATAGCAGAAAAAACTACAAAAAATTAGTTAATAATTACCTTGCATCTGCTAAATTTTGCAGATTTTTTCGTTAAATAACAATAATATAAGAACAGCAAAAATAAATCTGTTAACTTTACAAAACTTTAGTTATATTCGATGTGAATTTTAGAAAATTGAAAATAGCATTTTACTCCATACAACTAGCAAATATTTGTAGACTCAAAATAGCAAACATAAACTGTAATATTATCAAATACCTTAAATATATTAGAATGCAAATAACAGTTTATTTTGCTAAAATCACCATTTATATTGCTGATTTGATAAAGGCAGACTTTTATTCGCCTTAAAAAAAAACTTTAAATTTAACATTCTTTTATGATTTTTTGTCTACTAACCCTGCTGGAAATGGACCAGTCACTGATATGGTCATGTGACTACAACTTTGTGTGTATGAACCAGTCCAAGTTTCGGTTCTGTTATATGAAAGTGAACGGTAATTTTAACATGGGCTTGTCATAGGAGGTGACAATTGCTACCTTTGGAGCACTGTGTGACGTGGCGAATAACTTGACCAAGGTAAATATGCTACGGGACAAGTTAGAAGTACGGAGTGTCAAAGTATGACCATTTTAGGATTTATGTGATATGCAACAGAACCAGTGAGAAAAAAATTATCACGTGACTGGTGTAGGTGTACGTATCGTAGAACTGGAGAAAAATTGCTGAAGGAAAACTGGTCACATATTAAGCGAAATGTGTTCTGTTTTAGGGGTAGTTTGAGTGGAATAGTTTTGTAAAGTACCACTGCATTGGTCTAAGAGGTACATGTCGCCGGGCATGTGGAAAATAATTAGCAAGTAACCTGTCACTTTTTATTCAGCGTGTGTCATATTATGTACGGGTTGCTAAATAGCCCGTCCGGAACCAGCCACTGCACTTATTCAAAACAGCGTGTCATACCACCTGCACTAAAAACCTTCAAAAAGGCACAACAAAAATCAATTATAAAAATAGTTAATTTTGTCTATACCCAACAAAAAACTATAACATTAAATTCATTATAACAATTTTAATTTGGAAAAGTTCATAAACTAGACAAGAAGTCCGGATATTCAAAATATAGGTTTTTGTGCAAGTTATTTTCTTTATTTACTAACATTTTCTACTAATTTTTATTTTCCAACACATCTAAAAAGAACTTCATGAACACTTTAATGTTGCATTCTGCATTATAATTCAAGTTCACAATAATATCTTTATAAAAAGAAGGAGCTGCAACAATTCAGCACAAATTTAATGTATAACTTATAAAGCAGAGTAACAAAATATATACTCAGTTTCAACTTTGTTCCCAAAGAAATACAAATCGTTCCCAGAAATCTTGTAAAATATCTAAACCAAATACTTCGAAACCAATATGCAGAAATATTTAAATTGTAATTTATATTCTTCTAAAGTGTTTCAAGTTTTTGAATAAGTTTGGTAGCGATATTTTATGTGTAGAACGCGGCAGGCGGCTTCGCGAAATAAAGTTTTTTCTGCGTGCTTTGAATGAGATGAAATAAGAAAAATGAAGAAAATGAAATAACACCCCAAAAATATTATTTAGGACTTATTTCATTTCTCATATTGGGGCCTTATTTCATTATGAAATAAAGTCCCAAAAAAAAAATGAATTAAAGCCCCAAAAAATGAAATAAGACCCCATTTTTTTTTTATTAGAAATTTTTGGGGCCTTATTTCATTTTTGGTTTGGGGACTTATTTCATTGGGGTCTTGTTTCATAGAGCCGTTTAAAAACTACCAAAGATACAACTAATATCGAGACTCTGCAAACAATATTTTGTTTGCCAGCACACCCGCAATATTCAGAAGCATTTTTTTTTTTTTTTAATATTTCGTAATATTTCAAACATTTAAATAAGATGTATAATGCTAAGATCAAAGATCTTAAAATTAATTTAATTTAAGCTATTTTAAAATCACACAATTTTTTTGAATTAAAAACGTTATGTTAACAGTGAAAAGTTGGTACACACCAACGGTTGGCCGCTGTTATCAATTGGGTAACAGGACAATGAAGTCAAGATTGTTAATCCAATATTCTGCCAACGCATAACCGACCATTTGCCAACACTGTGCCGATTGTATTTTTCTGCCTGGCCAATTATAGAAATGGTTCTGAGACAGTGAAATCTTTAATTTTGACTCCCAAGAGCCTGTTCAAGAACCGGTTCCATCCAAACGGTTGTAAAAGAATCTGTTCCAGAACATTTTCAAAGGTAAGCTGTTCTAAAATATGATGCTGGGTTGTTCTATAATTTTATTTAAATCAAACAATATAAAATAATGAGAAAAAATGAGAAAAGATTAAAAATAATTATTATGATCGCGACATATCAAATCTAATATATTTTTGGGAGTACATTTCGAATATGAAATCCAAATTTAAATCGGAGGTGCAGAATTCTCGAAAATGGAAATTTTCATACAAAAAGTGTTGAACTTTGTTCAATAGTTTGCATATATTTACCGCAGAAAATTAGCGAAAAACAAAAAAGTCAAAATTTAAGTTAATTTGCAAGGATATCGATTATACTTTCTAAAATTAAAAACAAAATCACATATGCAATGTCATTGTTTTCAGGTGATTACAAAAATACCACACAAAAAAAGCGATTTTTTTGAATCTTTGTAAATGGCAAATAATTTATATTAGACTAGATTGGAACATTTTGTTAAGGAACATTGTGAAGATTAAGAAAGAATTAAATTTAAAGTCAATCTTAAATTTGTGAGAATTTGTTCTACAGCAAATTACTAATTCTTAGGCCAGATAACTGAATGTCCAGTTAAAATTGAACAAACAGTTAAATTGACAATTTATATTTCCATTAAATATAATAACGAAGAAATAATAGTTATTAAATATTTATTTATACACCCTGTAAAAAACGCTGCTTACCTGCAAGCAGGTTTGAAAGGGAGTAAGCCAAAAAGAATCCCTTACAAATCTGCTTACATATGCCATGATTTTTATATGGCAAATTCCCACTTGAAAGCATGACTTGTGTGCAAAATAAGCGCTGTAAAGATCATTTGTACGTATTTATGTAGACTCTTAAAAAAAGTTTGTTCAAATGTCTGTTAAGCATGGTTCTTATTAGCTCATTTTACCTAAAGAACAAATGTTATCCGTATTTTCACTAATTTTTCGCCCTAAAATTTAGTATTACGGGATTTTTAAAATTACAAGTTGTGCCAGTTAATTTAAACTACAATTGTTTGCAAACCAATATCAATTTTTTTATTTCATTATTTTATTTATTAACAATTTAGCATTTAATTAATTTATCTAATTCTATCCAATTCAATTACAAGTTGATAGCCATTTAATTGAATTATTTTTCAATTATATAATATCTCATTTGCTTAAAAAGTGATCAAAAATGAAAAAATAAAAATAATTTGGATAAAGTGATGTTGCCATACTAAATGTTTTTTTATAACTTGAACATTGAACTAAAACCGACATGAAATTCTCATGTGAGCAAATTCACGCTGAAATTAGTTTTTTTCTTTCTATTGAAGCATAGATCCTATGTCAACATTATTTTTTTTTAATTTTTTCTTTGCAAAAATTACCGCTTTTGTTGAAATCAGAGTATATTTTTTTGTTTGTAATACGTTTTTAATTTATTTTTTGCACTTTCTTTCTGTTTTAAAAAATTTTTAAATTTTTATAAACATAATTAAACTTTAAAAATAACATTATCAAATTTATGAGAATGTTTTAGAATAAATAATTATTTAAATTTACACAACTGAAACTAAATTATTTAATTTAATAAAGTAATAAACCTAATAAGAATTAATAGCTAATATAATTGAAATTAATGTGGGCGTTGTGGTGTAATGGTTAGCGCGTTGGACTGTTACACAGATGGTCCCGGGTTCGATTCCCGGTGACGACAACATCAATTTAGAAAAATAATATGTATGAGTTTTCTATCACTTATATGTATCGCTGCGCCTACCTTCGGTGTTCCCATAGCACTTAACCCCACCGAAGTAAAATAATGAATCAGGGCTATGAAACAAAAAGCTTCAATAAATTCGCCAACTCTACATCAGGTGTCGACCATCAACTGTTCTAAGAATTATCATCTCGCGCAATTACAGTGTTGCCATGTTTGAAGCCCTTTATCTTTCACCACCTTTCATCTCTCCACTATCCCCTTTCCAAAGAAAGCAGCACATTAATTAATAGGAAGAATTTCCTGAGTGTTACTTCTCTTTAAAAAAAAAAAAAATTTAATCTTATATAGGAGCACTGAATACAAGTATCGGTAAAATTACACAATGTGCATAAATAATATACTTAACAAAAAGACATATAATTTAAAACTACAATAAATAATTAATATGTAATACTATAATCAAAAATAATAATGTTATAAAACAATATGTTCAAATTAAAAAAGACAAAATTATAAACTTTTATATATATTATTTGTATTATTCATATATTAGTTTTTTAAATTGCATTGCGTTGCTTATTACTTGTAAATGAGGGGGTAACTGATTCCAAATTCTAATGACATTAATGAAAAAGTGTTGAGATCAGAGAATGTAGTTTCATGCTTTATCGGTATTATACGGTATCCTCTTTCGGACCTGAAACATTTTAAAAAACTTGCAAGCAAGTTCCGAATTTATTTGATTCAATTAATTTTTAGTTTAGTTGTTGTTTAAGTAGTTCTAAAATTTTCCACAAACCGATTTAATTGAAAAAAGTAAGGAAATATTTTTTTATGTGTAGATTTCAACAGAAAGAAATCAGATTTATTGTATTTGCAAGTTTTTGTATATACAAAACAGCATGAAGATGATTCAAAATTTAAAGTCATGTTGCAGAAAACTGTACCATACAGCAAAAAATTTAGTACGACATTGTAATCAGCATGCCCGAAATATACATAATTAATGGTCAGAACCTTGTAAATTTGTTTGATGTAATGCCGTGTAATCATGTGTTATAAAATTTTTTTAACAACCGGCCGCCTTATGACTATCATGTCGAAATTCATTAGCAGGATCACTTTAAGTTGTCAGTTCAAGTGAGTTAATTTTATTCTTAAATTTTCAAATTCCATTTCCGAAATATTGGGCACCACAATCTCCTTTAAACTTCTCCATCCTCAAATTATTCAGACAATGTTTTGTTTTCATTAACTTCCACCGCAATGCTCAGGAAACTAACTAAGAGGAAGATGGTGGTCAAACTGATCATCTTCTCATGTTTCTTCTTAGTGTTTCCAGATTTTTTCGTCACTCAGTTATTGTTCCGAATCCATTTTATAAATAAAGCAGCATATTTGCCATGAAATTTTTTTTACTCAATTTCAAAAGACTACACAAATATAATGGACGTTCATTGATATACGCCTGAAGACTTTAATATTGTAAAATTTAATGGAATTAATATACAACCTCTCAAGTTATACTTATAATTTTTTTTTTAAAACTGGAAATATTAAATTATATTTATCACTTAAAACATCACTATACCTCACAACATCGTGGCACTTATGAAAGCAACTCAGTTTTGGGACAATCAATGCAAAATTACATATTTTAATAGCATTTATCTAAAAGTTAGTAAACACACTTTTGATAACGGTACAAACTGTCCAAATATGTTTATGACTTTAAAAAGAGAAAAACATTTTCCAATATATTGGACAAAATGTCTGAAAGAGGTCAGAAAAGTAAACCCTAGCAATACTTTATATTAACTATTAAATTAAGGTTACTTGAATTAAGGTTAAATTAAGGTTAACTGGTTACATTTCTATTACCAACCCTATTATTTTAACAAAGGGATGTCCTTTCCGGTAACACCTTACAAAACACATATTACCTCCAGTATAAATGTAATAAGCATTTTTTTTTTTGAAAATTTTATTTTTTATATTGAATATTAAATTAAAATGGTTATTAAATTATTTTAACTAAAAATTTTGAACATGAAATTTTTTATAAGTTTTGGGTGGGAAAAATAAACTTTTTGTAACAAAGGAGATAACATGTTTCTCTTCTATTACGAACCCTATTATTTTAACAATGACATGTCCATAGAGTTCAAATTTTTTTTTATTATACTCATTAATTTTTAAATCGAATATTTTTTTAAAATTGTCAATTTAATATCGCGATTTTCGCTTTTTTTAAAAAGCGAAATTAGGCGAAAAAGTATCTATACTTCAATTTATATTTTTCAAAACTTCAACGCTTTGCTATTAATACTTAATGTCTTCTTTCTGCAAAATTTCATAAAAATCCGTCTATTAGTTTATAAGTTAAGACGATGTCCTTTAGAGGAATCCTGATAAAATCCTGTGAGTCCTTTGACTAAGGTAAGGACTTATTATTAAAGATAAAGCTTCAATCTTACTTATATTTTATTATAAAGAGTCAACTTAAATTGGTTTTTTAGATTTTTGAAAACTATATTTTTTTAAAACTAATTAGTTTTTGAAATTTCACGAAATTTTGATTTTGAAGCTTGCTCGTTTCCAAACCGTGAACGGCACACGAAAAATTTCTTCGCAAAATATTTAGCAAATTTAGTTTTCTATGGGAATATATTAATTTCTATGTATATAACGCTCATTTGACGCATTTGTGGTAAATTTTATGAAGACTGCCCTGAGGCAGATTTACCCGTTAGAGGGCTAAATTATTACCAGGTAACATGTTCCGTATAACAACCTATTACTGAGGTTTTGCTGGGACATTTAAATTCTCTTTATAAGAACCACACACAATTTTGTTAAATAGTGCCGTGTTTGTTTATTTTTATTTTTTTTTGGAAAAAAATAAAATGTTTTTAATGTTTAATTCCATTTCGCTTATCAGCAGGAGCTTTTATTACTTTTGTGTTAATTTCGTTTTTTTTTTTAGATATTTTTGTTCCTTTTTTCTGTTTTTATTTTAATGTATATTTTTTGTTGCCCATTTTAATTTATCTCCCTTTGGGTTGAATATTTTCTATGTTGCCGTTTTTCTGGTTTGCCTCTTTTTCGTTGCCTGTCTATCTGTCGACAAATAAACCCTTTTTCACCGATTTAACAATAATTACTATTGGATTGTTTCATGAAAATGTTAAACAAAAAAAAAAAAAAATACTACCAAAAACAAAAACAATCTCATAAAATAAAGGAAAATGGAAAAATTAGCTGCAAAACGAGCATCTAGTGCTACGAAAAAGCCTTTAAGAATAGCCACTAAGGAAGCAGGGGCAGGAATAACAACTGCCCATGATGACAATAACGACGACGAGGAAGATGATGAGGAAGTGGCCACCACAAAAGATGCAGCTATAGATAAACATTCTGTGACCTCATCAGATGAAGATTTGGGTAAGTGTGAAAATATTTGAAAAAATATGCGGAAATCTAATTAACTTGAATGAAGACAAACAGATTATTTTTGCCGTTGTTTGTGGTGAACAACAAATAAAATGAGGTGAAAACAGCAAACAAAATATACACTTAAAAAAAACTGTTTATATACATTAAACCGACTCACATAAAAATGTATTTTTTTTGTGCAGCCCTGTTTTACCTTGGTTTGATTGCTCATGATGGGTTTCCAAAATATTTCAAATCTATAAATAATCATTTGACCCGATAATAAATAAAGAATGTTAAGAAGGATTAAGGCATTAATAGAATGTTGTAGGAGTTACACCGGCCAAATACAGGGTGCTTCACAGGGTGTCGAAATATAAGTAGTTTTGGAAGTGTGAAACTTTTTCGGATGTGGTATTCATAATAGTAAAATTAAAAATAATTATGAAAATTAGGAAACATAACACAGGTCAACAGCAAAAAAAGGCTTGACTAACCACTATATAGATTTGATGCATCATGGCTGCCTAAGTACAAAAATGGTAAAATTTTTCAATTCTATGGATAATTTTTTTTTTAAAAAATTTTTAAGTAAAATTGACAATATTTTGAGACATTTCTCCACTTATGTTGTCATAACTCAAAAACAACTAGTCCGATTTTGTCAAATTAAATTTACAAAAATTAAGGTTTACAATATCTTTAAAGAACGTGTACAAATTTTTTTAATGCGATCAATAGTTTCAAAGTTATGAAACAAATTGTTAGCAAAAAAAAAAAAAAATGCTAAAAAAAAAAAAAATTTGAAAAACAAAAATCTGGAAAAAATCGAAAACTGCAAAAAATATTACTTTTTATTTTTTGTAGTAAAGCTACATATCATGCGAATTAAACTAGATATGGATCATAAAAATCGATGCATGCTTTACATTTTTATTTACAATTAATTGAAGGTATCGCATATTTACAAGCACTGTAGAAAATTGTACCTACTATATAATGAAAATGCAGAACATAAAAACTCAGGTGCATTTTACGACACGCATTTTGGCAAAACCCCTTTGGGAAAAACCTCTATGACATTTTTATGATTCTAATAATTAAAAAAAAATAAGTAATAAACAAAAGATGTTTAATTTTTACGATTGCGGTAGGATAGTAATAAAACGCTCATAAATGTGCGTGTACGCTGAAGTGCTCTTATTTTCCGTTAGCTACCTGTAACGGATGATCTTAAGATGGTAAATTTCCTCTTAGGCCAACAAAGCGGCTTTACAAAATATCCTTGTTTTATATGTTTATGGGACAGCAGAGCTAAAACAGAACATTGGAAGAGAAAACAATGGCCTTCTAGGGAAACACTAGTTCCAGGTACGCCAAATGTTATAAATGTGGCTCTAGTGCCCCGAGATCGCATCATATTACCCCCCTCTTCACATTAAACTTGGTCTGATGAAACAATATGTTAAAGCACTTAACAAAGATAGTGAATGTTTCCAGTATATTTCAAGGAAGTTTCCCAATCTAAGTATGGAAAAGCTGAAAGCAGGCATATTTGATGGCCCACAAATTCGCAAATTGGTGAACGATACTGAATTTGGCAGTTCAATGTCAGAAATTGAGAAGAATGCATGGGATTCGTTTGTATGGGTTATTCAAAATTTCTTAGGAAATAACAAGGGTGATGATTACGTTGCGCACGTTGAAGAGATGTTAACTCACTTCCAGAATCTTGGATGCAACATGAGCATCAAAGTACACTACCTGCACAGTCACTTAGATCGTTTTCCTGAAAATCTAGGAGACTTGAGTGAAGAACAGGGCGAACGATTCCACCAAGATATCCGGACAATGGAGGAACGATACCAGCGTCGCTGGGATGCACACATGATGGCTGATTTTTGCTGGAGTATTCAGAGTAACACTTCGTTATTCAACAATAGTAGAAAATCGACTAAAAGAAAATTTCAGAGTTTGTAGTTTATAATACATATTTATTTATTTATTTTCTTGTTTTATTTATTATAATAAATGTGAATAATAAAATATAAATTTTCTACTATTTAATTTATTTATTTATTTACATTTAAGATCATCCAACACAAATGTCTTTCAGAAGAATAGAATCAGTATATTCTAGGTAGGCTTTTGGCAAAAAATACACGAATGTTACTATGTAATGCATTTTTGATGTGAAAATTTGTACATAGCATGGGGAAAATGTTTTCAAAATTCAATCAATCGAAAGAAGAACATTAACTACTCAATTTTATGTATATCAGACAAAAAACTAAAATTTGGAGAAAATGAGCGAATTCACTTAATTGTGAATAAATTCGAAAAAAATCAATCGATTTTTATGATCGATATCTCATTTTGTTCCTATTACATGTGGCTTTGCGATAAAGCAATAAATCTGAACGATTTTTGCCGTTTTCGATTTTTATGATTTTTTTTAACCAAAAAAATTTGCTATTTTCACGTAAAAAAATATTTTTTCCCTCAATTTTTTATTATAACTCCAAAACTACTGAGGCGATTGAAAGCGCAATATATTAACGGATTAAAGGCTATGTAAATTTCAGTTTTTCTAAATTTATTTGAATAATATCGGACTAATTTTTTTTTAGTTATCATTAATTATGTGGAGACACGTCTAAAAAAATTTATAATTTTAATTAAAAATTTTAAAAAAAAAAAACCTCTCCATAGAATTTCAAAATTGAACCATATTTGTACTACTGGGACCACAATACATCAAAATTGTATAGTGGTTTTCAAAGCCCCTAAAATTTTTTCAAAATTGTTGCCTTGTGTTATTATTGCCATTTATTTTAAATATTTACAATTTAGGTGAAAAAAGCTTTAAGCGAAATGTCGCATAAGAGAGGAATAGATACGAATTTCGGAAGAAGCTCAGACTCCCATACACTCAAAAAAAAAGTTTGTAAAGTCAGCAAAAAATGTTGCTGAGGCAGCAAAATTTTAGTCAGGAGGGTGCTAGCAAAAAAATTGCTAATGTCAGCAAAATCTTTTGCTGAAAATCAGCGAGCTGATTTTTAGCAACAAAATTAGTAAATTCAGCAAAAGTTTTGCTAACACTTAGTAGATTAGAAATAAAAAGCATTGGTAAAAATTAATAAATTTTTTGCTGAATTTTAGTAGACTGAAAAAAAACGCAAAAAAATTGTAAAAAAATTGTAATTTAGTTAATATATTTGCTGAAAATCATAAAACATATTTTTGTGATTCTTTTAAAAATAATTTACAATAATTACGAAATATAAAAATTGAGTTTGTGATTTAACATAACAAATATCTCTAGAAATTCTAATAACAAAGTCCCCTGAAGATTTCCTTGGGCAGGAATGAAATCCGGATAGGGACACGCCTACATCAGATTGCTTTTCACAATTTGTTAAATATGTTTTGGGACTTTAGCACATTTAATTACTATAAATAAAAATTTTCATTTTCCCACATTAAGGAAACGAATTAATTTAATATCTGAAAATATATAGAAATAAATATACATAATAGTTATGTTATAAATTATTCTTAAATTAAATTTTCTTTCAACTACTTACCTCAATGGTTGTCTAAATGATGCTTTCTTTTAAAGAACGCAACTGCCGAAGATAATTATAGAAACGAAACGAAAAAATAACAAAAACAAACGAAACGAAAAAAACAACCCTTTTTTTGCAATAAGAAAAAGGAACCATACAAATCTACCTAAGATGTGTGTCTTTGTCTTTCGCTTTACTCTGTCTACATGTCTGTATATGTTTGTTTGCAATTTGACCACACTAGATTATTAATCTGTTAACATTTATTATAGAAATACATATTAAATTTAAATATTTTCTTTTGTCTTTTATTTTATTAACCCTTGTGTGACATCCTTGGTACAGCTGTACCAATTTGAACTTTGAAAACAAAATTTTGATATTATTTGTGCATCTAAAGAGCTGAAACTTAATGAATGCCTCAAATATACATTTAAGAATGTAATGATCACATTTGTTTTGTCTGTTCATGTCTCGTTAATCGGTGGGAGTGGCAAACGTACATCTATGCCTTCATTGACATCCTTGGTACAATTGTACCACAAACATATGTGTATGGAAAATTTATTTATTTAAATCCAACATCAGCACACCGTTGAGCTATGGAAAACAGATTGGTTTCCGATATTTGGAGCTACTATGACGCGTCAGAGATTTCACACTATAAATCGTTGTATTCGATTTGACAGCAGTGCTACACGTACTCGAAGAGAAGAAACGGATAAAGCTGCTGCGATAAGTGATATGTTCAATATGCTCAATTCTAATTTGAATCGGCTTTATAAAGCCAACGATGTTGTGACTGTTGATGAGCAATTGCATTCATACCGAGGTCAAACACGTTTCACGCAGTACATTCCGAGTAAACCAGCAAAGTACGGGATAAATTTATTTTGGGTCTGCGATGCGATAACTAAATTTCCATTGCAAGGAGAACTTTATACCGGCAAACCACCAGGAGCTCAGCAACAAACAAGTGTTGGAGAGAATGTTGTGAAACGTTTAGTTCAGAGGTATTACAACACGGGTCGAACAGTTGTAGGAAATAATTTTTTTACATCACTTCCGCTGTGCAAAAATCTTATGTCCAACAGCTTAGCCTATGTGGGAACTTTACGAAAAAATAAGACTTGCGTTCCAGAAGAGTTGCGATCAAACAGACGCCGTAAAGTACACTCATCATTATTTGATTTCCACAATTCTGACGGCAACGATGCAAAGCATATATAAACTTAAAATTTCTTTTGTTTTCATTGAAATATACCATTTTTTCAATATAAGTTATATAGTGGTACAGCTGTACCAAGGATGTCAGTGGAAGGGTTGTAAGGAAGGATGTCACACAAGGGTTGATTTTTTTATATGTCTTATTAGAGTTGTACTTTTTAGTATCATTTTCCTCTTCTCTACTACATCTTGACATGCCGCAACATCTGCTTCATTGTGCGTATATCTTTCAATCTGGTTGTCGTCCACACTATTAATGTGCGTATCAGCACAATTTTTTTTAGCAAAATTAATTAGTAAAACATTAGTATATTAGTAAAGCATTAGTATAAAACAGTTAAGTGCTGAATAAGTATAACAAAAATTTTATACCTGATTTACAAGACGTTTTACTAACTTTTGTACTAACTTATTTTTTTGAGTGAATCTCATTATTTTGTATTTCAAAATAATGTTGAAGTTAAAGAGTATACATCACAATGTAATGCGTTATGTAACCAACCATTGGTAACTCATTACTATATGTTTAAAAATAATGTTGAAGTTAAGGAGTATTCATTATAAAGTATTATGTAACCCTTTATCGGTAACTCAGTACTTTTTGATGGAAAATAATAATACATTACATTACAAGGTAATGCATTACTTTCTCGCACTCATTACCAATGTTTTCATCTGGCATATTTTTCAATGTAAATAATTAAAATTTTGTGGTTATTGTGCAGAGAAACAGTAAATATATAAAAATAGTAAAAAAATACAACTTAGCTTGAAGAAAACATTTTTAGTACATTAAGTTCTTGTTTCTGGTTATAATTTTTTTTAACAATTTATCAAATCGATTTGAAATTCGTTTGACAGATTTTATTACGGACGTAAATCCAAAATTGTATATATTTTAGTGAATCATTTGGATGCACCTCGACTAAGTTTTTAAATACTATGTAGAGCGAGTCGGTATAATATAAATTTTTATAGTGTCAAATGAGCTATTTATTTTGAAAGTGGTATGAGTCCAATTGTTTTTATAATGACATATAAAAGGTTAAGCATATCATTGTTTTTGAAACTTTAAATGGCAAATTTTGTAAACTGTTTTTATACACATAACATTAAAGGACATTAAATTTGTTTGACCTTACCAAAAGAAAATCTACGTTTTTTCAGTATTGAATGGATTCATGCCACACATTTTTTTGTATGAAGAAAAACTTTTTTTGAAAATTTTCAATTTATTGTTCAGATTATTGTAGTATTAGGTCTAAAACTTATTTGGTGAAAATTTGGGAAAAATCGGATAACTTTACCCGGTGGTCAAAGTTTTCGATATTTAAAATTTTTTCTTAAATTGCTTTGGCATGCTGAACACAAATATTCTAAATCGGAGGATAGGGAATCCAAATCCATATTTTTTTAGAAAATATAAACGGGGTAAATGGCCATTTTTTGTGCATTTTATTTATGTGGCCTATTAAGAATTTTCAAATATCAAAAATTTTAAATTTGTAAAGTTTTTTTTTTTTTGATTTTTCTATGCGAATAAAACAGAAAAAACTTTATACGTATTACAGTGTTTTTTTTTTTTTTTGCTTTCTCTTGTCTAAAACTATTTAGCAAACATTTTTGCTGATTTTAGCTAAGTAATTTGTTATTTTAAATGAACTTATAAAAACTGCTATTTTTATAAGTTCATTTCTATGAGTGTACCGTTGTAATATGAAAAATGATATTATGAGGCGGGTTTGTTGGTTTGTCAAGAATTGATTCTTTATTTGGATTTTACCCTGCTTATATAGCTAACATGAGAATAACGCTTAGCCTAAAATTGAGTTACTTTCTAAAGTCACTCAAATAACTTAAAAGTAATTATATTACATTGGTTCTATATTTGTTTCTATGGCATTGCTAAACATTGGTATTAAGTTCTATAGAGTTATTGAACATTTCTACCAGGGTCACATGATTTTCAATAACCAAAATATCAAATCATCGATTTGATATTTTGAGTGCATTTCAAAATTCCATCGATCGGATATCGACTGCATTTTAAATATTGAGTGTATATTGAGTGTAATTCAAATTCCACCAGTCGTATGTTAAATGCATTCTTTATATTTTGTGTAGATCAAGTGTCCCCAGCTCATTTGTTTATTTCGTTCTATTTTGGTTTCTAAGTGAAACCCAAAATCTTTGACCCAATTATAGAGTAGAACGTTGAACTGTTTAAATATTTGTTCAATATACTGACCTTGAATAATACCAATGTATAGTCATATAGTACATTCATAATTTTATGCTTTACTGTTACTTTTACTTGTAGTGTGTGTGTGTATTGGTTTGAATGCAATCGAACACAATGAATGCATGACTAATTGTCATTTGTTTATTTCTTTCATGCATTCACTACACCGTAAAAGAAAAAAACATCCCCCTATCCTTCAGCGAATCTTCGATCTGTCACTGCATAGGAGCCATTAAATACTATGAAAATGGACACATACCACTTTTAAAATAAGTGGTTCAAATATACAAACAAAAAGTTAAATCTTGAAATTAGATTGTGTTAATAAAACGGAAACAAGGGAAATTTAGAATTGACTTAAAACATCATTTATATTTTTTCTTTAACTTTTTTTATGCTTCTTCAAATTAAATTAGATGGACAAACGGAAGTTACGCTCACTATAACTGAGAGATGGGAAAAACTGTTAAATGAAACTCATGAAAAAGTCAACCGTCATCGCAAAGAAGCTGAAAATGTCATGGAGAAATTACCACCACACCAAGAAGCTTTGTTCAGGCAATTGAAAGATTTTGAACACGAAGTAGAATGGACTATGAGTCATTTAGTTTGGGCATTTAATATGCCAACATCATACACAGCCCCTGGCCAAGAAGAGGTCGAGTTTGAAGATTCCAAAGTACGCATAACAATCGATCCGACGAAAATTGATTTAATACCAAAATACTCACAAGAACAACTGGAAGATGTGGTTGACGGCTGGATGAGGTATATCGAGAAAAGAATAAAGGCATTAAAAGAAAAGGTATACCTATTCTTATATTTCAGCAACTCTTTCAGTTAATACTCGTAACTATATATTTTGTGAAACATTTCAAAAATGAGGCCAATAATTAAAATTTATATATTTTATTTAAGCCCCTGGATGAATTTACACCAATGGCTGAATATCGATTATGGCATTTTCGAGAAATTGAATTTAATGCTATTTTAGAGCAATTAAAATCTGATTTTGTAGTAACAGTACTGGGTAAGCAAAGTTTAATTTATGAAGGGGGGGAAAAAAAAACTCTGACATCCATTCCTAAATAGATAATTTAACTTTAAAGAACTCTAAAGTTCTTACTCATTGGTCTGAAGTCATTAATAAAGTTGAAGAGAAATTTCGTATGGCCAAAGAAAATGCTGATTATGTTGCTACCATAATCGATTATTTAGAGGTATTTTCCGAATCTACAAAGCATTAAATTTACTACATTGATTAAATAAATTTCATTCCATTTACAGAATATTCGTTCTTATGAAAGTTTTAAAATGACTACTCTACTTATACCCAATGTAATGGTGGGTTTACGCCATATATGGACTATGTCAAGTTACTATTGCCATGACGATAAAATGCAGATTTTACTATGTCAAATATCCAATGTCTTTACAGAGAAGGTTAAAAACATTGTCTGTTTTGAAAAAATATTTCGGTAAGTGCTTGCAAATGAAAAAAAAAAATAAAGAATAGATGATAAAAAAACCATGAAAATGTGAAAGTGTATTATGTTTCCATGTGTGTGTATGTGTGTATTTCCTGATAAGAACCTATTGATTGCCTACCACATGCTTTGTGAAACATACTTAGGTAGGTACTCGAGTAAAGAGTCCTTGAAAAATTTAACTCAAGTTAACATTTTTTTGTTGTTTTTGTTTTGAATATGGTACTTTTAAGCTTTTAAAATTCAAACTATAGAAAAGTTTAAAAAGGTTACAAAAAATTTCCCACTTGTACTCGTACACATACATAAATACATTTACATTAGGGTGGATCAAGATAAAAAAATATTGACAACATTAGGGGCACAATAGTAAAAAGGCGTAGTGTTAAGGCTCAGTAATCTATGGGTGATCATCAACAGTTTGAATTAAAAAAAAAAAAAAGAAAAAGAAAAAGAAATAAAACATAATTTTACAATATTACTTTTGTACTTTTTACATTCATGCATTTATAATGAAGTGAAGTGAATTTAATTTAAAATTTATTTATTAGACATTCTTCGAAATATACATATGAAACAGCTACCAACTGCGCCAATTTACTGAGATGCTGGAAAACTGCCTACATGTTGAGTCGCAAACATATTGAAGAATCTGGCGCTGGTTCTCGTTGGGAGTTCGACCGTAATGCTCTTTTCAACGAAGTTGATCATATAAATCGCATAAGTCGTGATATTGCTTCAATTGGTCGTGTATTTATGCAATATGAAAATTTATTTGGAAATCGTTTGAAATGTCTTATAACCGATCCTACGCTAATTGATGATCTCATGCGCAAAGTGTATCGTCTATTAGATGATATGTTGAATAGTGTCGATTACGACATTTTCCATCCCGGAAATTGGGAAAATTGGGAACATACGCTGGGCACATTCAATCAACGCTTGGACGCCGTCGAATCAGAAGCTAAATTGGTTATTGAGAGAAGCATAACAATGTTAAGATCTTCTGAGTTTGGTTTGGCTCTAATCAGAGATGTCAAACAATTAGATACACGACCAGCCTTGAATGAGTTTATATCAACGAAACATGATAATGTATTAAGATTTTTTGTATCTGAAATCAATGCAGTGGAATATGAATATATGGTAAGTCATTACATTTATTAATTTAATTCAAAATTTCAATTGAAATTCTGAAAATATCAATTAAATTTCCGAAAATATCAGTTAAAATTCAGAAAATCTAAATTTCAGATTTAAATTCTAAAATCGAATGGAAATTCTAAATTTCAATTGATATTTTGTAAATTACAATTTAAAAATGTGTAGTAGCACTTTTTTCTTTTGTAAAATTGCCGTGAAGTAGAAACGGCAGAAAATTGAGGTTAAAATTAACCTGACGATCGCGAGCGAAACTCAAAATTTAAAAGAATAATGTCTTACATTAGAAAAAAAAAAAATATACATAAAAATGCATAATAATTTTTTTTTGCTGGGATAACACATAAAATAGTTTTAACATTGAACTGTTTTGTTTTTTTCTAGAATCAAAAAAAAGCTCCTCCAATTGGTAAACATCAACCAGCTAAAATTGGCGCCATACAATGGACTCGCTTATTAAGTGCCAAACTTAAAATTTCCGTACTTGCTTTCAAGCGCGTAAGTATTGTTTTATTTTTCTGTGTGTGTGTGTGTGTGTGTGTTTTTAATATGTTTTACAAATGGCAACAACCAAACAATACATATATGTATAAATTAGCAACAATAGCGAAGTACTTCTGAAAACGCATGCATATCCAAAACCAAGATAATTAAAGCGGTTACACTACACAACACTGTTTTTCGTAGTGAGATATAACGAATTAAAAGATTAATTAATTAATATTAATTTAAATTTACTTTAAACTATTCTAAAATATCATTAAATTAGGTGTTTATAAGTTGGTATTCATTCCTGGAATGTTCAGATAACACTACTCGACAGTGTTTTGCATAGACTTAAACTTTTTTTAACCCATTTTACAGTGCCGTTGCTTTATAGCAACACATACTTTTAAGGTTAAGGACGTGTGAAAAAAATTTAAGAGTGCGAAAAACTTGTTGCACATTATGTACTTTTTATGTACAATGAACAGATCGGATCCCGAAATTTCCGAACTTGTAAAAATTTATATATTTAGAAAATATTAATTTCTTTTTTTGATGCGAAAAATTAGCTATTTTCTTCTAAAAACACAAACATTTTAAAAATTGTTTCCAATGTATTGTTATATATACATATATATATGTATGCACAGCGCACATATGCGTAGCGCATACTTTAGGGACATGGCCAAAATTGTACCCGAAATATGCGGTGTATCGAAAAAATTGTCCTCATCTTAAACGCTAGATGTATGAAAAGGCGCGAAAACTTTGGGGACAGTCCCCAAAGTAAGCAAATGTCCCTAAACTATGCGGGGGAACGAATAAATGTCTCTAGAGTATGCGCTGTGCATACATATATATATATATAATAATAGATTTTTGGATATTATCACTTTTTAGAAGGTTTTTGTAGCAATAAAAATAATGGCGTATTTTTTTTTTTAATTTCAACTCCTTCCCGTGCCTATAGGCGACTCAAATCGCGGATTTTGGGTCCCTTTTCCCATACAACAAAATCGGCTAAATATATGTCAAATCTGACTTCAGTATTCGATTCTACGGGAAAACTTAGGCCCATAAGCTTTTTTTTAGTTTTTGGAATGCACCAGAATGCATAATTAGAGTGGTCCAAAAAAATAATTTTGTAAATAAAAAATTAAAATATTTTTTTCGTTAATATACAATGAAAAAGCACTTACATCTGACAAAAATGGTCCAAAAATTTTAATTTTGTAGTTACCCGTTTAAAAGTTATTAAAGTTTAAAAATTTAATTTTTCTTTATATATACAATGAAAAAGTACTCCTAGCTGAGAAAAATTGTGCAAAGATTTTTATTTTATAGCAACCCGTTCAAAAGTTATATAATAAATATAATTATAAATATAATAAATGCTATATAAAAAAGATTTTGTAGAATTAGAAGAGGGAGAAGAAGTGGTTAATAATATTGTTGATGCAGCTAAGAAGTTGGCATATTTTGATTCCGCTTTTAGTAAGTCACCGTTTGATTTTATTACTCTTCAAAGTTTAAAAACTCTGGTTAATTTTGGAATTAACATATCCTTTATGCTTTATAACGCTGTTGAGTGGCCAGCCCAGAAAGGTTTTCGTAATGCAATCGAACAAGCTAAAAATATACAATCAACAAGTATTTACACCGAACAACTTGTTGGTATAATTTCGCGCCTGAACAACTCGTGTTTAGTTAAAAATAAAGATAATTTAAATTGTTTAGCTTTATCTGCTGTGGAAAGGAATAGAATTAATTAGAATTGTTGTTAAATAGAAATTACAAAACCAATAAATTATTTTGTATTCACTAAAAAATTAAATTTTTAGACTTTAATAACTTTTGAACGGGTAACTACAAAATTTAAATTTTTGGACCATTTTTATCAGATGTAAGTATTTTTTCATTGTGTATTAACAAAAATAAATATTTTAATTTTTTTTTAAAAAATTATTTTTTTTGGACCACTCTAATTATGCATTCTGGTGCATTCCAAAAACTAAAAAAAAAGCTTATGGGCCTAAGTTTTCCCGTAGAGTCGAATACTGAAGTCGGATTTGGCATATATTAAGCCGTTTTTGTTGTATGGGAAAAGGGACCCAAAATCCGCGATTTTAGTCGCCTATAGGTACGGGAAGTAGTTGGAATTAAAAAAAAAAAAATACGCCATTATTTTTATTGATACAAAAACCTTCTAAAAAGTGATAATATCCAGAAATCAAAATAAAAAAAAATTTGAAAACGAACTCTAATATATATATATATATATTTGTCTAAAACTACTATGATTTTTAAAAAATCTCAAAAATAGTGAAAACCCGATAGTTGAAATTGTATATTGTGTCTTTTTTATAGCTCCTGATCGAGGGAAAAATACCTTATGGATTATTATTGCGAGAAGTAGGCACATTACATTCTGTTATACTTTTTATTGATTTTAATTTCATATAACATTTTCTTTCATTTGAACTTATTCATGTGGAGAAAGTGTAAGGTATTTACGGACCGATAAGAATATCAAGCATTGCATGTTTGCTCTATTTCAAACAAAACTTTTTAAAATACGAATTTGAAGACAAAAATTCTTAGTCAGATCGATCTACCAAATCATAGGGCTTTCATTATTTCAAATATATTTGGTTCAAAACTTCTGAAACTTTTTCTATTTTCTAGATCTGATAAACGTCTTATATGAATAAAGTTCCAATGCCTTTAATATCTTCAGCAAATTCAAGTGATATAAATACGATTTCAAAAAATCAAAATGCTTTGAAGGTATATAAAATACCCTTAAAAATTTCCTTACATGATTATACTCATATGAAAGTTAATTTTATAAGGAATTCAAATCCATAGAAAATTTAAAAAATTTTAATGTAACTTTAACAATATTTATTAGCAAATTATTTTTCCCATTTCAGAAATTTTCAGTTTCTGACACGTTCTTTTGAGAAAAAATTTGCAGATTTCGAGATATAATATACATTTACATATTTAGAAAATCAAAATTATGCACATATAATTTGAATTTCGAACTGATGAAACATAACATATTTCATAATGTTAGCTGTACAAGTAATTTATTTTAGTATTGAAAATATCACAAACATACTCACAGGTATCCTTAAGCGTAGATAATACCCGGCCGTAGTTGATACCCATCTTCAATTTGGTACAAATCAATTAAATAATAATATAGGCCGAAAAATTTTGTAAAAGGTCCCTAAAACTGAAGAACACTTTTTCACAGGTGAGATTCACTAAATCCGAATCGGATATCTAAATTTCTCTTTCACATTAGGATTTCGATATATCTTAACATAAATTAAAAATACAACAAGTAAATGCATTATATTTGGTGTTACCAGTTTTTTTTTATACCCCCCACAGTCTATATCGAGGGCTTATATTCAATAGCTTCTATCTTATAAAACAGAACTTTACAGGAGGGCCTAAAAACAGTTTATTTCACTCATTAAATGTGTTTTGAAATTCTATGTTCTACAATATCTCGCGTATAATTTATTTTTAAAATTTTGCATTATTGGTAATTTTGTGGAATATAGACGATTTTGCATTTGAAAAAATCGATGTATAAAAAAAGTTTTATTGGATAGAGGGTTTTGTAATGTTATAAAAAAAAAACAATATAATCAATTAATTTATGACTTTCGTCAATTTTTTTAATTTTTTACTGAAGTTAATATTTATAACACAAAATAAGTTGTAAATATAATAATAAATAGTATTTAAAAATGAAGTAACCTAAAAATTACACTATATAACAAATTTATTGGGGGTGAATAATTCCTACGCCAGATTAATGTATTATGTTAGTGTAGTAAAACCCCCAAAAGGTTTGGTCCTGTGTGGGTAGAGTAAAATTTGATGACCCTTTAAAGTTCTAATTTTTTCGCCAACACTAATAATAACAATAATAATAGTTTCTTTATTTACATAATCTTTACAATTCAGTTCAAAATACATGTTGTGATTTAACGTACAATAAAGAGTAAAAGTTATCGACAATGTTTATAATAAAACGTCTGTCGGCAAAAGTTTTTGGTATTCAATAAATTCTGATATTAAATATGATCTATACTTTAGAGATATTTTCAAATATTTTACAAGTTTTGTCCAATCTTCTTCTTCTAGTCCTTCTAGTATACAATGAATTTCAGCTTCTTCCAAAAAAGGTTTTCCAAAGATGCGAGTTCTAAATTCTTTTAACGCTGGGCATCTTCCGCAAATATGTTGCATTGTTTTATGTTCTTTCATTTGCGTTTTCATTTCCATGGTATCTGTTAGCATTGAGCCTTATCATTCCACTTCTTGCTTTGAACACCCAGGTGATTTTTTCAAGATTATAGTTTTTGCTAATGTATAGTTGCGATCTTGCGGAATTTAAATATTTATAACTTCTAGTACTATGTTGAGCGTGTTGTATTCTTTCATTCCAAAAGATTTGAACTGAAATGTTTCCATTGCGTTTCAGTGAAATGGTTGCCGGGCCATTGCAAATTAGATTTTAAAGCCAATCACCAACACTATTGAATACGACTCAAAAAGTAGTGTAATAGTTCAGATGTCTCCAACAGAATTTTAAAATTAATTTTTTTTAAAACTTTTTTAACCCTATATCTGCTATTTTCATAAGTCATTTTAGTACTTTTTCCAAGAAATACCAAATAAAAACAACGCAAAGATACGTCAAACTTTAAAGTAATTTTGCGGAAAAACTGTAACATAAATGAAAAAAAAATTATATACGCCATTGAAATCAACATGCCCGAAATGTATAGAAATGATGGTCAGAACCTTATTAATTTGTTTGATGTCAATCTGTGTAGTGTTTTCCGCAGCTGGTTGAAATTGTGTACCGATTATTATTCCACCGATTAATATGTTGACAAAAAAATGAATTTTTATCTGATCAAACAGAAACTTTCTGTCGACTTGGGTTTAGGGTAGAGATGGGCACGAGAGTGAATTTTGACATATACTCACTTACGCTCACGAGAGAAAAATTCCACTCACGCACAATCACTCACGAGAATTTTTTACCACTCACACTCGCTCACGTGAGTAAATTTAAATCGCCACTCACGAGAATTTTTTACCACTCACACTCGCTCACGTGAGTAAATTTAGATTTCAATCACGCAAATTCGCGAAACAAAATCCAAAAATAAAATATAAAAATTAAGGTAAGTTGTGAATGTTTAACTCAAAATTGCTCTGAATATGTAATTTTGTCACTTATTTTGTATTTTGGAAATGCAAAAACATAATATCGGCACAAAAATTAAAGAATAATTTATTTCACGAAGAAATTTTTCCCACTCACAGTTACTCATGTGAACAAAATAAGTTTTCATTCACGCGTGATCATGTAAATCACTCAAAATTCTGCTCACGCTCCCATCTCTTGTTTAGGGTAACTGATTCTAATTTAGCTATTCGATTTTATAAATCCAAATGAAGCCGCCGAAGTTTGTCACAACTAAAAATTAAATGAAAATAATCACAATTTAATTCATTGTCTTAACATAAGCTTAAATTAAACAACCGTTTTCAGAGTTAACACTGTAAAAACGCATCCACCAATATATTCAATAACACTTTTGCCACACTCAAACGAGTTTTGCAATTACAGTAGTTGCTCGGTTATATGAACTAATTCAAACAGAGCCTGTTCACTAAATGGAGAAGTTCACATAATCGAGAGAATATAAAATAAGTAATTCAAATGATTTTTATTACATTAAGTTATTATTTTTAATAAGTTTTTTAATAATTAATGTACATGAAAGTAGTCGGTTATATTTTTTGTACTTGTTTTGCTTCAAGGGATTTCTGTAGTGCCTTGCCCTCAAAAGACAAAAGACAATCACTCAAAACTCAACAACTCAACACTCAAAACATTAAAAAAAATCAACGGTTGCAGGTTCTTCACTTATTTCGGGGAAAAGCATACTTCTAATAAGACAAACATTTAAAAAAATCAACGGTTGAAAGCTGTTCACATAATAGAGATAGGCTGTGTTCACTCTTTAGAACCTCCTGTGTTTAAATTTTTTTGGTTCGCTATTCTGAAAGTTTACATAACTGAATAATCATATAACCGAGCGACTACTGTATAACATGACAATTGTTTGTGAAGTAATCAGTAGAAGTTGTTTTTAACAGCAATTACAGTTGTTTTTCTATGAAATAATACAAAACAACTATAATTACAGTTGTTTAAAAAATCAACTGAAGCAAATTATTGTATTTTTTAACAGTTGTTTCAAGCAATTATTTTTTTATTTTAATAAACAAGTACAAAAACTGTAATTTTGCAGTAAACAGTTAATTTTTGTTAGTTATTAAAAAAAAAGATTATGTCGGTTTGCAATTTTGACCTTGCATTTTAAGTAGGTTTTATTGTAATTAAAAGAAAAAAAAATTTATTAAATTTTTTTGTAATAAAAACAGTAGTTTTACCAAATTTAACATTTGTACAAAATTTTAAAACTTGTAGTTTTACCAAATTTTACATTTGTTTCAAAGTTTTAAAGTAAAAAATTGTCCGTCTGAAATTATAGTTGTTTCAACTGTCAAACTGTTTTAAGTGCACATATTAGTCAAACTTATCGATGCTTGAGGACAGCTGTGCACATGACTGTGCATCCAATAAGGACTGACTGACCCTTTCTGTGTATTTTATGGATGCATTTAATACAATAAAAGCGCGTTTTTTTATGAATACTATATGCAGAGTTGTTTTTTATGCACATTGTATTGCTGGTGTTGGTTATGGTGATGATTGTGTCGTGGCGGTATGATGTTGTGGTGGTGGCGGTGGTTTTAGTGATGATATTTGGTGCATTGTTGTTATTTGTATTTAAACTTTGTATTGTGTAGTCGTATTCATTGTGGATATTGCTGACGCAGCATCTACTTCTGCTTCGCCTGTTGTAATCAGTGTTGCCAAGTTACGATGTTTCTCCTATATTTAGGTAACTTTTTTAGTCGTTTAGGGCGATTTTAGGGGGTAACAATTTGTTAGGGGGAATTTTTTGTTGGTATAAATCTGATTAAAAGAGATAATTTTGCCTTTATAAGACATACATTTCTTTTGTTAAACAGAATTAATTAAAACTTTAAAAACAATTTCATATATTTTATGAAATTTTCTTTGAGACAATAAAACTAAGACAAGAAATTCTCATTGAGTTTGTGATTTAACATAACAAATATCTCTAGAAATTCTAATAACAAAGTCCCCTGAAGATTTCCTTAGGCAGGAATGAAATCCGGATAGGGACACGCCTACATCAGATTGCCTTTCACAATTTGTTAAATATGTTTTGGGACTTTAGCACATTTAATGACTATAAATGCAATTAATGTTTATCCCGATGAAAATAAATTTAAATAAAACTAAAATTGTTTTAATGAAATATATTTCATTGATTTAATGAAACATTTCTTTTGGGAGGTTTATATGAAAAAAATCATTTTATTAATGAAGGAATTCATTAATACTATGCATACATTTCTATCAGTGTATAGCGCGGTTTCATGATATGATATTTTGCAATACAAAAATGTAAAAAAGATTAAAAAATTAATTAAAAATACTCTAAGTTCCCCCCCAAAACCTTTTCCTGGATCTGCTTCTGGTGTAGAGTAAATCTAAGGGCATTTTGGACAACTTTTGTGGAGTTTTGTGAAAAAAATAATTGGCAAAACTGGTTGTAATTGTAACAGTGTAGTTGTTGTTTAAATTTATTTTTTTTTTTAAGTTGTATCTTATTGTAACATTTTACACACTGATCTCAGGCATATACAAACACACTGTGCATACACACGAACACTGTTACACACAAACACTGCTTCATAGGAATCGCTTTTTAATTGAAATTGCAATTTTGTTGTTATTTTGTTTGTATTTGTTTTTGTTTGCATTCAAAATTCAGTCAGTCAGTCAGTGCATATTTTTATTACACCAAAATGCTAGTTAAACTGACAGTCAGTCAGCCGAATTTTCGAAATCGGCCGTCGGTCGGTTGGTCTACAAGTCAGCATTTTGTAATAACATTTTCATTTTATACATATTGTGTTAAAGAATTACTTTAGTATTTGAAATTGTACGTTTTTTTATTTTTATTTTTTAGCAATTTGTACGTTTGCTCTATGATTCTTTGTTAAATAAAGTACAAATGAAAAACAAAAAAAAAAAAAAATTTATAAATTGTGTAGAGTGTAATGAATTTATTTATTGTATCTGTTTTTCAGATGGAAAATGAACCAAATCTAAAGAATAGTTACCTTAAGCGTAGTGCCTTCAAATCCTATTTCGAGTTAGTCAATAAAATGTACACTTATGAAAATACTCTGTTCGAACGGTATTGCTCCCAAGCCACTTATATGATTAATGTGGTAATGAGGAAAAATATATTAACCATACGGATTTGTAACAAAGACACATGTAAGTTAAGAGTATTTCTGAATCAAATGCAGAAATTTCCTAAGAAAACTTAACATATCATTTTAGTAACATATATATCGAATGCGTTGGAAACTCTTAAAGTAAAACGGGGAAAAACGGGAACTGATGCTAATTCTGGTACAGGTGAACAATTTTCTCATGCTGCTCCGGCTGGTTTTATACGAAAAATTACTAAATTTACTGTCATTGCTACAATGATTCAGTGGTTTGTTGGTCGTAAATCAGCATCAGATGCTCACGTTGAAAAGGCCATACAATTTCTTAAACTCATGGAATCGGGAAAAGTTAAGCGAAGTGAAAAGGATAAATTTTGTATCAAACAATGTGAATGTAAGTAATTTCGGTTAATTAGAATGGTCTCAAAGTTATAAAGTAGCAATTATCTTTAGAAAAAACTGGTGTCGTTTAAAGACCTTCAAAATTATATACCTGGTTTGCGACTTTTTTCCGTAGATCATTTTCTTCCAGAACTGCTACACCCAAGGAACTTCTGCTGTAAAGTTGGGAGTAATAGTGAATTTTGGTAACTCGGTCATTATCATTCAATTCTAGTCAGTTTTCTATTATTTATTATATTTATATAGAGAAATATCATAAAAATTTCATGCAGAACTAGTTCGGGTAACTATACCGGGGACCGATGATTTTGGCTCATTTTAACTGTTATTATATCTTACAGTCGTCACACGCAAACGTATTGTACTTGGTATGCTTTGCTGAAGTAGTTTTTAGTCAAATTATAAATAAATCTCTTTCGCGGCGTTGTTTGTTTTTATAATTTCTTTGATGATCTCTTTGACCTGACTTTACTACATGACTTTGACTGTTTTTCTTCACGATCACGGTTTTTACCTTTCGAATCTGCACTATATTCTGCGGGAAAATGAAAACGCTGCTTATAGGCTTTTGATCTCTGCCTCGTTCCTATATTAAATTTGAATTTTTAATAAAATTCAAATTTAACTTAAAATTTCAACACCAATGAATAAAAATACAAGATAATCTTTGGGTCATGAAAATGATTTGCTTACGGCATTTGAAGTAATTTTTTGAGAGTTATTAAGCAAATTGGTACAAAAACAAAATTCACTAATTATCGAGAGACACGTGAGTAGCATAGTTTATCTTTAAAGTATATACTATTTGCACTCAATTTTTCAGACAAATTAAAATATATTCTCTTCTAACTCCAAAAGTATACAGGATATTAATATTAAATGTTTGCTCGATATGATTAATGACATAACTAATAAATATGCATCATTAACTCAAAAATCGCTTTTTTTACTTATGACAGTCTTTTAGTGAATGACCAATATAGATTTATAGCTGTTTAAGAGGTTACTATATGTAATGCTTAATTTTTAATTGTGGTAAACAAACAATATTTATTTGGATGCGAAACATATTGAAAAATGCTTAAACCATTCAATGAGCACTAAAACTTAGAAAAAGCTCAACAAAATTAGAAAATATATCAAATGTTACAGTGAATGTTTGAACATTATTAAATTTTTTTTTTTATTTGTTATATTTTTTTATAAAATTATTTAGTTTCATTAAAATTGTGAATAAAATTCTTACCGTTTGCAAAAATCCGACTTGGAAATTTTTTAAAACTTGATTATGGTCGTTGTAAATGAAAAATGATAACTTATGTTTGTTTTTTCAACGACACGATAAAAAACAGGAAAACGTGTTCATTCTCGCCGAAACATTTTTAAAATAGACATCGGATATTAAACTTAATGACAGTTGAAAAGGAAATTATCCATATAATATATATTATGGGAGAGATGGGTGTACGCTGGTAATTCAATACTACGAACAATTGATTCAAACATTTATTAAAATTAAAAGCCTGTACAAATTTTCAACTTAATAAAAGCGTTTCTAAGCTTATTTATTTTTCTATTTTGTTCATATAATTTTTTGTTTTTGAAAATGAATTTATTTTTCTTTAATGAAGCTATTAGTGTCCGACCGAACAGTTCGGCCAGAAAATGCATTTGGTCTGTATTCAGTATTTTAAAGCATTATGGACAAATTTGGCGGATGGAAAAATGTTTATTGGGCTGATTAGATTCTATTTTGAGTGTCAAATTTTAAGAAAAGTCTGTAGTTAAGCAATGAATTCACTGTTCGGCCTCAGAAAGTTCGGCCCAATTGAAAATAGTTCGGCGGCCGAACTTTTAACTTTATAGCTAAACTTCGGCTTTTTTCTTAAATTTTCTACACAAAATCGAATTAAATCGGCTCAACAAACATGTTTCCAATACCAAAATTTATCATCATTGCCTCTAGATATTAAAAAACCGACAAAATATAGTTTTTTGGCCGAACTGTTCGGTCGGACACTAGAAATTATTGGGTAATTTCAATATGTAATACAATAATGCAATTATATAAAATCTTATTTTTTTAAAAAAATTGTCTAATTTTGAAATAAAATATTTTTAATCTTTTCCCATCTCTTTAAGGGCGAATAGCTTTTTTATATAAATAAACAGAGTTTAACTTCAACCACAAATTTTTTAAATAAATTTTACATTCATAACTATGGTTTATAACATAAGTTTAGGGCTTAACTTTCCTTAATTGGAGATAAGTTAGCAGGTTTAAATGATATACCATTACATATTATTTTAAAGCTAATGAAACAAGCTTTTTAACGATATCCGTATTATCAGGATCCGACAAGCACTTCTTGTGAAAATTGCATAACAACTTTTTGATTTTGAAGCTTCGCCCAATGTATAAGAGGCGTGACCTCCAACCAAAAAATAGCATCGTTAAACTCAGTGAGGACTCTTTAGTGAATCCACAATTTTTTTGTTTATGCTAATAATATAGTATTAAAATATTAAACATTGACGTTTTTTGACAGCTATAAACATTGCCATGTTAAATACTGGAATCAGGCAACGCACTTTTGGTTTAGAGCTTTTTCCAACGAGGTGTGGCTAGTGTAAGAAATTTCTTCCAAGAAAATTAAAATATATTTTTAACTAAACCTTTTACTTAATTATAAATTTTTTTTTAATTCAATTCGATTTAATTTTAAAGCCTGTTTATGTCTTACAGGGTGGTTTTCCATGGGTTCACTCCGATCTTAATGAAATTTAGATATGTGATAAAGAAATCTCACGTGTAAGGGTTAAAAGGTGGGGTCAAAGTTAATATATTTTTGTATGGAAACATGTCTGAAAGTAATGAAATTTAAATTTTTTGGAAGCAGTTTTGATATACTCGATAAAACAAAAATTTTGATACCAATATTGCCTATATAGTCTGTTAGGGTTGAAATTTATTTAAAATTTTCAAAATATCGGTTAAAAAGCTCTTCGGATAAAAGCCGAACAATTGCGAAAGTAGAAAAAGGATACCCCCTCGACTAAATATAATAGTCATTAATATACATATTTTGTAGCTTCATTCAAATATAGTTCTTTAACAAAACCTCAGTTGAACGTTTTCGGACATGTATCGTATATCAGTTTATGCCTCTCCAAAACCTATTTCATTTGGTGCCCCATTTGTGTAACATTTCTCCAAAACAATTCCAAATAAGTCGAAAAAAACGAAAAATATTCTAATTTCTAACCCCACTTTTTAACCTTTTAACATGAGATAGGGCCCCCCAAAAAAATACGAGTCCCTTACTATTATTTTTTGCCTTTATCACATATTGAAATTTTATTAAGATCGGAGAGAATCCATCGGGAGACTCCCCTTGTTAGGGGTTTCATAAAGTGTAAAATTTAAACAATTTCTAATTTAGTTTTCGAGTTATAAAGGGAGATCAAGTATTACAAGGAATTAAACGTTTAAAGTTTATCGTAAAACTCTTTTTCGTTTATACTAATCGATTTTTACTAATCGATTCTAAATACTAAAATACTGGATATTTTGATTCTATATTAGGACGTTGTATTCCATTTACAATTTTTATATCAATCATTTTATTTAAGTGACATTCAATCAGAACAACTTCTACAAACTTACAAAATATTCATCTATCGTTTTCATATTTGATATTTCTTTTATCATTTTACTTATGTTCTTATGAATTCAATTTCAGCCAACAAAATATCTTAAGCTGATTTCAAGTATCTTCTTATAATGGATACCAACCAGTACTTCTACACAAATGGTTATTTTTTCATAAGTTTTTTTTGTTTTTTTTTTTGTTTTTGTAAAATAAAGTAATGATTTTGTTTTTATGACTGGAGAAAATAAAGAAACTCTTGCTGTGATTGAGGAAACATTTAATGGAATTTATTGGTTTCAGTGAAGCGTACCCACTAATAGGGCCAACAACAAAAGGACGAACAAACGTCCAACCAAAGATGAAAGTCTCAAATGTAAATATAATTTTTTTGAGGAATAGAAAAAATCTATAAAAAAAATTTGTAAAATAAACCAACCTAAAATATAATATAATAATGCTTATTATTACTATCATGCCTCCTCATTTGCCCAAAAACAATCACAAGGGCGAAAAAAAAAACGAAATGGATTTATTTTCAAGTAGGTACTACGGTTAGATGAAGCTATTTATTTGGACTTACTTAGGTTTATGACCTAAAGCTTAATTTTGTTCTGCCATTTATGCATTTATTTGTTTCTATAACTTTGGGAAAGGGAAATATAAAAAAAAAAATTGAAAAATAATTTTTTTTTTTTTTTTTTTTTTTGAATTTGCAAAAGGCCCTTAAAAGGCAATAACATTAATGATAAAGATTTTCTTTAAACCAAATAATATTCAACAGCAGCAACAACAACAAAATAATTCTCATCATTATAATAATCATTTGCAGTATCATAATAAAAAACATTAAATATTTTTCAAAAACAATTTTTCAGTATTGGTAAAAGCATCAGCACAAGAAGGCCTGCCAACTTGGCGTACTTTAGTGGGTGAAAGCATATTAATTGAATTTGAAATGCAATTTACTGTCAATTTAACCAGAGGTATGGGAAAAATATATATTTTTTATGCTTTAAGACATGTTAACAAATTGTTTCTTTCTGCTAAACAATAGATATTTTTGAGGTTATGTTTGAAGGACAACAATTTGAACATTTTGGTTTTCAATTACCCTCAGTATTGAGAACGGCGATAATGAAAAAAGAAATGTTGTTTAATGATTTTGAAGCTGTGTCAACTGTGATTAACAATTATAATGCCCTGCTCAATAATCTTTCATTGTCTGAGGTAAGAGAGTTAACATTGCAAACTAAATAATTTTTTTATTCAAATAGTAAACAAATACAGTAATTCCTTAACTTTTACCGAATGTCCTTAAACTTATAATAATCCATGCATTAAAATATGAAATTATTGTTGAAACTACAAAAAATTTCGTAAAATTAACATATTTTCGTCTATTTTACGAATAATTCAAAGTAATAAATGAAACTAAAAAAATCGGTAAATGGTAGTAAATTATTTTGAACAAATGTATAAACGGTTGAAATAAATATTTATTTGAAAAATAAAACTATGTCCCCTTATTTTTAACTAAACTAAAAACTTTTTTTTTTAACTACAAACGGTAAACTACATCATATATTTAGGTGAAAATGTTTAGCTGAAAATTTCGAAACATACTTTTGCAATGTATTTAAATGTCATACTCAATGCTGGACCTTAGATTCATCCTGGAAAGCTATGGTGTTATGTAATATTTTAGACAAATCGCGAATTTTGCATATAAAACGCTTTCATAGAATAACATATTCTTACTAATATAACTGATCTTAAATGACTCTCCCTGTCATGTCAAAATATGTACTTAAATATGCATTTAAAGCTAAATATTCAAATACATGCATTAACAAATCGATGCCATTTTGTTGAAAATTTGTTTATTCGAAAATATATTTGGGTAACTTTGTTCAACAGCTAATGACAACAAACACTTATTTACATGAAGTTCCGAGCATTAATATTTATTTTTGCATTAAGCCGCAGATCCATCAGAAAAATAGGTCTTCTTAATTATTTTGTTATGAAGTTTACTGCTGCCTGTCCATTAGTCCAGTGTTAGCATTGGATTTCGTCCTGTGCTCTAAAACCAAAGTTTTCAGAAACCATTAAAAATTAGTTAAATTTTAAACCGTAATTCTAAAAGTGTAACAGTCCAACTTGCACTCAATAATAATTCTTTCAAAATCTTAAAACACATTTCATTATAAACCTCAATGCAAAATTTGTTTAGTTTATTTTAATAATAATATTAATTATTTAAAAACAAAATATTGTATAAAAATAATGTTTACAACAATTAAGATTTTCACGGAACATATTTCGAATCCATTCTGAAATTTGTATATGATGTATATAGCATGTCAAGTAAACTCTGGCCAATAAAAAATATAACTGGATACTTATTTTGAGATATTTGCAAATCAAGAAAATTTTTAATTTTTTTTTATTATTTTTTAAAAATTTTCTTATTTTTCTTCGATCTTTTTGAATAAATTTTTGTCTTTTGTTTTATTGAGCTAAAGATTCTTTGTTTTATAATTATAAGTATTTATTTCCAATATTTCGTCTTCGCATTGGAAGACTTCTTCTTCTTTAAAAAAGATTTATTTGTCCTAAAACAGATTCAAGAAGGTTATATAAGCTTTATTAATAAACTAAGTTCTTAACGATTTAATGAGGCGTGCAAGAGATATGATGTATTGAACCCCATATATTTTACTAATAAGTCACATAACCTATGCCAACTAAGTAAATGGATAAAAATTCAAATATAAATTACTGCTAAAGAGGCTGTTTTATTTTTTCTAAATGCATGTCAATAAAATCTTATAATATAAGCGTTATTGGAAATATTCAAAAGTGAAAAAATTCAAAATGAATGTGTGTTCCACCATTTAAAAAATGTCTATGACATGCTTGGACGGTATCCTAAAATGAAGTGTTACATCCTTTCCTTAAGGAACAAGTACCACGTAGCACAAAATATTCCGTATTCAAATGTTTTGAAAATGGAGAGGCATCAACCGGGATAAAAAATTTACCACAGCTGAGCTCGTTAAATTGAAAAAAACGTCAGTTAATCAAACTGGCGCATCAAATCGTAAGTTGGCCAGAAAATTTCGCATTTCCAAGGAAACAATTCGTAAAAACTTACTCCAAATGAAATGAATGAGGGCAGAATGTCTTGCCAACCGCGGGGCCCGAAGGTCCGTTATTGGTCCTGAACCATTCAATGGAATACCTGCGGGGTATGTTAGGGAAAGGCTCAGGGCATGGAGAGTCGGAATTCTCTGGTTACTGGGAAAACTCTCCTGGTCAGCGCCAGGCTAAGAGATTGATCTCTTTTTCCAGTAGGGTGTCGAGGCGACTCTTGTCGCTTGAAAGGATGGGTTTGAGGACCCTGGCGTCGTATTTAACTGGACACTGTAATCTCAGATACCATCTGTACAGGAAGGGTCAATCGGACACGGATATGTGTAGGTTTTGTGAGATGGTGTCTGAGACCTCGGAGCATGTTCTCTGCGAATGTCCCAGGCTTTGTGATAGGAGACTTAGGTTTCCAGGTGATCGCTTCATTTCCCCTTCCTACATTGCCTAATAGGATAATTGGCTTTATAGGTAGCTTGAATCTGTAGGTAACTTTAGGCAGCACAAAAGACCTACATTGATCGCGGTGCATAGTGCCTTCTGATCTAATATAATCTACTCCAAATGAACGTGAAACTCTACCAGAGGAAGACAGTACCCAAAAAATAGTAAAAAAAAACAAATGGCAGAAATACCATCAAAATGCAGACAACTGATAAAAAAAGCATCATGAAGAAAAATGTTCTAATAATTTTGGATGATGAAAAATAATTTTCTTTTACTTGGAACAACGGAAGAATTAATTCAGAATCTTGTTCTACTGACATGGTACGGTATTCTTCCAACATGGTACGGTTTTCGGTCAAAGCGAAGTTTGTACTAAAAGTACTAGTGTGGGCAGCCATTTCGGCAAAAGATTTATCACAACTTTACTTCAAAATTCAAAAGATATGGCTGTATGTACGTGGATATTTACATTAAAAAATGTTTAGTAAAACTGAAAACATTTGTCAGAGATAGACACTCTAAAGACTATAAATTATTTTGGTCAGATTTAGCAAGATGTCCTTATGCCAATAAGATGTTAGAATGGCTAAATGCAAAAATCATACCTTTTTTTTATCGAAATACGCAAATCCTCCAAACGTCCCAAAAGCAAGTCCAATTGAGGACTTTTGGGGTCTTATATGCCAAAAAGTGTATGAAAATGGTTAAAAACAGTGTAAATAAAAATTGGCAGGAATGTCGTACAAAGCATGATTGGAGGTATCAAGTATAAAATTCGCCAAATAGAAGATCGCGGTCCGTTGCCGCTCTACAAAAAGTGAATTAACAAATTTTAGTATTTACTGTGTTATAAATACAAATACTTTTTCAAAAAAAAATAGTTTTTGAAAACAAAAACTCTATAGATTATTTGTTAGGACAATATCCTAATAAAGAAATATAGAGTATGGCTTCGAACTTGAATTATTTTCATTTTCATTTTCATTGTCCAACTACTAAATTGGCATACATACCAATACACATACACCAAATTTTGTGAAATTCGGGTGACATGAACACGAAAAATCCATTTTCTGTGTCTACGATTTTTCATTTTCCCCAGATGGCATTAAAATCAGTGTTGAATGCTTTCGCTTACGGTTCTTCCAGAGCTAATTTTACGAATTTTTTGCAAACTATGCTGTAAATTAGTTTTCTTGTTGAAATAAATTATCAACACGATTTATTTTTTATTAAACACTATGTGAATCTTTATTTATTAAATTAATTATTTTATTTCCTCGCTATGCGAGTTTATTTTATTTCCTCGCTATGCGAGTTCGAGTAGTAAATTACAACTAAACTCTAACAAAGAATTCTACAACTTTTAATATGACAAAACTGCTTGTTAGCCCAAACGGAAATCATATTTCATATGAACAGAAATAATTAAAGAATAAAAAATGCAAGGTAGCGTCTGCTACAATATTCTGAGTGCGCGTGTAGCTATTGCATTTCATGTGAACAAGTAAAAGTGCAAGGTAGCGTCTACGTTTGGAATGATTTTTTTATAGTGTTGCAACGCGTACCTTAACTTGTATCAGCATATTATTATGTGTATGACCGAAAATATAGTGCAAACAAATTATTTGGTTGGTATTAGTTATTTTTTAAGTGTTATGGACAAATTTCACCAAAGAACATATTTCACAAATTTGTTAGGCCGATTAGAGGCGATTTTAAGTGTCAAGTTTAATAAAAAGTCCAAAGTTAAGCTATAAATTCACTGTAGAAATGCCGAGCGTTCGGTCAAATAGGAGAAAGTTCGTATGTCAAACAGTTACAGTTTCACAGCTTAACTTAGCATTTTGCTTTTATTTGACACTCAAAATCGAATTAAATTGGCAAAAAGAATAATTTTCCATATAAAATTTTAATTTACAAATTTTGATATTAGAAAAGCATTTTAAAAAGGTACTAAAATCCGAGCAAATGTCGTTTTTTGGCAGAATTGTTCAGTCACTACATCCCAGCAAAATACGAGCTGAGGAAGAAGTAGTAAAAACAACACATCTACTGAGCCAGATGTGATGCAAATTCAGGTGAATCATTAATGATTTTAACATTCTCGTGTCATTGGGCGGATGGAGTGAATATATTACTTCTTTAATAGCATTTTAAATAGTGCATGGATGCTATTTTTCAATAGTTCATGGAAGGTCTTTTTCAAATATATATTAACATTTTTATTTAATAAAAATGTGCAGCATACTTTAGGGATGTTTCTTTAAATATATCTTATGATGTTATTAATTTATATGGTGATGCAAATGCTGTTTAAAAAAACTTTAATTTAGCATTTTTGGCAGTTGTTAACAATAACTTCTATTAAAGTGAAAAATGTGCGTATGCTAATGCTTTGGAAGTCAAGTTAAAGAGGTTCTTAAAGCACTACTTCCACTTTATTTTGCTGGGATATTATACACTCATACGAATCCATGCATAAAAATACGAAATTTATGTGAAAACAACAAAAACTTTCGTAAGATAAACAAAATTTCGTTTATTTTAAAAAACTTTTCTTAAGTTTTAATGCATGGATTATTATCAGTGTGTTGAACATAAATTTGAGGATAACATATTTTTAAATTTTTGTCTGTGTACAAGCCCAATATTTGAAACATATATTTTTTATATTTAGGGTATCTAACTTTGCACATCTTGTTTTACATTAATTTTAAGCAAATCTCTAAAAACAAAATGATTTTCTTCACATGTATGTATATAGGTCAACTTTTTGCGTGATCATTTATATGAAATTGAAGTCGCTATACAAGTGGGAGTTGGACGATATACTTGGCAATCGTTTAACATTAAGAAGTACTGCGAGGCGGTCAAGACCTTAATGCGAAAACTTCAATCAATTGTATCTCAAATCAACTATATACGCATTGATATACGTAATCGCATTAATCAAATAAAAAAATTCAATATATTTTCAATTGACGAAAATAATGAAATTGACGCTGTCAATCAATGTGATATAGCTGGCGGACAGCAAACTGGTAAAGAAGACTGTAAAGATATTGATAGTGCCACTAGTATACCTAAGATTGAAATAATACATGTACAAGAGTCTTCAGAATCCATACCGAGTGATACAAGAGAATGTGGTACGCGCATCTATCATTGTCAAGGCTTTATGGAACGTTTGGATCTAGCCAGAACTGAAAAGTGTTCTCATATGAAGACAATATATGATTCCTTGGGGCCCGTGCTGGTTAAATTAGAAAGTTTAGTATTGGGCACATATACGGGAAGATCGGAAAAAATGAGAGACTACTATGTGTTCTGGGAAGGAGAAACATACAAATGTATTCTGGAGTAAGTCAAAATTACACAAAACCGGAGATATTATAGAATTCGATTTATTGCCATTTTTTAGTTTTACTTACAAAAATCTTGAATGTTTTTTGGATCGTTTGACGAGTAGAGAACCGATGTTTGAAATTAATGCTGTATTGATTTTATCAGAAATTATGTTGGAACCATCATCAAATGAAATAAAAAATATGATTGTTCAAGCAGCCAAAGACTTTTTGGAACGGTATAAATTTAAATATTTTAGAATTTTCCTAATAAAAAGTTATTTATCTATCAACAGTTTGAAAATGTTTACACGCTGGATGGATGGTACATGTTTGCCTTGTTCACCAATAGAAAACATTGGCGGTATGAAGTATACGTTTACATTTTACGAAGATGTTGTTAAGGTAGAACTTAAAAATTCAAATAATAATATCAATTATAAATCTGACTTTTCTATGAATAGATTAAAAATATTGGTGGTCTAATAGTTAAAATACAAGAATTGGCAAATAGAGTTGTAGAAGATGCTAAAAAATGTGTTCAAAAGTAAGTTAAATGTTCATTTTTAATGGAAACTATACATTTTTATATATAAAAAATATGGAAAGTTTTCTAATATTACTTGAGCGTATGTATTTTTGAAATATAAAATGCATGATTTATATGCTGATTTTGTCATTGCAACTGCATGCATGTAGGTAACAACAATGTATGCATGTGTGTGTGTGTGTGTGTGGGTAAGTGTTAACCGCATAATAAAAACCAACCTAACATTACCAACTACCAACCAACGAACAACATTGATAGTTTCCCATAATATGCCAACACAAATATGACAGCATCTTAACAACAACAACAACACAAAAAAAAAAAGAAAAAATTGAAATGAAAAAGAAAAAAAATTGAGAACAAGAACCCATATAAACCTCAACAATAACAAATTACATGGCATTGTACGATATGTTTGTAAAATGTTTCTGTGTGTGTGTGTATGTTTGTGAAGACTTCAAGAGACACATTTTTCGGCACATATTGTAAATATTACATTTTATATTCGGATTCTACAATACGTAGAACTTTTAAATTTCTTCACACACATACAATTCATATGGGCTATTCTCAAATATATTTAAAATTTGGGTTAATTTATTTATTTTTTTAAAATAAATAATGCAAGGGGAGCAAAAGTTTTGGCAATTTAAATCAAAAAAAAAAAATCTAAAAATTACATTTCTTGATTGAATTCAAAAAAATTTCGAAAATGCATACCAATGTTTAATATTTTTTTGGCGTTTTCATTCAAATTTACTCCTTATTTTGTGCTTTTCAAACGATCTTAGTCAATTTATCTGGTGTTTCAAAAAATTGTATTTTTACTTAAAATCGAGGTTTACGCGATATTTAAAAATTATAATTTGTTTTGGAGATTATATTTGAATTTAACGTCATCAGTTGAAGAGAAAATATATTATTATCTTAATTACAACTTCGAGGGCGGATCAATAAGTCCGTGACTTTTTGAATGAAACACAGTTTTTTTGGAAAAAAAAAATAATTTTTCAACATAATCTCCTTTTAGCTCAATACACTTAGTCCAACGTTTCTCCAATTTTTGTATCCCTTCCAAAAAATAGGATTTTTCGAGGTCCATAAAATAGGCATTTGTTTGATCAATAATTTCTCGTTGGAGCTAAATCTCTTTCCACCGAACCATTTCTTTAGGTTTGGAAATAGGAAATAGTCACTGGGGCCTAAATCCGGAGAATATGGCGGATGAGGAACCAATTCGTAGCCCAATTCATGGAATTTTGCTATTGAAACTGCACACTTGTGCACCCGTGCATTATCTTGATGAAAATTAACTTTTTTCTTGTCCATAATCCTCGTTGAATCAGTCCAATAAGTTGGAATAATATTCGCCGTCTATTGTTTTTTCCATTTGAAGGTAATCGATGTGGATTATCCCGTGTGCATCCCAAAAAACTGTTGCCATCACCTTATTGGCCGACAAACTTACCTTGGCCTTCTTCGGAGCCGGTTCACCCGGAGAAACCCATTGTTTAGACTGTTGCTTGGTCTCCGGAGTGTTGTAATGGATCCATGTTTCATCCACAGTTACAAAATGCCGCTAAAACTCATTCGAATTGGGGTTAAACAACACCAAATAATCCTTTCAATTTGTCACTCGATTACGTTTATGGTCACTTGAGAGCAAACGCGGCACCCATCTTGCAGACAGCTTTCTTAAATCCAATCTCACGCACTTTTACTTTTCGATTGACCAACACCATATCGTGGATTTTTTCGACATTTTCGGGTGTATTGACCTCAATTGACCGTCGAGAACGTTCAGCGTTATTTGTACTTGTGCGACCACAAAGAAAGTCAGTAATCCACTTCTTTCCCATTGAAATCGAGGGTGCAGAGTCCCCATAGTATTTATCAAGCTTTTCCTCGGTTTTTTTCGCAAAAAATAATGTTTAATGAGCACTCGAAATTCACTTTTTTCCATTTTTAAAAAAATCCACGAGGTTGTATGTTTTGAACAGCTGTTAAACGCAAAATAAATGACGGAACTTGCTGAAACAGGTGGTACTTTATGAGAGCATTCCTGCATTTCATATAACTACGGGGGAAGTTCGAAAATACAAGGACTTATTCATAAGCTCTAGTATGTGAAGTTTTTTAACATGATGTTTTTTTAATCTTTTTATTTCTTATCTGGCAATATCATTGTTTACTATATAAAACATCAAAACCAAATTATGCAATTCTTGCACAATTTTTAGAAAGTCCATAAAATGTTTGCATTTAAATTTTTTTATTTGCTCCTCCGATTTTGTGTTTTAAAATAACAAAAACTCAGTTAACGCAGCAAACTGGCCTATTTAAAACTAAACAGCGAATGTGCCTTGAGAAAAACTACGTTTTGAACAAAAATCACGCTACTGTTTTTCAACTTTTGTAAAGGTCGTCTCTTTATCTGTTAAGATCACATCAACGCAACATACCTCAAACTCTGCAGAATTACAACATTCACAAAACATTGTTTTAAAACATTATTTTAAAATTTTATTCCATGAAGGGGCGTCACACATTGGGTTGAATCGTCTATAAACTGGCGCTTAAATCAGGGAAGCTTGTAAAGTATAATATTATGTTTTTATTGAATAAAGTGTACATTGGCGAATAAAAGCAACTTTATTTATACAATTTTAAGCTAGACTTCATTTTTTTTTTAAATTCTGTTTTAAGAAAAAACGATAATATACAAATATTTAATTTTGCGAATAATTTTTAAAATTATGCCAATAAAGAGGTTTTATTTTACAGAAACAATATTATTATGAGAACTACTTAGTGTATACTGGTTAATAACTAATCCTGATTGAAAAGTCAATTTTGTATTATTAATATTTTTTATTTTTTTTCAGAAAAACAAATTTTTTTTTTAAATAAAATTTTATAATTATTTTTAATTCAATTAATTTTCTAATTAATTTTTAAAGAAAATATATTTAAAAAAACTTAATTTTATCAATTTTTCTAGATAAAAATGCAGATTTTTTAATTATTTCCTTCTTACCGAATAATTGGGGCCGAATAGTGGAGTTCGACCGAATAGAGATATTTTTTGGCATTCGGCCGAATAGTAACAACATTCCGAATATGACGAACATCGATTATTAACCAAATATTCGTGATATCTGCGATAATAACATTGTTGTTGTTTGTACACTCAGGGAACTTCTGCTGTAAATAGTTAAAGTTGTTTTAGTGTGACCAAACTCCACTTTAGCTACAGTCATCGCTGTGTCGACCGTGGCTCAACTGGTTAAGAATTGAGATTACGATGCATAGCTTGATGCTAAGGCAGTGAGTTCAAATCACAGTACGACACCAAAAATAAAAAGTTTTTCACATAGAGCAAATTAACAATATAAAATACTTTGTTCAATTGACACATAAATTAACCACTGACGAGTCCCAGGAGGGGGACGAAACTGCGGCAGTCTGGTGTATCCCTTGTGTCCGTAAAATTTTTCAATAAAAATGTTTTCTTCTTCTTCTTCCTGTAAAGAGACTAACTAAAGTAATATTCTACAGTAATTAATATAAAAATTAATTACGATTGTCATTATCTGTCGGTTGCAAAACACTTTCTAACATGAAATTTAAATTGTTTGCACTTTATCAATTAAGTCCGTCGTATGGCTTCACTCTAGACTCTGAACTATGTTCTCCAGCTATGATTTTTTTTCGTATCCCGTTATTGGTGCGCTGACATCAACTTGGTATACCTCAAGCTAGGTAAAATTACTCCTGTTTTCAAATACTGTTCTCAAAACTCAATTCCATTAAACGGCGCAAAAATCCCGGAGCAAAAACTGCGAAAGTTTAAAAATAGGAAAATTTTGACTTCACTTGTAAACCACCATACAACTTTATAGCAAGCGGCGATATTGAAATTTATTCCTCAGTGAATGCATCTCCCAAGTCCAGTGATCCATTTTGTATTGGTTTGTATCTGGAAGTTAAAATAAAATAAGCAAAAAATAAAATGAATAAAAATAACTATTGTAATTGTATTGTAATTTCTATTTCTATATATAATTCTATTGTATGTTCGACTTATAAATGACAATCAATTCTTTTGATGAAGAAGTTTCAACGTGGAACTTTGCATGTCATAGCTTTTAAGTATAGTCAGCCTAGCCCTGTCTATTGTTCCTCTCAATTAATAAAAAATTGAGAAATAGCAGGCATCTAGTATCTGGTTTAACTGGTGCCGAACATTTTTGTAGTAACTGATATAAGCAAAACATTTGAATAAAGAAACAAACGAATTTTTGAATATTTAAAAAAAAAAAATATATTAATTTACAATACACCGTTTTTGTGATTGAACTTGAATGAAACTTTAAATAAAAGAAAATAATAAATAAAACTAAAAAAATTTGTAAATGGTAGTTAATTATTTTGAACAAATGTATAAAAAAGTTGAAAAAATATTTATTTGAAAACTAAATACATGTTCCTTTATATTTATTTTAACTCAACTTAAACGTTTTTATTAAACTACAAACAGTAAACTACATAATATTCTGAGTGTAATTAACTTAGAAGAACGATTGATGAAGAATTTTGTGCATTTTCACCCTGAAACAACCACTCCATTCTAAAATATCATATAAGCGCCAGTTTTGACTCATTTCAACCCAATGTGCGTCAGCGCCCAGTACAAAAAACACCAAAAATTAATAACTGAAATAAAATTGGTTTCAATTTTCGACTACCATATATGTATTTGTTATCGTATAACAAATAAATACATCTTAGTAAATTTATCTCTCAAGTGTTTGTACTTTTGTGTCTGTATTAAAAAAATTAATCCAAAAGTTAAAAAGAACAAAAAAAGTGAACTTCTTTCAAATGATTTTTTAAACTTTGTGTTACGATAACAATTAGAAATATAGTCCTATCGCCCTAAAATTTTACACTCCTAGAGTGTTGTTAATGCAAATTTATAACCCGCTTTTTTAATATATAAAAATTGCCAAAGTTATTGCGAAATAATATAGTTTCAATAGATTTAAAAATATTTGACATAAGCACATATATTTCAAAATTTTTATTTCTATGCAAACAATACATATGTACTTTCAAATCATATACCAAAGTTATATGTATAGTGTCATCCATAATATATTTATAGATATATTAAGTTTGATATATCGTATGTAAAACCTATATATCCAAATTTCATCACTACACACAGAAAACAGTTTTGTATTTGCAGCCGAATTTTTTGCCAACCGAATGTTTGTGGTTCCACGTACTATCACTATTATTAAATTTTAATACTTTTGTAACAACCGACATTTATTTACAAATTTCTAATTTTTATTTTAACAATTGAATATTTTATGTTTATGGACTATAATATTCTATAAATAGATTCACGTGCATTCAACAAAATTTATTTTATTAATAAAAAAATTATATGCCTCGAACTGGGCTCGAACCGTTGGTCTTCCGTTTGTCAGACAAGTACTTTGCATCTGGCCTAAACCCTATTTAAATACACTCCTCCAATTTTATATATCAACCCATATTAGGGTGGCCATACCTTCTTCACAATATATGTATATTCTAACTTGGCCAACCCCTGCATTTATAGCTTCCAAGTTTAACTGATGAATAAGAAACTATCTGGCATGTGATGAAAAGCGATCGATTTTGATATCGATCGATTTGGTTATAAATAGAAATTTCAAAAGTGAATAAAAAGGAAAAAGTGGATTATAACTGTTTTTAATCGCATCAGTTGAATCTGCGATATCGATTTATATATCTTTTTAAATGTAAGACAATTGTAATTCAAAAACGGTCTGTTTGAAAACGATAGTTTTTCATTACATGCCAGTAAGCCTTTAATCGCATACCAAATTCCATCTACCCACATAAAAACAAAGAGCTGTATTTTACCACTGTGCTTAGGAAGAAAAGAACTTAAAGTGAAGTTTCAAAAATTCTATCCATATCACCGAATATATATTTTGCTTGTATTAAAGTTTTTTGTTCTTATACGTAAATTGCATAACCAATTTATAGGGTATACTCAAAGTTGTTACAGTTTAATGGAAATAAAATCAAACTTGCTACATATTTTTCACTTATTTTTATCTTGCTTTGTTCCATTTACATTTTCTTCTTGTTACTTACAGATTTAGAAAATATTACAATCTGTGGGCATTCGATAAGGAAACAATTTGTGAAAAATATGTGGATCGTGGTGTGCCACTTGTGCAGCTTGACGAGAAATTTACATTTTATGCAAATATCATGGACGAGTTGCAGCAGTTGCCAACATATTACGATGTCCAATGTATACGCATAAATTTAAAACCATTACTGGACACTATTTGCCAGCATGCTCAGCACTGGTGTACGAAATTGGGTGAAAAGTTGGCAGAGAGAACTGTTGTCAATATGGATAATATGCGATTGGAAATCAAAGTAAGTATGAGTGTTGTCCTCAGTCGTTCACTTAAATGAACAAATGGAGGAAAATATATAAAAGTTTTTATAATAAGAATAATAAAATTGACTTCACTTTTTATGTTACTATAAATAAGATGACATAATTTTTATTGATGTAAGTTGTACCTACACTCAGGGAACTTCTGCTTTAAAAATATGTAGTTGTTTGGGTTGTAAAACAGTTTCTTTATTTTTAATGTAAATGTCAGTCATTTGTAGAACAAATTTAATTTTTTACTAACCTTGTAGTTCATTTAAATAAATAAAACAAATCCCATCAAATGACTGATTTTGGGATTTTACATTAATTTTTTCGGTCGTTTTTTGTTATTTAAAAAAAAAAAAAAATTATTTGTTTATTTTTTACTAACAAATGTTGTTAATTTTTAGTACAATTGTTAGTAATTTGTTGAACAGTAAAAACAAATGACAAATGTTAGTTGAATTTAATGAAATGTTAGTCGTCCTTTCTTCAAGTGAAATTTCATTTGTTTTTCACTATATTTGCTGTCGTCTTTACATACATAATATCCTTAGTGTACTTATAAATGAGCTTCTCCGAATATAGTTCGATATCGTGTCTTAAGATTAGTGCTTTCCAAAATTCCCTGATAGTTTTTTAATTAAATTTAAATTTATCAAATTTAAAAACAATAAAAAATGCATGCTTCAAACTTAAAAATGCATTTAAAAAATGCATTTCCATTATAATTCGATATCAGGCACAGCAAAAAGCGATGTAAACAATCAATGAGACTTGGCATTTCATTTCTGCTCTTTAAGAGCGTAGCATATTACGAAGCAGTAAGGAGAAGTATTAAGGATGCAGTAAACGGACTTTACTGCATCCTATTTTATGCTGGGTAAGTAAGGTAAGGATGTTTTTGAGATTGTATTTCTTTAGGGTATTTTAAGGTTATCGATATTTTAGAATTATTTCCTTATGGTATTTTAAGCTTAACGGTATTTAAAATTATTTCGTTAGTATTCTTTTAAGGAAAAAAATAAGTTTCTTGAAACGGTATTTAATCGTTATCGGTATTTTAGGGTTAATGATTGCTAATCATGCTTTATACCCTTAATAAAAATTTTATAAAAAATTAAATTTATATTGTTTTTAAATTTAGATTTTGTAAATTTGTCCTATTTTCTGGCATTTTTGGTTAAATTGCGACGTTTTTTGAATTAAGCTTCACCAAAATTAGTAAAAATGGTAAAACTAAACACGTGAACAAATCAAAGAGTACCCAGTAAAAAATGTTCGTGTTTTTGGAAGCAGGATAAAACAAATGGACTGATGTAAGTGCTTACTATTACAATAATACTGAGAAGCAGCAAAAGAAACGAATAATTTTCGTATAAAACTAAACAAACAAAAATTTTGAGCTTACTGTTTTCCCTAACAAGTAAGCAGCTTACCCTAATCCGTTATAAGGATGCATGTTGTAATGCAGAAAGTTTTATATCGTGTATTACACTGTACAACACACAAAAAAAATTACAAGGTCAGACCAATAAATTTTGATAGAAGAGACAACAAAAAAAAAGACACGTGTATCGGCGTTTTGAAGGTTTACATCTGGGTTTCATTTTAGGGGGAGGTAAAGTTTCCCCCAAATGCAAATTTTGTATTGTCAATCGGCATAGAAATTCGAGTAAAGCTTACGTTTAAAGTATATAGTGTGTTCAGCAAATTTATGTAAAATGTTACGGGAAACATTTTTGTAGAATATGTTAACCCTCTAACTAATCAATGTAAGGGTTTTTTTGTCCTTCTTTTAAAAAAGAGCAAAAAACACCATTAAAATAGGTATTTAATATGTTAAAATGTTAAAATTTTACTATAAGTCTCTGAATACACCAAAATCAAACATTTTTGTAGGATATGATAACCCTCTAGCTCCTCAAGGTATGGGTCTTTTTTGTCCTTCTTTTAAAAAGAGCAAAAACACCTTTAAAACAGGGATTTAAGGGGTTAAAATGTTAAAATTTTACTATAAGTCCCTGAATACACCAAAATCAAACATTTTTATAAAATATGTTAACCCTCTAACTACTCAAGGTAAGGGTCTTTTTTTCCTTCTTTTAAAAAAGAGCAAAAAGACCTTCAAAACACGGAATTAAGGGGTAAAATGTTCCGCAAAAATATTCGCCGTTAAATTTTACTATAAGACCTTGAATACACCAAAACGGAAAATTCAACCAGAAAATCAGAAATAGGACACAACAAAAATTTAGCATGAAAATAAAATAGTTCAAATTTAACTAAAATCAGTAATATCTCTATTATTTTCCCTTCGATAGCAAATTTAAATAGGATAGAATTAATTAATTACATTTTTTTAGCTCTACGCAATTCCACTTCATTACACTGTACAACACAAAAACATATTACAAGGTCCGACCTATAAATTTTGATAGATTGCCAGCTGTTCTTTGGCTGATTAGATCAGTTACATTACAACAAAACAAAAAAAAATCAAAACAATAATCAAGTGCTATATTTCTAATTGTACTGAAAACGTGTCAATTTGCGGTGCATATATTGTGTACATAATTTGTTTTGTGATTTGAGTGTAATCAGATTTTGGTGTATTCAGGGACTCATAGTAAAATTTCACAGCGAATATTTTTGCGGAACATTTTAACCCCTTAAATACCTGTTTTAAAGGTGTTTTTGCTCTTTTTTAAAAGGACAAAAATGCCCTTACCTTGAGGAGCTAGAGGGTTAAGATATCCTACAAAAATGTTTGATTTTGGTGTATTCAGAGACTTATAGTAAAATTTTAAAATTTTAACATATTTTAATACATTTTAACATAAATACCTGTTTTAATGGTGTTTTTGTTTTTTTTTAAAAGAAGGACAAAAAAGACCCTTACCTTGATTAGTTAGAGGGCTAACATATTCTACAAAAATGTTTGATTTTAGTGTTTTCAGGGACTTATAGTAAAATTTTAAAATTTTAATCCCTTAAATCCCTGTTTTAATGGTGTTTTTTGGTCTTTGTTTAAAAGAAGGACAAAAAAGAGCCTTACCTTGAGGAGTTAGAGGGTTAATATATTCTACAAAAATGTTTGATTTTGGTGTATTCAGGGACTTATAGTAAAATTTTAACATGTGAACCCATTAAATACCTGTTTTAATGGTGTTTTTTGCTCTTTTTTAAAAGAAGGACAAAAAAGACCCTTACCTTAAGGAGTTAGAGGGTTAACATAATCTACAAAAATATTCCCCGTAACATTTTACATAACTTTTCTGAAAACACCATATACTTTGAACGTAACCTTTACTCGATTATCTATGCCGATTGACAATACAAAATTTGCATTTGGGGGAAACTTTACCTCCCCCTAAAATGAAACCCAGATGTAAACTTTCAAAACGCCGATACACGTGTTTTTTTTTTGTCTCTTCTATCAAAATTTATTGGTCGGACCTTGTAATTTTAGAAAAAATTTGATTTTGTTGAACAGTGTTATAAACGATCTGTAATAATTTTTGTAATGAGGGATTCTTTTTGGCTTACTCGCTTACAAACCCGCTTGCATGTAAGCAGTGTTTTTTACTGGGGTACATACAAATAGAGACACTTCAAACGCCTCTCAGGAACAAAATGCCGAACTCGGCCAAGCCAATGGAAACATTTTTTTTTACACTGAAAAATAATTGCAACATTTTGATAAAAAATTGTTGCTAATTGTTGCTCTATTATTTTGCTTATATTTTGTTATTTTCTAATTAAATTTAATGTATTTTAATTTTATCTTGCTTATTTTATCGTTAAAATTTTAAATAAACATTTTATTAAATTGTTATTCAAAAACATGATAAAAAATAATTTAAACTTCTAAATTTCTGCATTATGTTTTCATTTGCCCGTTGCAAGTTAACAAACAAATAAAAAGAGAGCAGATTGCGAGAGACTGAGGTGGATAGAAACCCTCTGAACAAATTCACTGTTAATTCTGATAAAAAAAAATATTACCGAACTGCTGATGTTGTATTTATTTTGTATGTTATTGTCTACTTATAAGGAAAAAATTATGAAACAAACCTATAGAATTGTCCGAGTCACTGGAGTAATTTTAAAATTTATTCGATTAAGTACAGAACCTCGAGTTATTTGTTTACTCGAACAAAAGCAAACCCGAGTAACTTGAATACCCTAATACACACGCTTACTTCACCCAATTTTTGGAGAAATTGAAAAAGTTGTTCCAGTTTTTACTCAGTAGCACCATACACAGAAAAAATCGACTTTCAATTAAAATGTTTGTTGATTCAATTAAAAGTTAAATTTAATTCGGTCCAATTAAGGAAATTGTACTATTAAAAATTTAATTAAATTTAAAAAAAAAATGTAATATAAAAAAAAATCACCAAAATCGTTAAAACTAAAAAAAAAAACACTGAAAATCTCTCATATTTGAAAAAATTATAAAAATTTTAAAAAACGGCCAAATTAAAAAAGAAAGCCTCAAATTTAAAAAAAATCCTCAAAATTACCGAAATTAAAAAAATTAACAAAATAAATAAAATTGGAAAAAATTGAAAATTAAAAAAAAATCGTTGAAATTGAAAAAACGCCAATTTTTTCAAAATTTAAAAAATTCGCTAAAATTGAAAAAAATGCCAAAAATTAAAAATTGTTAATATTTAAAAAAAATCTTCAAAATTTGAAAATCACCCAAATTTCCAAAAAATTGACAAAATTTAAAAAATCCCCAAAATTAAGAAAATTGCCGAAATAAAAATAAAGTTAAATTAGAAAGCAATTGTCAAAATTAACAAACAATGCTAGAATTAAGAAAAAATGCTTACATTAAAAAAAAAATCGCCTTAATTGAAAAATGGTAATATTTGAAAAAATCGTAAAATTTAAAAAATAGCTAAAATTGAGAAAATCACCTAAATAAAATTTAAAACGTCTATATCGAGGAAATATTTTTGATTTTTGTAATCTTTTTTATTTCGGCGATTTTGTTAATTATAGTGATTTTTTATTTATTTATTTTTCTTTTTAATTTTAACAACTTTTCAATTTGACGATTTTTGTACACTTTTTGAAATTTTTTTCCAAATTATATCTAAAATTAAAAAAAAAAATTTAATTTTAGAGTTTTTTTTTCATTTTTAGACATGCTTTTAATTTTTGACGTTTTCTAAGTTTAGAAATTTTTTTTTGTCAATATTTTTGATGTATACATACGACACCTTATACTGTAAGTTTGATATTGATACGAAATACTTTTTCCTGTATCGGGGCAGTTGGCCTGGAAAGCCACATATATACTATCCTTTAGTCTACTCACATAAATTCAAGCTCGTTAAACTGTGATTTCTACAAATAAAGCAAAATATTGTTTAAATATAGAAATGTTACTTTTGAATGTAGTTTTAACAATTCAAATTTATTTCGTTTTTCTTCCAAAAGGTTCTTAGTGAAAATCTTAACAAAGCTACGAAGGAACTTAGCGATTTTAAATTGGTTATGCAAACTATTGCAACAATTCAATCTACAACACTAACACACGAAATCAAAATCCGTGAAATACAGGAGACGTATACGGTACTTAGTGAACATAACATCAATGTAAGTATTAAAACAACTTGAAAAAAAGTTAAAATATTAATCCTTTCACTGCCCTTGAACACTTAAGGGTACACATTTTCAAAAATATATGATATATAATTTTTTTAAAATAAGTGCATCAGGATATCGATCATTGAAACAAATTATATGCATACATTATACACTCATAATAATCCATGCATAAAAATACGAAATTATTGTCAAAACTACAAATAATTTCGTAAAATGTACATATTTTCGTTTATTTTACAAAAATTTGGTTATTTTGACATTTTTTCGTAATTTTACGCATGGATTATTATCAGTGTATATATCTTGGCAATATAGTCGCGATACAAAGTCTGATTTCTTTAATCAGATCTTATCTCAGAAAAAGGCTCGTTTTTTGTATCTCCTAAACTAGCAAAGCTAGAATATCGAAAAATTTGGTCATTCGAATGTTTAAGTGGTAAAAATGATCTTAAATTTTTAAAAAAATAATTTTCGGACCCACTTTTTGATGGGTAGGAGAGGTCATACATGTAAACATTTTTCTTTCTAATTTATGAGCCCCTAAAAAGAATCTAAAGTCAAAATAGAAATATATCCACAAACAAAAAGTCGGTAGTGTAAGGGTTTAACCCTTTAACAGTAAATGATTTGAGGAATATATACAATGGTGGCAATAAAATATCTGTTGAAAGTTTTTATTGTTGAATTTCAACGGAACCCTGGCAAATTCTTGTGCCAATTGGCCTAAAACTTACAGGTGGAAATATGAGCCAAATCGAAAACGTTTTGCAGTGAGGTCAAAGTTCAAATTTTGGAGAATTCAGTATATTCCGCTCTAATGAACCTAACATTTTCGTTTTTTTTTTTTTCATGCGTTGATTAAAGTGGACAAAATTTGACAAAACTGATGTTTCAAGTATCGTAAATGTATAATGATAAATAATTTTTTCGTCACCGTTATATAGAAAAATACTACTGAAATTTTATTTTGTTATCACCCAGCAAAAACAGGTAAACGACTTATTACCAGACTATTTATTCGCAACATTACTTTTGTTCGCGATGTCCCAAAAGTAGAATGATCCTATTATTTTGTGTACCCATTATTTTGTGCCTTTGTGTGAGCGGTAAGATAATTGGGTACTTGTAATGTAATTTTGGAAGTACCTTAAAATATGCTTAACTTTAGTTTATCAAACAAAATATATAATTAGAATATAAATAATACAAAGTGTGTAATAAAAAATCCTTAAGAATTAATGTTTTTTTACAATATTGGCTTTAAAGTTATTTTAAGAAAATATGTAATTTTGTCTCATTAATTATCATGTTTCTATTAAAAAATACTTTTCCGTAATTAAGGATTAATAGTTTACGTTTTTGTTAGTTTTGGATTTAATTATTTGTTTAAAGTAATGGGTAATTTTGACCCCCGTAGAATTAAAGGGTTAATTTTAATGAAAATATTCCAGATAACTATTCAATATACTATGAACGCCAACTTTGAAAAATTATTTTAAAATTTTAAATTTAAGACTTAGCTACAATGGATGGGTCTTTTGGGTTAATTAAAACATAAGGAAAACATTAAGAATACTTGCAATATAAAGTTGGTACAGATTTTGTCACCTTTATGAGAAAGTCGATGTTTTTAAGTCAATTATAGTTCAGTATACAGACCTCAAAGGTGCACGGCTTAGAGTTATCCGATTTGGCTTAAATTTTCAACATGTAAGTTTTGGAGCAAGTGGCACAAGAATCCGCTCGGGTTTGATCAAAAATCCAAAGTTGATTTACCATTGACACCCTAATATCCATTGGGGCTGTGCGTTTTTATTTGCGTTTTTTATAAACATTCGTTCTAAAGTTTACCATTAATGTATGTATTGTTTAAGTATGAGCATTCGCCATTTTTTTAAGTCGTTTCTACACAAACTTTTTTTATATATAAAAAAAAATCTTTTTTTACCTAAAATCCTAAATATCTTAACTTTACTCTGCATATTTAACCCATTTTGTATATCACTCATCGACCCAGTGGGAATTTTTTGACGAAATTTGGAAGAAACGTGTAATGGTTCTCAATAAGCTTTTTCTGAAATTTTTATACACTCATTGTGCCATCTAACGCTGGTATTCGCCATTATAAATGTAAACTTTGACTCTTCGTGTGTACTTAACGGGCTAAAATGGTTTTTTGATTCTTTATTTGCATCAAAACGTAAAACACAATTTTACGTATCGAATTTTCAGGATGTTTGAGTATTTTTGAAAAATATTCGTGTTTTTAGAAAATTTTCAAAGTTGTAATATGGGAACAAAGGCGAATAAATTTTTAATTTTTATTAATTTCTAAAAGTTAAAAATGAAAAAGAAGTAGTTTTATGCATATTAGAGTGTTTACAAGATCGAAAATTTCTTGACTCGATCTTTTAATTCCACACACTGCATAATAGATTTTTCTTATTCAAAAAAATTTCCTATACGTCCTTAACCAAACTAGCAGTAACCTTTCACAACACCGGTCTTCTAATTAAAAATTAATAATTTTTCAAAAAAGTGATTTAAAAAAATGTAAAAAACTGTATTTTTTAATTAATTATATGTCAATCTTGGAACAACAGTTTTGAATTTTTTTTAAATTTTTTGTATAATAAAGACTTCAGATTTTAACATGCTTTAGACTGCGTTATTACATCTCCCTCCTATCCAAAATTATCGGACCTTAAAAATAGGGTTTGCTTTAAAGCAACAGTAGTGTAAAATGTGTTAAATCGTACATTAAAATTATGATTTCTATTTCGTTGTTTATGATTTTCAAAGTAACTGAAATGAACTTAACTGACCCTCTGCAATGGGTCAAATTCATTCAGTTGATATTGTACATTCGTCAGCTATACATATAACAGCTTGGTGATAAACTTTTAACTGAAAAAGTATAAAATCAGCCTCTCGATTTCCTACACAATTTCCGATTTCAACCAAACTTTGTATGGAAGTTGTTAGTCGTATAACTAACATCGCAAAGTTTATAACATAGCTAGTCCCAGCGGATCTTCAAATATCGCTTTCCAAAATATGAAAAACTTTCGAAAATTTCACAAATGTCGTCGTACATAAACGTCCGTATCCTTTTAACGGTGAAAGCTAAATGATTCATTAAATGGTATTTTTGGGCGATTTCTAAAAATGGACAATGCTTATAATTGCGATATTTAGAAAGTAGGAGGAACCTTTCCAAAATTTTAGTAGCTATGATCTAACAGATTAAGCTGTAAGCCGAATTTATATCTGACGTTTAAGGAGTTAATTTTTAAGTTATTAAGGGTATTTTTTTTTTTTTGGCGATTTCTGAAAATGGACAAGGACTATAATTTCGATATTTTAAAAGGCAAGAGGAACCTTTCCATATTTCCACATCCGTAAAAGCTACCAATCTAAAACTTGGACTATGTCATATCTATATACCACTTTCACCTTTTATTCCAAGTTAAGTTTAAATTGCAGGGAGTGGAGGTTAAAATTTGTTTTCGATTTTTTTATGGTTTAGTATGGAAAGAATCTTTTATATTTTAACTGGCCGGGCAACATAGCGTATACGTCTTTTAAACTGCTGTCAATTTTTTTTTTTTTTTTTTATAATTTAACCAATACTCAGGGGATGCCCCCTACTCATGCAGTGCATTGTATTGATCAGGAAAATAAGGTATGGGAAGGAGGAAAGAGGGAGTAGTGTTTGTGGATATTTGATTTAAATTTTTCTAAATTGTAAGTAACAGGGAGTTAGAGTTCCCGTACCCCTTCAGAAAAATTTCATTAAAATTGACACAATCGTTCAAAAATGATCCGGCCAAAAATCGAGAGCTGGATCCGCCACTGCCTTAAGGACAGTAGACCTTGGAGGTCTACTTGTCAATATTAACAAAATGTTTTCTTGTGTAAATATACCCTTACGGTCAACGATTCTTCACTTTAAATTATATTTATACATTTTCGTAGTAAAAATGCATAAAAAACAAAAAATTACAATTTTATATTTAACTTTTAATTTTGATGTCATGTTGCATCCCCTTTTTAATGCTATTTTTTTTTTGTCTCTTGTTGTAATATAAAGCCATGTTAGATATATTGGCTTTGAATGTCCCTTTCTACTTAAAATTTTGAGCTGTGTAAATTCTTTATCAAAGTTCTTAGTGAGTTTAAAGCCAAAATAACTCGCAGCAGCAATGTGATGATATATAAAGTATTTTATTCAAACTAACAAAGCTCTAAATGAAAATGCATGCATTACATTTGTAACCAGCAATTTCAAATAGAAACGAAAAGGACTTTTCTTGTTTTCCCTACACACACAGACACAAAGTACACATATAATGCACACACCCGCACACAAACATCAGTGCGATAACATTTTCCATCAACTTTGCCACTGTCCACACTCCGTTTTAAAGGGATAAAATGTTGGTGTAGTTGCACATATACATTTATATACATTAGAGTGCCTCAAAAAAAAATAATTGAATGATGCACACCCCTGAAAATAAGGATTAACATGTTTTGCGATGATTTCTAAAATTTCTCGGCTCTAGCGATAACATCCCGTGAGCTATAGTGTGTTTAAAAAACTACAAAAACATTAAAAAAAACATTCTGCATTCAAAAATCATAAAGTTAAGCCAATAGATAACAAGATTTGTGTGCAATTTTTTGATGTTTTTCAATGCGATTTTTATATATTTTTTCATCCGTTTTTCATTTTTAATACATGATCGAAATGGTTACGAACTCCTCTAATAATTTTGGTAACTGATTAGGCATTACTTGCACATACGAGTTCATTACAAAGTCTTACAAATTCAAATTCATTACAAATTCCCGAGTCGAGAAGCTGTTTTTAGTAATCTGTTAATGCAGAATCGTGAAATTTGTAACTATTTTTTATATTTTACAATAATTTTGACAAAAGGAGCCTTAACTAATTTTCAATTCACAGGAAATTGTGTTTTTGAAAGCTTTTTAAAAACGCTTTAGGTCACGGGAAGTTATCGCTAGAGCCGAAATATTTTAGGAGTTATCATAAAACATGTTAATCTTCATTTTAACATGTTTCAAATTGGGGGACTCTAATATACATATATGACTACATATGTATATGGATACATTTGCATATTTAAGTTTAGTTAAGTTGCGTCCGACAATATTTTGTGGGTGATTTTAAAAATTACTCTTATTTCTCCCTATACTGCATACATATACGTCATATCGTTGACTGAAATATAAATGGACTCAAAATCATTTTATATCTCTCTGGTTTTACAATTGTTATTTAATTTTAGGAAAACAAATATGTTCACAAAAATAAAATAAATATTTTCTGAATTTTCGTATTATAGGAAGAGGATTTTTTGAATATATTTTGTACATTTCGAAAAAATTATCTTCTAGATTGTATTTTATTTGGCCTTCCACCCATGTTTACCTCAGATCTAGTTCCATAAGTTAAAAAGATGTGAAGGAAAATAGGGTGGTGTACCTTGAAACGCCCAAAGTAAATTTTCAGACAAATTTAGAAGTCAATTAAAATTGTATAAGTGAATAAGTATTAAATGAATAAGGGCAACAGTATAATTTTTTGTAAATACTACACAGAAAAATTATCAACCAAAAATATTTAATTAAAAATTTGATTTGAATTAAAATTGTTTCTAAACAAATATTAAATTGAATCAATTAATATTTGAGTTTACTTTTGAATATATAAATACATATTTTATTTTAGACGTAATTCTCAAATAATTTATTATTCATACACTGTATGCTTTAATAGAAAATTTTCAGTATAAAAAACCAAATGTATTTAAAGTTTACAAACAAAGCAATCACACATGCAAACAGACGCAGCATTAACAAAAACACACATACCTCCGTATCGTTGACACAGTTTTTATTGTGAGTACTCGTATCATATATATTTTTTTTTTTTTTTGTAGAAGTTATTTATAACTTTTTTACTTTTTTTTTTCAATAAAATTTTTAATTGATATTACCATTGCCGTGATAGGTGCAAAATCAATTAAAATATTAATTGATTCAAAACAAATTTTAATTGAATTCTGTGTATCATAAGTGTACCTATAAACAATTTTCGAGTGTACCTTGAAACTAATATTTTTTAGTTAAATGTTTATTTCAATGCTGGTTCACTGTAATAATTGATAGCTTTTACCAGACTTAGGCGATTTCAATTACATTTCAATTACAATTAAATTACATGTAATTAGTAATTGCCTTTTTTTTCAATTACAATTACAAGTAATTGTAATTGAAATGAAGGACTAAAAAAAATTACAATTACTTGTAATTGTAATTGTCATATAAAAAACTCAATTACAATTACATGTAATTGTAATTGGAAGAAATGCAATTACTAATTACATGTAATTGAAATTGAAAATTTTGAATTGCAAATTACATGTAATTTGTAATTGTAATTAAAAGAAAATAATTGAAGAATTCTTTAATTAATTACATTTTTGAACCATTAAGTTAAATGAAACTAGTGATGTGTTTACTAAAAATGTAGATTTAGGTAGAAATAAAAAAAAAACGGAATATATTAACTTAAATGCGATTTTATTGGTTATTACAATTAATTCATAAATAAAATGTTCTCTTTTATTAAGCTTTATTTGAAAATACTGTTTGTTTTATCGCAGAGTACGATATAAAAACTGAATTGCTTTTGATCATGAGAGTTTATTATTTAATGTGTTATACTCTCTATATTTTTATAATGGTAAATTTTATTTTTGCTTTTATTTGCTTAAAACTAATAATTAAACTAAATAATATTATACAGGGTTGACGTTCGGCTGATTGTTTTAAAACATTAACAACTTAAATTTTTTACTTTTTTATTATTGATTAATTTTATATATTAAAATTTTTATTTTTATATTTTTTTGTCACGGTATAAAGAATTTAAAATTATACAATAATAATAAATAATATATAATCTTAAAAAAGAAACTATTAACCAAAATTCAAATCTTAAAATTAATTAATGTTTTGAAATATTTTGCCACACCCAGTATAATATATTACTCTTCTACTTGATGCATTTTGAGATTAGGTTTGAGAATTCAACATACGAAATGTATTTTTTTTATATTAAGAAAACATAGTCGTTGTGCCCTTTACTGCCCTTTACACTTTTTTTATTTGCGTTAAGCCATCGATATATTAAGAACTTAATTTTTAGTATTATTTACTGTTTAACAAATAGAATAATAATCAAATTGTTAAAAAGCATTGTTATACATTCTTGTGTAATTGTATTGCTAGTAAAATTTTCAAAAAATAGTTGTGTGGCTTATATTAAATTAATTGTTATAAATGATTTTGGTTATTTTGTTTGTTAATTTGTTTTAAAAATTGTTGAAAAAAAATATTATGGATATGCTTTTCGCAAGACAGCACCACACCAAGTTCGTTGCCCGATAAAATAATATAATTTTTGATGAAATATTTGAAATAGAAGTAAGTTGTGAAAAGTTTTTTGTAATACTTTATAAAAAGTCAAAAAACAGTATGGTGAAACATAGATTCTTCACTGCAATGCTTGAAAAAATATCCAACTATTTAAAAAATTTTTCAGCGGTCAAATACTCCTTTAACATCTTCAGCACCAGTAGAAAGACTTTTTTCATTTGCTGGCATCATTTTAACACCCCGGCGACAAAGATTAACTGATGACAATTTTGAAAAAGTGGTTTTAGTAAAAGCTAATACAATTTTTCATAAAAATACGTTATAAGTTCCAAAATAATGACGCAGGCTTTGCAGTGGTGCTAAAAACGAAAAAATGTGTTAATCCCTCTTCAAGAAACCAAAGTGGAATTGATATTTAAAGCAACTTAAACTAAAAAAAAATAGAGCTTTTATTAAATTTCAGAGGTTTTTTTTTGTATAATACTACGCCTTATTTTAATAAATAAATAAGATCGCTGTTAGTATTACAATTAATATTATTAATATTGTTATTATTGGTTTAATTATGATTATATTATTATTATTATTGTGATCATTTTCATTATCGTTATCGTTATTGTTATTTTCATTATTATTGATTGCTGTTATATGTAATTGATAACAATTGTAATTGAATACATTTTCGAAATTAATTAATTTTTTATATAATGATTACATTTTTCTTACTATTACTTCTTCAAACCAATTCCTTTTTTTAAATTACATGTAATTGTAATTCATATTTTTCAATTACAATTGCATGTAATTAGTAATTGATATTATTTCAATTACAATTACATGTAATTTGTAATTGATATTTTCTGAATTACAATTACATTTTTTTGTAATTGAAGTTTTGTTTCAGCTTAATTACAATTACAATTACATGTAATTGTAATTGAGTTTTTTTCAATTACAATTACTTGTAATTTGTAATTGAATGCGTAATTAATTACAAAATGTAATGATTAACGCCCATGTCTGGCTTTTACTCTTTTCGCGGTAAACATCGAACATCAAAAATTTGTTTTTTGTATACAATCTTCAATATTAAGTTAAATTTTTTTTACAAATTGACATTTAAGAGAGACCCATATAAAAGACCTAAATTCTAGTGGATATAATAGGGCTAAAAGTCCTTTCTATTTTAAATGAACCGGATCAAGAAAATATTTAAAAAATAGGTTTTCAGTCCAGATATATTAACTTTGGTCTAATAAATAGTAAGTACTCGTATAATTGATTTTTTGAGATGGGATTTTTCGTAACATGTCCTTTTAACCCTTGTTTGTATCATTAACTGCAGCAGTTATGGAACAATGACATTTCAAATGTTAAAAAAAATATAATAATGGTGAAGGATGTAAAAGTCTTGAACCGACCCATTATAGCACTCTTATTTGTTTATTACTGACTATTGGCTATTTATTCTCAACTAGTTAAATTGAATAAAAACTGGCAAGCGTGGTCTATATTCAGTATAAAAATTAACTTTTCTTGGAACACCCTAACAGCTTCCAGGTACACCCAAAAGTGTACCTTGAAACGATATTTCAAAATTTGCTATTATTTTCTAATTTTCAAATTTCTTGAAACTTTTAATGCAGACAAATTCAATATGCTTATAGAAAATTGTATCTCCCGATATAATAATAGCCAAAAAAAAAAAAAATGGGAGCATATTTCATATGCTCATATTAGATCTAATCTAATACAATTAGACCTAATTTGATAATATAAGATGTTTTGATAATATAAATTATATTAAATGTAATACAACTATATTCAATTAATATCAATTGTATACAAATGTATTTCATATGAATACACACAGAAAAATAAAGTACCAACCGAATTGAAAAGTCTATGTTAATGATAGCAACTTATAATCTCAGTCAACACAACGATATTTACATTAGACTTCTGAATATTTTTGTTGTTGAAGCTAAAATTTAGTTGAATTATCCGATTTTTGTTATAAAAACTAAAGAAGAGCCGCCTGAAATTCGTAATAACCGCATTTGAGTCGTAGTAACCGAATTTCAGTTGGCAAATAGCTAAATTTTTCTCTGTGTGTATATATATTTTGCAATAATCATTAAAAACATTTATATAAAGTAATATTTGTGTGACTATATCAAAACTTTTTTTCTTGGTTAGAACACGGACATAGTTCGGCAACAGTTCTGTATGCTCTGTTATAGAAACGATATCTCTATCTACCCGACTAAAAAACTGATATGAAGCTTTATATAGTTTTTTCTTATTTAATAAAGCCCACACTTAATTATATAAAATGTAATCCGAAAAAAGGCCCGATTAAATTGTATCACATTAGAGCTAATTGTGTCACATTCGATTTATTAAGACATAATTAGATGCTATTTGAAATAGTTTTGCCTCAATTTAATTTAATCAAATCCAATTTAATCAACTGATATGTTATACTATAAGATCATATCAAATTTAATATAATAGGATACAATATGGTCCATATATTATTTTAGATATAAATATCGTAAGGTTACCTCCAAATTTCAAAACATTATATATAACTCGAACATAACTTTTAAATATTGAAAAAATATGTTAAACCAAGCCGTTTATATTACTCTCTTCTGAACTGATTTTAAGAGAGTTCGGAAATAACTCTGTTAAAAGTGGTTTTTTTTTGATTAATTAATGTTCATGCTTTTAAGCAATTTTAATTGAATTTTAAAGTTAATTTGTGTTGTATAATGTATTCTCTGCATGCTCCCACTGCTAGTTTATATTTTATCATTCATAATACTATA